>WAAE01020632.1:0-23368 GCA_013400495.1 Nicator chloris
GTGAAGTCCCTGATTTCAAAAGGTTACGGGAAGATGGTGATTTATATGTTTCAAGGGAGCCGTGCTTTTTCATAAGAAGTCATTGTTGTGATAATCAAGTTACTAGTTTAATACTCTGGAACATTTTAATGCAAATCTTTTGTAAAAATAAAGAATTGATCTTGGATCAAATTCTGGGACATACTTTTTTTCTGGGAAATTTCAAAACTCTACTCATTTACATGACAAAGTAGTTTTGGCAACAAATGGGCAAGTTCTTGAATAATTCATGGCTTCTTCTCATTTTCAGCTAAAAACTGTATGACATGCTTATTGGAAGGCATTACACAGCAGTTTGTCAGTTATCCAGTTTTCTTGCTTTGACTAGAACTTTCTTATATAATTGCAGATACTTTTGCCTTTTTCAGATTTATGTCAGAGTGCAGAATAATATGTAGAGTGGTTACAGATTAAAGACTATATTTCTTCCTTTAATGAATTAATTTTTTCTTCCTAAAGCATGGTAATGTATCCTTGCTCTCCTTGTTTATGAAACCATAGGAGACTTAAAAGAGTGGAGGATGTAGCAATAGTAATTGATTTTAATTTCATTGAAATTGAGCTAGATATCATGTTCTGAAATGTGATCACACTTCTGTGGGAGACTATCCACACCATTAACTGTGTAATTTCAGCTTTATTAATTCATTTTTTTTGAGGGGGATAAGCAGATGTTTGCATTTTAGTCATTAACCAGGATCACCTGGTTTATGAGAATTAAGAGGTCACAAATGAGAGCAGTAATTTTAGAATATGGTTTTATTTTCCAGAAGCATTAACAACCTCTGTAACAAATGCTGTCTTTTGTAGACTGAATTAACAGAGATTCATAGATAAAATTTGATGCAGTGGAAATGGAGAGGTGACTGTCCCCATCAGTGTGCAACACTGCGTTTAGGGTTGCATGCATAGCTGAGTCCCTTGGTTTGGTAGCTAAATGAAAAAAATTGGGGAGTAAAATGTTTTTGATTCAAGATAAATTTAGAACTTTTTCTCAACAAAGAATTTTTCATTTAGGTTCTTTAAGAGAAAATCAGAAGCAATTAAATTCTAAATTGATGTCTTTCTAGCCACTCACCCGCTAGGGATGTGTTCAGCTCTGGTACATCTGAAGAGAATGTCCAAAGCATGAAATCCCACATTTGCATGTCCCAGTGGCCAGTTCCATGACTTCAAGTCTCTTGCCTTGGAACTGTTCTGTTACTTGTGCTTGTCTTTGCAAAAAGGTGCAAGGAGGTGAGATGCTTAGATGCGGTGCTAAGGCCAAGTGGGATGAGTGGTCCTGGTCCCAGAAGTTCATGGGTTGAAAGGAAGGACACAGTCTTGATCTGGGAAGGCAATATTGAGAGTTTTGTTAATTTACTCTCCCCCAATTTGTTACTTTTTTTCCCAGTCCACACAAGATGACAGGTAAGAAAACTGTATGGGGAAAATGACAACTGAATTTTACACTGAATTTCTTATTTGTTGAAGTGTTTCTTCTTGATTCTTAAAAAAAAAAAAAAAAAAGAAAAAGAGCAAACCTGTTTTTCAAGAAGTTGCATTTTCTAGTTTCTCACTTGTGCTCATAGGATCAAGGCCTGACTATCAGTGAAGCAGTGTGAAGGAATTTTTCAGAAGCCGCTTGAAAAGGGTGGGTATGAACAGATGAAGGATAGGCTGCTATGACAGTGATTTGAAGATGGGTAAAAATTAAATGTGTCAGTGGATTCTTTATTACACAGATTTGTCATTTCAATAACCCTAATATCTGTTTTGTAAAAGAACCTGTAATACTGCATAAAATTAAGGAGTATTAGATCAGCCCTTGTAAATGAGGTTGCTTCTCTGGACTGAAG
Source organism: Nicator chloris (assembly GCA_013400495.1). NCBI lineage: Eukaryota > Metazoa > Chordata > Aves > Passeriformes > Pycnonotidae > Nicator > Nicator chloris. The sequence goes on from WAAE01020632.1 coordinate 1,878, forward strand.
AGATTTGATATCATAATTTAAATGCTGCCTCTCCTTTATTAACCAATTAAACGTTATTCCATAGATGGGTGTGGGGGTGCATGTGTAATAGGAGGAACTTATTGTTGCATTAAAACCTACTTCTCTCTTCTCACAATACATTTTGGCATTAAGCTCACACTCAGATGCAAACTGAAGAGTGATATTTTTCTCCAATGTTAAGCATATGAAAAGGTCCTGATTCTGCAAGGACTTTTAAAGGAGTGCAGAGTTTAGCTGTGTTAGGTAAGCCATGTGAATTCCATGGATTTTCTTTGTTCTTGTGTCAAATCAGAGATATTGCTGCTACATCGAAAAGGCATTCTAAGTAATGGATAGCTGTGCATTTCACTGCAGTTCCCAGGTAAATGCTGTGACATTTGTATCGTGACTTTACTGCCCAGTGTGGAAATGCTGTGTTCTGGAGGTCTCCTTCCAGTACATACCGGGGTTGTGCCATTAATCTTCCAGCACCTAGCAGTGCTATGTTCAGATAAAACTGTTGGCATTTCTTTGATTTCCTGGGATTTTCACATCAGCACTCTGGATTGGAGCTTCTTCACTGAAGAATTCAGAGATGAGCTTCAAAATGATGAAGCATCAAAACCAAACATGGAAATTACACTCCACCTAAATGCATAGGGCGGCCCTTAAGTTCGGAGTATGTAGGACAGTCTTTTGCCAGATCATGATCTGCTTTTGCTCTCTGAACAAATACATCTGTTTTTCTGTGTTAAAAGCTCATTTTTTAAAGACAGAACAAGAACTGGGCCAACTTAGATCATCTTCACCTGGTGAAAGAAAAGATGAGCTGGGGAAGAAATTTCAGCAAAGTTTTTTTAGCCCAAATTTGCCCTCATCTAGGGACTGCTCATGGAAACCTTTTTTTTAACTCAGCTCAGCTCCAAAACAAACTGTAGTCAGCATTTAAAAAATAAAAGCAGTAAGAGTAACAACCTAAGTACATATTTGCTGTTAATTAACTGTTAGTGAAATAAAATAACTTAATTGCCATAATGTGAATCAAGAGGGTAGAAAATCTGGGCCTCAAGAGGGTGTGGGGAAGAAGGAGGTGAAACTTTGTGGTCACCAAATTGGCTAATGGAGCTAAGCCTTGATTTTTGTACAGGATGCAGAATAACAAGAGACTGAGGGCCTTGAATGCATGTGGGGGAATAAGCTTGCAGATCTCTAATACCAGCATTTGATACCAGAGAACTGCTGACAAATCAAGTTAGGAAATCTGTGTATCCTTTTTCCCTTGCTGTATCACAGTGTGCACAGTTCTTAACGGAGAGCAGCATTGTTATGGACATGCACAGAAGAATCAAGCCTTTGCTGAACCATTGGTGAGCTATTGAGATAACACTTTCTGAGCAGTAAGAAAATAGAGCAATAGTTGTTTTTAAGCCTTCTGGCTTCTGAATGTCTGTGGAGCACATGACCAGGAAATCAAAATCAGATTTAGACACCCTGGAGGGGCTGGCAGTAAAATCTGCAGCACAACCTGTGTGCTCTCACTTCAGAGGATGTTAGGCAGGGCTTAGGAATTTGTTGCAAGTGCCTACCTGGACTGCAGAATGCACCCGTTAGCCCAGGAAAAGCTGCATCCCTTCTCTTAGTGCTAAAAGTCTGGCTTCTGAGCAGCCTGGGAAAAGAGGTGTTTTCAGATCCAAACAGAAATATTGGACAAAGTCATAAGGTGAACACGAGTAGGGGTAAGGTCTCTTTCTCTGCAGCCATCTCTTGTTGTTCTTAAAATATGCAGTTTTAATGCAGTTCTTAATTTTGCTGATGATCATACAGAATGTCTCAGGTGCTTTGGCTTTGCTCAGCATTCAACTGCTCATGACAAAGGTGATTTTGTATGCAAACCCTCTTGGATGCAGTGTTGTAATTCCAATTTAGCCATAGAATATTGTCTTCTATATCTGTTACTGGCAAGTGCTTTATTCCCTCGTAGACTTACCCTGCAAAGATCTAAAGATGATACTTTCTTGTGGGCTAGTGTCTTTAATTATTGGGTATCCAAGAGGAGCACACCTAAGTAGCTGATGGATTACATATTGCATAGTTAGCCTTGCACACTGGTGTATGATTAGCTTTCCTGTACAGTCCCAGGTATGTCTGTAGAAGCAGCAACATCACATTTGGAGCAAGCGGATTCAGCATGGCACAGGCTTTCCAGGCTTTGTATGCTTGCTACTAACACTAAATGCCACACAGTAAAAGTGGGTGACATTTCCCACAATAAAATTGACTGATTCTCTATAAACAAAATCCCTGTGAGATATAGTATTCAATACTTGAATTCAGTGCTACAGCAAATACATTATAAAGTTAGTATGATTCATGATAAAATAAATTTTTTGTGGTTGTATCACTGAGATATAATGTTTTGGCATTATCAAAATTCAAGGGAAAGTGGAATCAGAATGCTTCTACATTTGTATCTAAAATTGTGTAGAAACTGATGGTGCTCCTGCAAATCATTTTGATGACATTGTTTTTATTGAGAGAAATCCGTTCTATCTATTCTTTGCAGAAAAACAAAGATTTGTTTCTCTTCCCTGGTGATATGTATATTTCTGCTCACTCACCCTCCTCCTCTAAAGCTTTAAGAGAGAAATTATTCATCCTCTGTCGCTCTGAAAAACAATGTTTACTGTTGATGAGAAGCTGCAAGAACAGTCAGGGCTTCAAGCAGAAATATCCATGTTGCTTCGTGGTTGGAGGGCATCCAGTGGCTTCCCTGTTGCAGTAGCATGGACAAGAATGAGAGCATTGTGTATCCTTCGGTTTCCCAATAGTGAAGTCCCAGATTTAGATACTTTTAAAATGACTGAGTTTACTTTCTAGCCTCTACAGGTTGTCATAACTAAGCTCCCTATGCTGCAGTGCCTCAGTAATGTTGCAGCTCACTGTCGCTGGTTGCTCCTGAAGTGCCTTCCCTGGTGGATTTTAAACCTTGCCTAGAGCAGAGAAAGGATGCAGAGTGGAGGGACTGTTTCCTCATGCAGTCAGACTTTGCCTGCAGGAGAGCTGCTGCTGAGATGTTTCAGCCCTCCCCAGCCATCTCCTCTCCAACATGTCAGGGAGTTTTCATTTCTCTTCTGTTCTCCAAACAACAGTGACAGCGTGCTCACCCAAGTATCATTCCTGTTGGAATCCCCATGAAGCCAGCTGTAACTATAACAGTAGAAAATGTTGTCTGTGTCCTATGAGTGGACAGAAAAATGGAAGGTTTCCTGAGGAAATCCATCATGCCTGTGGTACAAGATGACAGAACCATAGGGAGTTAAACTGATATTTGGTAAGTGATACTGGAGGAAAATGTCTTCTTTCTGGCCACCACTTTAAGGGAAGGCACAGCCTCCCTCCTTTAACGGAGGACTCAGCTGCAGGACTCAAGCAGTTCACATTGCAAGGACATTCACTTCATGATTCTTTCATTCCTTGTATACCCTGTGAGACAATAACTGATCCACTGGTTTTCCTGCTCAATTGCCCTTGTACAAACAGAGCAGGACCTGCCTTTCAACATTGCATCTGCAAAATAGGACTTACATGCAGAATGAAGGATGTTCTCCACAGGTTTTATTCCTCCAGGCAATAAAATCATTGAGGTTTAGCAATGCAGACAAGTCTGATGGGTGTCTTGAATGCAACTTTTGTTTTGTGTGCTAGGTGTCTAATAAAAAAAAAGCATAGACGAATAGATATGCTAATCCACACAGTGTGTGTTTTGGAAGCAATAAAGGAGAAAGTGTTCAGTCCTCCCAGAAAGAGGGTATTGCAATTGCAAAATTATTAGAAGGGGATTTATTAGTACTGTCCTGGGAGCAGTTGTTCCTGTGCCTCAGATTTGTGTTGTTTGTAATGGGACTTTTCAGTAAGACAATGTGATTTAACATTAATATCCAAGTTCTGATAGAAAAGTATTAGGAAATAAATGAAAAGGGCTTAGTCATTGGCAGTAGCAAACTTTAAAGCAACTTACTTCCTTGTAATTCTTAAGGACAAGGAAGGAATTATCCCTCAGAGCAAACCCAGCCAATTACAGGATTTCTTTTGCTGGAACAGAGTGTCTGAAGCTGACAGAGACCACATAGTTAATGAACTTAGGTGGGATATGCTGCAATAACTTGATGTTCTTTTGGCTTCTGCATGTCTTCTGTGTTCTCTATTGTATTTTCATATATTAAATTCTAACATTTAATGACTAATGTCAGTGAAAAGTTTAAAAAAAAACCCCAAACCCAAGGAACACTGTTGGCCTGTGTGATTCAACTTAAATGTTGGGAGATTTTCTCTTTGTGTCTGGGTAGTCCCTCTTGGAATGACTGAGTGGTGATTTGCTTTTCAGTTGCATCTGTCACAATGCAGAGGTCATCGGGACCAGTGCATGTGTGTGTGAAGGCAACCAGAAAAGAAATAGCTTCTCCTGGCCCTGACCATGTATGAATCAGCTGGCTGTCAATACTTCTTCTTCTTTCTTAAGACACACTTAAGAAACATAATACTCAAGATTACGCATGAATTTTCAAATCATAGCCAAAAATTTTCAAATCATGTCCTTGCTGTTACTGGCTGTATTGCTGATTGTAGTAGGCGCATTGTGACATTTATATATCAAACTTCTCTCTTAAGATGATGGCCAAATTAAATTTAAACTTGGAACTAAGCTTTGGTGAGAGAGACCCAACTGTGAGATACTCTACCCAACTGCCATATCCAAACATCTTTTCTTCTTCGTCCCAGGACCAAGAAGTACAAAAAGTCTCTAAAGATGGCTAAACTCATAGTGAGGAGTACAGGTCTTGCTTTTAAATGCCTCTGGTGAGAACTAGGTTGAGAGCAGATGACTTGAGGAGACATTCCTGGGTATCTGTTTTTCAAGCTGTCATTAATGTGAGCCTTTTAAAATTACCTTTCAGTGACTTTGCTCAGAAGTTTTTTTCTTTTAAATAGAGAGGGTATAGCCTTTCTTCACCGTAAAACATGGCCTTCTGGGACATCCAGTATGTTTTAGTCAAGGTCAAATTGTCTTGTTTCTACTGAGTCTTATGTAGAGATTGGATCTCAGGACAAAAGAAGTGCATAAAGAATAAAAATTCTTGGTGAATGGTGGGTTAGTTCCACAAAGATACTTTTTCTGCTTGAAGGGAATGGGGTCTTGAATGGTACCTCTGGATTCACCGCCTCTTCCTCTGTTGAAGGAAGTAGAGATATATAAGAGCACTGCATTTGTAACGTTGTACTGGTTTAGCACTTAGTTTCTGAGATTATGCTTTCCATGGTGCTATTTTCTTTTACTAGGGGGATCTTGAAAACGTATCAGATGCTAAAGGAATGGTAACATGGAATTAGGATTTCTCCTTTTCAGGCATAGGAGTTGGCATTAGAATAACAGTTGTAACAGCAACAAGTAAACAAAATACAGGAGTGTTTGGAGCAGTACTAAGGCTAGGTATCACACACAAGCCACAGAATCACTATACCTCTTGGCCTTTGATTCAGGGAGCAACTACAGCACTGTAAGCCTGTTCCTCTTTGGGTGTTGCTCTCTCACTTGACAAATTTACAAGAATTAAAAATAAAAAAAAAAATGCAAGGGTCTGTGATTTGTAACCTCTGGCTGTCACTTACATCATGGGCGGGAAATTGATATTTTCCAGACAATGACCCCAAATATGTAGGAGTGAATGGGAGTCACTGAGAAATAAGTTAATACTTGAGTGAAACCTTGGAAGAGTAAGTAACAATGTTTGTTTTTAAGATGTTACATTTGTGTGATCTTAAAAAAAACAATTATGATAAACAACTCATTTTTCTTTAAGCAGATCATCAAACCATGACCTTGGTAACCACTGTGTGAACTGTAAAATTTGGACAGGAATAAATTTATTAAACTTGCATGAAGTGAGAGGAAAACAATCAAATGTCTAAATCAAATCAAAGTCTAGGAGCTGGTAAAACAGCACATTTATAGAGCAGCCAGTATTGGATTTGGTTGTGCATTAATGCTTCGGATGGACAAAGATGGTTGGTGATGTAATTACTGCTCCTTGGAGGTTAGGCTTTTTCTCTTTTTTTCCTTCTTTCTTCCAGGGAATTTTGTCCCATTTGTTACCTGAGAGATGATAACAACCGGTACTTAAGAGACAAAAGAAGTGGCCAAAGTGGGGGAGGGTGCTGCTGGTTACTCTCTTACTTTGGGGGTTTTCTCTTTGGAAGAGCACAGATACCTGAGATTTTGGCTGGGGGGTGGGGAGCTGGCCTTGGCTCCTCTCTCTTTTTCACTCTCAGATTGCAGAGGAACTGTCAAGTTGCTGCTACCGTCGGGAGAATTCTCTGCTGCCATGGAGTCCAGCCCTGTACTGCTTCTCCTGCTGTGGATGAGCCTTTGCTCATAAGAGCAGCCACTGAACTGGGACTGTTATAGATGGAACAGCCAATCAAATTAATATAAAAAAGAGTTTATTGATTACAAAATAATTTCGGAAAAAGCCACAATCAAACAAACAGAGTGTTGAGCCTAGGAGATCGACGCTGGTGAACAGAGAGTCACATCTCTCTCGCCATCCCCTCTCTGTCCACATTTTGCCTTTCGGCCTTCCAGTTCTTATACTCTGTAGATAGCCCCAGGCTTGGGCTTACAATGGAAACAATGTCCTTCTTGTGGTGTAGATGTATTCATGGTGGACAAATATTGGTCTCCAGTCTCGCTGAAAGGGTTCCTTGGAAGGGATGCCTATCTTGATTCGTGTTCTGAGAAATCCTCCATGAAGGCCAACGACTCGTTGATAGGTTTATGTTTATTGGCTGGGAAGATCAGGCGTGAAACAGGGGTTGTTGGCCATGGCCATTTCCTGAGATCATGACTTTCCACCTGGTCTTCAGATGCAAATGAAGGTTTCCCTACAGAGTTTCAAGATTACCCCTCGGAATAGCGTGTTAGTTATATTTTACATGAGACAAGATTCCAAGTGGGTTATTTTATATACAGTACAAACAGCTCAGCACGAATTATTCTTATATACATATATAACAGGGACCTTATTAACATCTGATCTCACTGGAAGGGATCCTCACCATCTACTTGGGTACCTTGGGGAAAACCCAGGACCCCGAGCCCCTTTCCTGTCTGAGGGAGCCTCTCCCGGCCGTGTTTGGGAGCCGANGCCCTGCCCGGCCGGGAGCCAGCAGCGCCCCTGCCGGCCGTGCCCGGAACTGCAGCGCAGGGGAAGGCGCCGCAGCCCAGAGAGGCTGTCCCTGGGCTTGTGCTCTGCTCCTCGGTGCTGCCGCGGCTGTTTGTGCGCCTTGTTTTACATGTACAGACCCGTACAGCGCTGTTGTTCCTTTCCCCACATCTTTGCCTGAAAGCCCCTTAATTTCAAAGTTATAACAACTTGGAGGGAGGGGGTCATATTTTCTCTTCCAAGGGAGATTCCTGCCTTCTTTGGCAGACACCTGTCCTTCAAACCAAGACATTGCTATTGTTGCTCTAACTCAGAATGAGCAAAGATTAATGTACAAGTTGATCTATCCAGTCCCACAGTCAGCGAGCCAATAAAAATGTCATTAAAACAGCCAGAGTGTTCAGCTACATGGAGAGAGATCTAAGCCTGAGGTGTGCTGTTCCCTGAGCACTGCTTTGATAAATACACTTCCCAGCTTTTGGATCTACTGCTGAAGTAGAATAAAAAAGCCAGTACAATGAAAAATGAATCTGTAAGGGAAAAAAACCTAGTGTGAATTGTCTTGTGTAAATACGCAATTCAAAAGTAGGTGGGGTTTTTCAGTCTAGTAGATATAAAATACTCAACCACATTTCTGCCTCCTTCCTCTTTATAAGAAAATCAATAAATGGAGGTGGCTGGGGGAGATTCTGAGCATATTAGAGACAAAAGTTTTCTACTTGACTCTTAACAAACTGCCATCGTTTAGCAGAAGCACAAATGAAAAAAAGAGGTTTTTTCTGAAGTTGTGAATATTTACTTTAATTTGAATTCAGCCTTAGGGCTGATTAATTGTCTTGAATCCAAAACGAGCTGAAAAATAATGTAGGGACTGACACTCCTGTTTCAAATGTCCTTATCCATTTCTTTATATCCTGCCTTTTTCCCTTTTGTCCTTGCTTCCAAGTCAGTCCAAACACAGTTTTGCTTGCTTTTGTTTTGAGATCTGCTAAACTCCCTTGGTTCACCCTCTGCTTTTCTATTGGGTTCGAAGCTGGCTTCAGTTTGTGATTCAGAGCCAGCTCCAGGTGGCCTGGGGATTACAGATGCCTTGCCACCAGAACAAAGGAAACTGCTTTGTGAACTCTGGCAAAGCTAACCCCTTCTTCCTATTTCCAGTCGAGAGAGTAGACACAGTGTGTAACTATTCCCTTGAAATAGAGAATTACAGATCTTCATTTCAGTGTGAAAATACAAGACAATTTTTCTTCTTTGCACTGTGGAGTGGTTCTTTCTTTTCTTCCCCCTTCTTGTTCCCCATATGACCACTACTACTTCTTACAGAATTAGAACCCACTAGAAATCAACTCCTGTGGAAAATGAATGGCTTGGAAACGTTTCAGAAGAGACAAATTATCAAAAGACCCACTTCCAGACTCATGGGTTTGTTTCTTTACATGTATATGGAAAATGTCACCTGGCACGTTCATGTGGGTTCCAACATTCTCTGCTTAGATACAACTCTTCTTACCTGGCCTCACAATACTAAGATCACCACTGGAAGCCCTCCAGCATCTTCCTCATTCACCTGGAAGCTGCTTGCTTTTCATTCCTTTTGGGCACTGCTTCTGACAGCAAAGCCCAGGTTACCTGTAGCTTTGCTGTTGTTATCTGTTGTTCTTCTTGTGTCTGGCTTTCCTCATTAAAAATGGCCATATAACCTTTCCTACCATCCAGAGACTGCTGGAAGCACTGACCTCCCCCACCAAGCTCCATGACCATGTCCTGAAAAACAAAAGTGGATCCTCCTTTTAATAATTCATAGGCCATCTGTTTAGCTTCTGAAAGAAGAAAACCAAAACCAAGGGGTTTATGCTAGTTTATCTACATAGCTCTACCAACAACAACAATAGAAAAAGGGGAACAGAGACCCTTACCATAAACAACTTAAATGCAGCTCATGAAGGAGAGCACTTGTGGACACAGGGGTCCTGAAAATAATTGGGAGGAAAGAACTGGATGCCTTCCCAACACAGCTCTGTGGGCTTCCTGAGAGCTCTTTTGGTGAGCTCCCATCAGTGCCCTGTGTGGCCCTGTTCCTGTCTGTTTGCCAGGTGCTGAAAACAAAGTTGTACCAATCCTCTTTGTGATCCCCCTCCTGAGTTCTCCCTCAGGCTGTTAACTTTAGGGAGCCCCTTTATGCATCCAGAACCCAGCAGGCAGGGAAGACACCAAGAAAAAATCAGCACAGATGCATCAGCTGCTCAGAGAACTGAGAAATGAAATCTAAGGCCCCAGCCTTGGGGCACAACGTGCCCCGCACAGGGAGGAATGGCTCACGACTTCAGCAGACTTCAGCTCCCAGACTTCTTCAAAACTGAGAAAAACAGCAAAAGGCTGATCATTTTTTTAAACTACTGATTCCTTTTGCACGTGACTTGAAATATCACTGTTTCCCAGAGCTGACTAGATTAAAGGAAGACTCCTGCTTCAGTCACTGACATTCCTGCAGAAATTGCCCTTTTCTGGATTACCAGCAGTAGCAGTAATGTGAGTGGCTGGTGAAGATGCATCCATGAAGCTTTAAAGTCTATTGCTTTTGGCTTAGTGAGGGCTTTCTTCATCATGAGCCTGAATAGATTTATTGTCTTGGTCATGGAGTGTGAGCAAAAGTGATAGTACTCACCAGGCACTTACTTTCCTCAATTCTATTCAATTCTAATTGTAACTAATGAAAAGCTTGCTGCATTTTAGGTTGTGCTTCCAGGAAGCATTTTAAATAGAAGTAGCCTCCAGCACTGTTCAAAATGCAGTCTAAATAATGCAAGGAGAAAATTTAGGAGAAAATACAGGACAATTAAATAACACCAAGTAATGGACAACTGTTCAAAGACATTATTTTTATTAGCTTAGATCATTATTACTGATCGCATGTGACCTTACTTGCACTCAGTAATACTTATAGTCATTCAGGAAAGCTAAATAATCATTACTGATTAATTACAATTTATTATACTGAGTGGTTGTATCCATATTTTGTGGATTTTCATTGCTGTAAAAACTCTCAAATATGTTTTGATTTCTTCCTACAGGAAGGGTAACCCTTTTCAAAAGCTAATTTAGGAGAAAGTTGACTTATTTTCCCTAAATTATATAAGCCCACCCCAAATGATGGATTGTTTTCAGTCCAGAGAAATTTGCTTTCAGGTAAAGTAATACATTTTGTGCAGTTTGTGAGAATGAGACTTTATTATAAATAGACTCTCAACTGAAACACATCTTGTCAGTGTGCAAAGTGAGCCTTTTCACTCAGAGGTGGGGGAATGGACAAAATATCCACTGATTTTATTACACAGAAGTACAGGTGGCATTTTGAGGAGAAGTGAGTAGGAAGGATGAAGTCTGTGGTTTTGCTGAATGCATAACACTAATGATGCTGAAAATGGGACATTTCTGAAGATTGCCTGATTTGCCTTGCAAATGACTCTGTCTGCCAATACCTGCTCATGCCACACCTTTGACAAGAACCCATTGCAGTGTTTTACCAGCACTTTAGTATGAAGCTTCAAGCCATACTAAAGTGCTGGTGCTGAGAAGTGTCCCTGCAGACTTTTTTATTTTCTTCCCAACTACAGGCTCACTTGACAGAAGGAAATGTAAGAGAAAATTTGTTATAGAGCATGTTGGACTTTTTTTTTTAATAAAAAACACTGTCCTGGGTGGGAGTGAGCAGCCAGCATCTTTAGTGTCAGGGTGTGACTGATGGATCCCATTCTGGGTGCACAGGGCATCCTCTGGTCTTAGATAAACCAGTTTGGGCAGAGCTGTGGTGGAGACAGTGGCAAAGCCAAGACACCTCTCACAAGAGCTCTCCACAGCTCCCTTCAATGGGAGTAACCACTCAGCATGACAGGTTTGGTCCTGGCTTTCTTGTTAGTGGCACAATCAATTAAAATGACAGAATGATGCACAATGGGAAGAAGAGCCCTGTTATATTGTGGCTTTTTTTCCATGGCATGGGGTGAGGGGCAGATCTGGCAGCCTGGGCTGCAGCTGCCCTGCCCAGCGTGGCAATGCCCCATACTACATCAAGGTATGTGTCTGATAGTCCTGTTAAAACTGCAAGGCTGAAGGAATTTAATCCTGTTTTCATGATCATATGTAATGGGAACAGAGCTGGTTGTGTTTATTCTTCCCTAATGTTAAGAATAGCTCTCAGGATTGTTGGGGTTCGTTGATACACCAGGCCCCAGCAGTCACTGTGCTGTGGCCAGAGAGGGATCCTAGGGACCTGATTTTTGTGACCGGAGTTGCAGCTATGGACAGTCCATGCTGGAGCAGGGGAACGCATGAGGAGAAAGATGTGGTTTGGAGACATTATTGACAACCCCCCAACCCCACCCCTGCACCACTTGGGGAGGGAGAGGTAGAGGAGGAAAAAGAGGATGTGAGTGGAATGAGTTTTAGATTTTTTGTCTTTCTCACCATCAAACCTATTATAATTTGCAATTAATTAAAATATTTACTTTACAAGTGAAGTCTGTTTTGCCTGTGACAGTAATGGGTGAGTGGTCTCCTTGTCTTTTTCTTGACTCGTTAGGTTTTTCATTTTATTTTCTCCTCCCCATCCCATTGAGGGGAGTGGATGCAGCTGATGGAAGGCTGGCAGCTGGTCCAGGTTGACCCACCACAGTATCATGTGCCGTAGAATTTTTACAGGGGTTCTTTCTCAGGGAGAAATCCTTCTTGTGTGATGTGCTTTGGCATCCAGCACATAACCCCTCTTCTCAAACATATAGCACTGCACACTGGAGGGAAATCTCCTGAAGGTGGGAGAGAACAAGGGTGAGGATAAATGTGGGGGAGATACTGAGGAAATGGGACAGTGTGTCCTGACCAACATTTGAGGTGCCAGCAGGGTCCTGTGTTCATAGACTTGCAAGCTTGAAAGACCTGCTGTGCTGGGTTGGATCACTTGTCAACAATATTTCTTCAAGGTTCTTCATAGTCTTCACAGTCAGTCAGAAGTGAGCCTTTATGTTTCGTAGTAATTCCTCTGTGCTGGAAATGCACAGCATGGCTTGTCACTATTTGAATGTGTCACTCAAGTGTTTGTGAAAATGGGAGCTTAGCAAAGAAACTTACTGTTGCCGAAACAAACATGGTGAAAAGAAGGCAGGATAAATGAAACCATCTTTCTTGTCCCTGCAGAAACTCAACATATTGCATGAAGGTGTCCATGTCCTTGACGGTAGCTGAGAATGAATCTGGGCTTTGCTACAACAGCAAGATCAGATATCTGGAAAAATCAGAAGTCACTAAGAGAAAGACAATCTCCTGTCCTGATATTGAAGATTACAAAACAGCCGGTCAAGAACCAGATGTGGTGTGGTACAAGGTAACTGTTGCTGTTTTACTGCTTTTATGCTGAAACTGCTCAAAACTTTCACTGTTTTCAGTCTGAGGCTTAGAGCTGACTTTCTCTGAGGCATCAGTGGTTTGTGACTGGTCTGGAGAGTGTTCTCCCAGTATGACAGTTTTGCAGGTAAAACTACCCAGTATAGTCATTGTCCAACAGAAATCAGTATCAACAAAGATGTTCTGTGAGAGAGCTCACTGGACTTCTCTATCAGCAGTGCCACATTCCCAAACCACAGTGCCTCTGTACCTGGGTGTGGTGTCTCCCTGCATGACACTGGAGTAGAAATGGAGGCACCTGCAATGGAGCCAAAGGCGTATCAGCACCTCCAGCTTCAGTTGTGCTGCCCAATTTATTTTTATGGAGTCTGTCGGGTAATTTCACCAAGACTTGTAAATTTTTACCTAAGTCTCCTGGAGTCTGCACAGAAGTCTGGTGAGGTTCATTGAGTAACTGTCATGAAGTCAGTTAATTTTAACTGAGGTCAGTTAGATACTTTTACTACTTGCCAGGTAGCTCATCCGCCTGCACCTTCTCCAAGGCCTGTCAAGTATCATACACCACTTTAATGAGCAGATGTACTGGTGATGTGTTTCTGTAGCTCCCCAAGAAAGCAGGGGAATGAGCAAAATACGAGTTGGCTGGCAAACGTCAGGTAATGAGATCACAGCAAGGTCTGGCAAATTTTGCCTGTTGACTGGATTTGGGTCAAAGTCTGATGTTTGAAAAGCCCTCAGGTACTAGTTGAGAACTAATACCCTCAACTAATGATGCAAGAAACTGTAGAGAAGAATAAAGAGCTGAGAGTCAGAAGGAACCAGAAATAGTTGGGTAAGAGGAACAGTTCGGTGGGATCTGTGGAAAATAGAGTTTGGATTGTAGGAGTTTAGGATAAATGTGATTCAGGTAATACAGACAGAAACATACAAACTAGTTAAAATCTAAATTTGCAGTGCTTGATTTGCTAACCTTGATAACATTCTTTACAGACAATTATTTTGTATGAAATAGGTAATATGGGCAGACTGGCAGATTTTTTCCTCCTTGGCAGGTTGCAGCTGAGAACAACAATTATAAAAGTTGTAATTTATTTGTTTTTTTACAGAAATCTCACATATTATGTCTTAGAGTAACAAAATGTGTGCCATGACCCACTGTTAGTGTGAACAAAGTTTTTCTTTCAGCACTTTAAGCTCTTTCTCTCAGCATATGGGTTGATATCTTCAGTGCTGTTCATATGTCAAACATATGATTTAGTTAATCATAGAATATCCTGTCTTGGAACAGGCTCACAGAAATCATTGATTCCAAATCCTGGCTCTGCACATGAAGTCTGAAATTTCAGAGCAAAGAGGATACTGAAGATAAGCTGCTTCTTGCCCTCTCTACCTTGGTATTACTGAACACCAGATCACTGAAGATCTCAATTATTTGCCAAAGCACACTGAAAAATAGTCTGGCAGAAATTATCTTCAGCTTTTGTGGAGCAGAAATGAGTCTAAAGAAGATGCATGTGCAGCCCTACACCAGCGATGCTTTGTACTGACCAAGACAGGGACTGGAAGTGTCTCTTCCACAATACCACCCATGTTATCTGGATGTCACACACAGGTTGTGGGACACCAGGCTGGAGTGTGACAGCTGAGTGACAAATTGTCACTGAGGTGAAACTGAACAGAACTGATGTCATTGGATGATAACAGTGGGACAATCAAAGTTGACAACCTTCAGTCTGATAGTGAAAAGAGACATGAGTGAGATAACCTACTACATACACCTTCTTATCTATAATTAACAATAACGAGTTATAAGTTTGGCTCTGAAAGAAACATCTTTGTTACCTAGACCTGAGTCAGGAAGCTCAGCAGTGTGCAATCGTAATATTAATGTTGCACAGAAGGTGTGTATGTCAGGTTATCCCTTGAAACTTATTCCTGAACAGAATTTTGGATATTCTAGAGACTATTATGTTACTGTTAATAAAAGTCTGCATATTCCAAAGTGCAGAAGTCCAATTTCTAGAAAATATATAATTATATGGATTTAAAAATAATTTGGTGAATACTGGGGTAACTCTAGAAATTGCAGTCTGGGTCTTAAGAGCATGCAGTGGGAGGCAATGTGAGTAACAAAAAGCAGATCCCCTCTCATGAAGAATAGTGTAAAGTGTTATCCTGCCTTAGGATCTGACCCTCATTTTCCAAAGAAGACATCCATTTCTGGTCATAGCACACTGGATCCTCAAGTTTTTCTCCCCTACCTTGGATTTTAAGTTTGATGTGTACATAAAGCCATCTTCTTGAGTAAATCTGTTCCAGAGGGACTGGTAGGAGCCAGGGGGAGGGGAAGAGGTATTCCTTTCCATTATGCTGGAATATTTAGAGACTTTCTCACAGGTGGGGAGCATAAGTTGTTTAAAATAGAACAGATAGATAGATAAATAGATAAATAATATGAAGTCCTTGAGATTTCCTTCTTTATCCCTTCTACTGAAAAGATAAATCCTTGGGTTCATGAGAACCTGCCAGTTCACTGGTAGTCAGGGAGTTTGGACTTAAGAAATACCATCAGATGGGACAGTGATGATGCCAGCCCACTGTGTGCAGAACCTGCTCTGCCTTCCGAAAGACTTCTCTGTGTTGAGGGATTAATGACTCTGAGCTAGTAATTACATCAATTTACTGGGAGTTAACTGCAATTTAAAAATGCTCTTAATTATGCCTGAATAGAATTCCTCATGCCCACCTGGTACGTAATATAACATTTGCTGTGAGGATTTGTTTTAACAGTAGCATGAACTTCACTTCTGGCTAGAATTACACTGCATTAAATATTGATTTTTAAAGATTTCTCCAATTAATGCCATTGATATATGCTCAGCTCAGTTATGCCTATTAGAACTGTTTTGAGAAGACGTATGGGATTTTTTTTTAAGTAAATGTGTGTGCCAAGCCATGATTGAATGAATGGGATTTAAGAGTAAGAGCAGTTTCCTGAAAAATTGGCTGGCAGAGGGAAAAGGTATATTATGTCTTGAGTGTGGAGTCTTAATCCATTTCCATCATGTCTTTTCTACTACTGTGTTGAAAAGAGGGCTAAAAGAACAATCAAAATGTCAGGTGAAGGACAGGTAGTTGTTATCTACCCAGAAAAATAGACTATTGAGGTACTGCCACTTAGATTTCAAGGAAGAGAAAAGGAAGCATAATAGTGCACACCTTAATTACTGGGGAAAAAAAAACAAACAAACCCAAACATTTCAGATGTCCAAGGAAAGTAAGTCTAGAAAAAGAAATTTGCAGATTCTTCTAGTAGATAAACATATTGCAGAAGCAGAAAAGAGCAATTAATTGGTTAAAGCCTTTGGGGAGAACTTAGACCACCTTCCAGTACCTGAAGGAGGCTTAGGAGATGACTGGAGAGGGACTTTTCACAAGGGCAGATAGTGAAAGGATCAGAGGAAATGACCTTGGACTCAAGGAGGTTTAGGTTAGATATTAAATTTTTTCCTGTGAGGGTGGTGAGTCTGGCACAGGTTGTCTAGAGAAGCTGTTGGCTCCCCATCCTCAGAAGTGTTCAACACCAAGTTGGATGGGGCTTGGAGCAACCTGGTTTACTGGCAGGTGTTGGAATGAGATGATCTGTAAGGTCCCTTCCAACCCAAGCTATTCTGTGATTCCATGAAATAAGTCATATGATTGAGCACTTACCTTATTAGGGTAAATTAGTGGACCTCCGATAGTAAAACCTAGATTGTTTTCACAATATAAAAACTAGTCAGAATTTTGTTCCTCAGCCATTTTCCAGCATCTCCCTTTTTTTGCTTGTAGTTTTGTGTATTAAATACATAAACAAGCATTTTCAACATGCTTTTGTAAAGCCTGCATAGTCAGCTGAATAAAAAAATAATTAGCTGAAATTTGGGAAAGAAAGGTTTATAAATAATCTTTAATAGGAAGTGTTTCAAGAAGACACAAAAAGAAATAATTAGGAAATTAGTGGTACAATTCCACCAGCACAATTTGTCTATGTAAAACCACAATAGCACAAACATTGTTTTTGCTAAATCATTAATCTTTGTAGTAGTAAAGGTGTCATCCTTCTTATTGCAAACTTGTGCGTAAAAATATAAAGCATATAAAAATGTATCTTCCATCTCTTTGTTTCCATACTTTAAAAAATAAAGTAGAGAATATAAAACTGGTAACACATGATAGGTTATTTCAGTGCTGCACTAAAGGGTGCATATCTGAAATAAGCTTACTTTGTGTGTTCTGGGAATTTTATTCCTTCTAAATTAGGATTGAATAGGACTGAATCGTATTCTTTGCCCAGTGTTCAGATTTAACCTACACTGCCAGTAGGTAACTGATGTACCTTTCAATAGAACTAAAATACTGAGCTCAAATCAGAAAGGATTTAATGGCGTTTCCTAGCTCAGATTTGTGTCCTGAGTGAGTCTCAGCATAGTAGATGGGATCTAGATTCTGGTCATTCTCCATCACCAGTGTTAGCTAAAGTTCACTTGCAAGACAAGATGATGCTTGCGTTACAGCTGCACTTTGGAAACAGAGAGATGCGCTGATCGCTCTGTTACCTGCAGTAGTGTTGCACAGCTTCTGAATCTGAAATCTGATCATGTTGTAACTGAATTTGGCCTCCTAGGGACAGGGAGATTTCTTCAGGGCACCCTTTTCAAGTGCAAGGCCAGAAACTCTCAGTCTTGTCTTTTTATTTTTCTATTGTTGTCCTTTAATTTAGAATCTGACATGGATTTGGAATGCGTATGGAGTCCATGAAAAATTTATGTTTGTGTCATGCTGTTCTCTTACTGTGGTACAATATATTTGCATGTTGATGTATTTTCTTGTTTGGTTGTTTTCTTAAGAGAAAGCTTTGTTCTATTTTGTTTTCTGCGTTTCTGACACTGCTGTGGCAGACGAGCAGAAAATGGGGCATAGGTGTGGGCATGTCACCAGTCTCTGAAGTTGCTGAGCCTGATGTAACTGATGTGAGACTGTAGCAATCTGAGAGATTATTCCAAGCTGCCATCTTGAGAGAGGGACTAGAGGGGCATTGAAGGTACTCAGGCCCTATGTTGCCTTGTGTTTCCTGGGTACAGGATTAGCCAGAGCCTCTGGAACTGCTGGGACTACTGAGTGCTTTAGAGAACTCAAAAAGTTTGATTTTGTTACGGGCAGAACAGGTTTGATGTTAAAGGTGTTTAGAGGCAGTAAATACATCATCTTAAGGTGCTGTTTTCAAGAGATAATGATCAGATTTGGCCTGTGCTTTTTGTTCTGAGCATTCCAAGAACAATTCAGTCCTGAGTGCTGTTCATGTGGAAGGTGACTGATCTGCCTGCAAGGATGCAGTGTATTAGGAAGGGGAGAGCCTCTTCTTGCACTGTGTCACACCCTATCCAGAAGGACTCAAATGCTGTTCTAGTAGGACCACAATTTGTAGCAATGAATCTAAATCTGCCAAACAACAGCTAAGGACCATGTGGGTGAAGCCTGTGAGAGTTGCACGCTATCAGCACCATGTCCTGCATCAGAGGGTGTGTGTGGGGGTCATGTTGCAAAGTGCCTGGTGATGAGAAAAGGCTGAATCAAAGCTCATCAGGTGTTGGAGAAGCCAGTTATGAGAAATAAAGCTGTAAGGAAACCAGGCTTCTGAATTCTCTCAAAAAAATGCTGTTCTTCTGTTTTCTTCTATTGGTAAATGGTTCTGGCCTGGGACTATATGTGAAATTTGCCTTCAGGCTAACTCTTAACTGATGTTGCCCTTACTCCCTACAAATAGAGACGTATTTTAGTGGTCCATCCTAAAGGAGAGGTCTTGGCCATTCTTATGAAGAAAAAGAAGATACTTAACCATTGCTTGAGGGCATCATGTATTAAACACAGCCCATGTGATACAGTAGGAATAACTGAACCTTAAAAACATTTCTGTTTAATTTCAGTCTTCAAATTAATTCCAGCTTCAGATCTCTCTGCTTTCTGAAATTATATTTGAATTTTAATTGCAAAATACATCTAGATGGTTGTTTCCTTATGTATAATACTGAAAATATGATCAGGCAACACTCTCTTATCTTGTACAAGCCAGGTAATTTTGGCACTGGATTTTTTCCTGCAGGAATGTGAGCCAAAAATGTGGAGAAGTGTTGTAATTCAGAAGGGAAATACTCTCTTAATTCAAGAGGTCCAGGAAGAAGATGGAGGAAATTACACTTGTGAACTAAAGTTTGAAGGCAAGGTTATACGAAGGACGGTTGAATTGAAGGTTACTGGTAAGAATCTTTTTTCTATGCCAATAGGAAAAGAAAAGAAAGCTTTGAAATACTAAGAAAAGATGGTATTCACATGTCGGTGAAATCTGTTGGTGAATCTGTTTGATAGAAGTCCAAAGCAAATCTCAATAGCTGAGCAGTCCCAGACTCAGGGAAATTTATATCAAGTTTTTCTAAAATTCCAGAGAAGAGTATTTCTGTCTTTTGTCTGTACAAAACCTGTAAATACTCCATATTTTTAAGCTTTAATTTAATTTCTGATGATCAGCTTTTCTAGTCTAGGGATTGTCTTTAGTGAAGAGTATGGCACAACCTATTCCAAGAATGAAGTTAACGATATTGGACTGTCAAAACAAAGTAACCTGCTTGTCAGGAGGTCATACACTCTGTGGTTCTGACTCCATGTAGTATTTACCAGACAACAGTATACTTCTGTCTTATTTTTGCCAGATACCAAAAGAGAATAGCTAAATAAAGTATTGTCTACTGATATATTGCTGCTCCCTTTTCATCCCACTGTACAGTATGACATCTATAATTATTATTTTGCCTTCTGTGTCTGTGGAACTTTGCAAGTACCTGAAAACAGTTGAGGTTTTCTTCAGCCTTTCACACAAAACCATATAAACAAATGGTGCATTTTCCCCACATATTGATTAAAAAAAGGCCCTACTCAAAGCAGTGACTGGTAGAATTTCTCTTGCTTATATCAAGCTGACTTATTCCATATGATGTTTCTAATATGTTCTTGAAAAAAAGTCTGCCCTTTGAGTGGAATCTGTTTTTTTATTCTTATCGTTATTCCTCATTTTCAGTGAGTTCTTTTCCCTGTGTTCCCTATGTCATGTGATGCTTTATTGCCTGTTTTTGACCATGGACAGAACTCTAAAATATTGATTTGACCTACCTGACGCTAGACCTGAGATGTGAATGAAGATACAGTGAATGAAGATATAAAACCTGCTTTGTGAATAGTCACTACCCTAAGTAGCATGCTGGTCTTCAACGAAAATGTGAACTAAGTTTGACAAAGTGAAAATAAAATGCATTTAACTCAATTCCTCACAATGGATAGTCTGTGCTCTCCCTCTCATTACGACCTTGCTAGAAGTCATGTGTTCTCTTCATTATTTAAGCCCTATGGTGTATTTATACTTCACAATTTAAGGAATTTGTCCTAAACTAAATAATAGCGTTTATTACGGTTATTTCTCTTATTAAAAAGTTTATTATCTGAATTATTTAAAATGTAAGTATGAGATATGTAAGTAT
Source organism: Nicator chloris (assembly GCA_013400495.1). Classification (NCBI taxonomy): domain Eukaryota; kingdom Metazoa; phylum Chordata; class Aves; order Passeriformes; family Pycnonotidae; genus Nicator; species Nicator chloris. The sequence goes on from WAAE01020632.1 coordinate 22,063, forward strand.
TCTCCTTTTTGCAAAATGCCTGAGAAGCAGAAGATTTTTCGCCTTTTAATTTGGTGTGAATTCATGTTGCATTAAATTTTGTTTCGTTTGTAAAAGCACATATGTTTGTAAATACCTTTTCCAGATGGAAATGTTTGGGAGACATATCTGATGTTATGTGTTTGCTGGTTGAATCTCTCTAGATATCTGAAAGAGGCTAGTAAGGTTATGTAAGTGAAAACCTAAAAATGTGGATAAGAGCTACAAATGTAATACAACCATGTAAGCATATTGTCTCACAGCTTGGTTGAGCAAGTTTGTTTCTCCTGTTTTTGTTTTGTTTCAGTTTGTGAATTTTACATATGTGTAGGTTTAGATCTTTGTGGGGGAGAAGTCAAAGAAAACTTGTACAACAAACAGCAAAGGATTGATTGCTTGTGTTGTGTGGCTGTCCAAGCCAGGTGGGGCAGTTCTGAGGTCAGATCACAGCTGGGAGCAGTTACATGACATCCTCAGGGACTTGGTTGAATAAATGTTGTCGTCCTTCACGGACTCATCCCAGTATGTCCAGGTCTTTCTTGTAATGGAATTGGTGTTGCACCGGGCCCCATTTTTCATCTGTCTGAAAATGACTTCTCATCAAAATATTGTGCCCGGAGAAGCTAGAGGAAGAACCAGAGCTCCAACTTCTGAACCTGCTGGTCTTTAAAATCACTGTTAGCAAATACTGCTGAAGGCTGGGGTAGAATTGTCTCTGCTAGTCTACAACACAAATGTGGAGGAAAGAATCTTGCCTACTGCTTTCTTCTGAAGGAGCTTTGTAATGCTGTTTCTATTACTGGTACTTATTACCATGCCTGAATTGGCATTTATTGGCAAGTGTCTAAGTCCCTCTAGCATAAAGATTTTGAACAGAAAAGCTCTGTTGGGCACTGCTAGCAGCCATAGTAACCTGAAATTGTTATTGAAGAGCTATTCTGAAAGTGAAATGGGTAACACCATGTCTCCCTTAAGCAAGGAGAGATGCACTGCCATGGAGAGAGAGGAAGCTGGCTTAGATTCCCTGTAGTCTTTCAGGCATTTGCTAAAGTACACAGTACACAGTACTGGTGTACTTAGGTGGATGAAGTTATTTATCTCTTGATTGTAAGACAAGGATCTTTTCTTCTTTGAAGTCACATCAAATATGGTACGTGAGATTTTTAGTTCTTTGTGAAGATTCTGGTAGTTATGTAAATAGCAATATGAAATATTTGCTATTCATAGCTAAATGCAGAATGGGCATCTAAAGTCAAACTTGAAATCAGAATAAATGCAGTGCTGTCAT
>WAAE01020633.1:0-57130 GCA_013400495.1 Nicator chloris
TCTACCACCTCTCTGGGCAGCCTTTGCCAACATTTCACCAACCTCCCTGTAAAAAACATAAGATATAAAAAAAAATTCCTTTAAGCAACAATTTTTTTTTTTAGCCTAAATATACCATCTTTTAGCTTAAAACCATTTACCCTTGTCTTCTCACAACTAAACTTACTAAGCAGTGTGTCCCCTTCTTTCTTATAAAAGCCTCCTTTAATTACTGGAAGGCTGCAAAAAAGTCTCCCTGGAGCCTTGTCTTTTCCAGGTTGAACAAACCCAGCTCTCAGCATTTCCCTCTCCAAGGGGACATGCTCAACCTATGACTAATTGAACACATTCAGCCTTCCAAAAGAGTTTATCTGGTGTTAAGCTCGTTTCTTGTTTTCTCCACTGACATTATTAATAGTTTCTGCCTGGCTTATGGCTCTTTTTCCCTACTGAAAGAAGGTGGGCAACTCTCTCATGGTGGGACCTCGGTGCAGTTGGCTGTCCCATGGTGTGACAGAGGTATTGCTGGGATCTGGCTATGCAGACATTGATGGTGGCACTACTAGAATGAGAATCAGAAAAAAAATTCACTGTATGCTTGTCCTCTCAGTGCCTTGAATAGCTGCTGCACAGTGAAAGGTTGGGCATCCTTACTTCTTCCATTAATGTAAAACTTCTTCACTGAACTCAATATAATTACACAGGACAAAGGAGGAGATATGTCTGTAGCCTGCAGCAGAAAATCAGTTTAGTCTTTGTGTTTTAGTATCATCACTGGTGTCCTGCAGGAATGGTCAGAAGACAATAATTCTTCCAGCTGTGTGTTTTAAAGGTCTTCCCAGTACAGCTGCAGTGTTTATTCATTCTCATTCCAGTCATCTCCTTCAACATCCTTTTAATTTGATGCACAACACCTTCTCTGCTAGAGCAAAATGCCACAAGCAGGTAAGGTGCTCACTTCTGAGGAAAAGCAGCCTGATCTGCAAGTCACTTTTTTCAACCCCATACAGATATTTCTTTAATTTATTTTAACCCTCTCAGTTGGAAGGACAAAGCTTACTTCTAGTATTGCAAGTGTAAGCATCTCTGCTTAACATTAATTTTAGGGAGAACTTTTGAAAGTGCATTTTAGGAAGACTCAGCAGCTGGAAATGCATGTCTATAAGCACACAGACATATGTACAATGTACCCAAGCCTGACACTAGAATAGATGCAGTGCTGGTACCGTTTTCCTCTTGGAAGCCATAGGAAGCTGGGGCTGTCTGCCTGGGAGCCACAGATAAAGAAGGAAGGCAGGTGTACACCTCAGCTTAAACCTGCAGCTGCAGAAAAGGGACCTGGAGTGCAGGACTCCCACCTCAGAACCCCAGGACCAGGTGCTCTTTGGTGCTTCTTGATGGCTTTGGGCTTAGAACTGTCACCCATAGGCTCTTAGACACTGGGCTGTGGGTGCTGCAGTTGCTGAGCTTATTCATGTAAGTGCTGAATGTTTTGTTTCAAATTACATGCTGAAAATGTCCATTTGTTCCCATTTGAATATACTCCATTCAAACTTGCCAAGATTTATGTTCTAAAATGGGAGCTGATGTCCCATTCTTTACAATCACTGTATTAGCACTCAAATAGTCTTGCAACCCAGCTGGAGAGTCCTTTGAACAATCACAGCACCTAAATATGGGAGATCCATATCTAGAATGCAGTTTATAATGCAGAACGTAGGGTCCAAACAACACTTCCGAGAATGGGAGCAAAAGATGCAAGGGTCAGAAAAAATAAAATGCACTGTTTCTTTCCAAGTCAAAGCAAAGACTACAACTTCAAATGTGAAGAACTACACAGAAACTACTGCAATGCTTTATTTATCTAATGAAGACTGAAGTAACTCATGAGCTTTTAATGACGTAGAATCAAATAGCAAATATTAACTCTTATGCAATGAGTCATCTGCAGGTCTGAATCTTCCTCTGGTGTCCTACTAATCAGTAAACTCTCTTGTCCTACCTGCACCTGGTATATTTGAATTAGATAACCACTTAATGGAGGTGCTCATAGCTTTCTATATCCTTGCTTCCTGTTGTCTTTTTAGTCTCAAAAAGAGCTCTCCACCATTTCCATTTTACAGATGAAAACTGGGGCCTAAAAATGTTAAAGGTGACATCCATACAGTCATTGAAATCTTAAATCTTCTCTGAGAGATTTGCAGTATCTCTTTGCTTTGCCTTTTTTTTTGGTTTTGAGAAATAAAATATTTTTCTTAAACTAGTCTGCTTCAAAAATTTCCCTGCAAAGATGCTTCCAGTTTGGATACAAAGTTCTCTCTTACTAAACAACCTTCTTGGTTTCTTTAGCCCTGGCCTTTCAGACCTGTGAGGAGTGTGTGTGGTGTATCCCACGGCATCTACAGGTTTCTGCCATCATCCTCTTCTGCTTTCCTGCCTCTCCTGCCTGGGTGCAGGATGCACTGCTCCGAGGGGCTGAGCAGCAAAGATGCCCCAGGTTTTCCCAGATGGCAGAAGAATCTCTTTGTTTTGTTACGTCCCTCTAAATGTCTACTTTAGTTGACCCTGCAAAAAGAAAAGGATCTGAAAGTCTCTTTTATTGGTATCTCAATCTGTCTTTTCATTTCTCCTACTGCCTGTTTCACCTAGATTCTGTCACTGATAATTTGCTTTTAAATGTAATGGATAAGCTTCCAAACCATCCATCTCCTCCTTTAACCACAACTTCCTTCGGTGCATTAATGACTGAAAAGTTACATTTTCATTTAAAGTGAATTTGCAAAGCAACCTTTAGATAATAGGCAGTTCTAATATTCTGACACCGTTGAAGCTATTAGAAGAATAAATCAGAAGAAAATTCTCCTACTGCCTGCACAAAATGGGGGGAAGGATAGAGCAGAGGCCCCAGTACTGTGACACTATGCAACAGCAATTACCATAAACTGAAAAGGGCAGAGAAATGGTAGCTAGAATTGGGCTTATCTCCCTGAAGTTGAAAGGTGTCAGAAAGAGTGGGGGGAGGAAACTGCACTATTGAAACTGAAGTCATGGTAATTGGCTTCATCTCACACTGTTCTTTTATTCCTTAAAGGGTGACCTTTTACAGTGCACAGGAAAACCCTGGAATTAATAATTCTGAACATCACCTGTGGAAACTGCAGTACATATTTTGATCTGAATGCACCTGAGTCCGCTCACACTGGTGGTGCATTTAGCTCTTAAATATACTGCTAATAGTACTTTTCCTGAAAGAAAATATGCAATGATGCTTATCCAGTATCCCCTAAGTGACGTTAGGAGCTTGTATCTGTGCGATGAGTAGCACTAATTTTGTGGGGATTATTTGTACTTGGGGTCAAGTTAAGAACAAGTCTTTGTATCTGGATTCTTCCTCACAAGGGTTCTCTGCTGTTAAGAGGAAATAAGAACAGTCTTTCTGAAATCATTTGTGAGACAGGGAAGAAGTAAGCAGTTCCATGAGCATTTTGATTTGGCTGAGGGATGTTCTGCTTTGGAATTTGTCCCTGTTCCTTGGCAGATTGAAACTACTCATTGCAGAAATGGTTATTCTGCTCCTGGAGCAAGAACTTCGCTCTTTTGTTTTATGTTCTCTTCCCTCTTTATCTTATTACAAAAAAATCCCTGCATGTGGTCTCTTGGTTTTGACAGAAGGCCCTCAAAGATCTTGGAGAAGTCACTTAGCCATTCTCAGCCTTGCCTTTAAGAAGGCAGGAGTACTTGCAGGAGCCACAGAGGGTTCCTGAGACAGGGATGACATCTAGAAGTCCAAAAGTTCCTTTGTTGGTCAAACAAACCTAGACAGTGAAAGCAATTATTTCAGATTTCTCTCTCTCACTGCTGAGCTCCTGCTCTTTGTTCAGGGAAGGGTAGGCAAAAAGGCATGTTTTTTATTTCCTTTACATTACAATTCCAATAAACATTTACAATGTGAATGCTTTGCATGCTGGTTTAGAGGGTTTTTTTTAATGAGACTGATGTTCAAGTACTCTAATGATCACTCACATCACTCTTATTATGAAGGTAAACAATGTGTCTACCTTTACAGGGCCAATAATTCTCTGCAGCTGATGAGAACCACTGGTAACTTGACCTTCCTCTCTGATTTGTACTTATGCATCTAATAATAAATAATCACATGTGGAAGAGTCAATAGAGAAAGAATGTAACACACTCCTTTTAGTACCTAATTCAGCAAAATAAACCATGAGAAGCATTTCGGTAATTTACTATAGTAAGTGCTCTCAGCAGCTTCTGTATTTCAGCTGTTTGATGCTCCAGCATGAAGAAAATTATCTTGGTAATTAGTTATATTGTTATTTAATAGTCTCCAGACAATATTCCATTTTTTTTTGAAGGAACAGGCCTTTCCTTCTCTATCTCCCTTCCCCATTACAAAAAAAATGTTTATCTATGTATCTTTCCACTTGCCAAATCGCCTTTTGGTTTTTTTTCCTGTTTACTACTTTCTCCAAAAAGTTCCCAGTTATTGAAAAACAGCTTCTGATTAGCAGCTGCGGGAGACTCCCTCTCCTTGCATCTCTCTGAGGCTCTGAGAAAGCCACAGGAACAACTCCTGGGCTGGAAAGGGAGCACAGGTGAGGGGGACCAGTGGTTGGCAGCACTGCAAACAGAGACTGCAGAACTGCCCATGGAAACCTGGGTTTCTCCTCACCTGGGCTTCAAGGGAAATGCAAAAAGTGAAAAGGATAATGAAATAGACCGGCATTAAAGCAGAATAGTAAACCTCAGTCTCTGAAGTTAGATGAAAAATAATTGTTAGAGTTGCATGTCCTTAGGCATGGAGTTTTCAGCTGTTTCTGGAGTAATATGGTGAAAAATAATAGTCTGAGGATCAGACTAGGAGCACACTACTTCCTGGAAGCACTCAAACTGAGGTGACTTAGAGAAGAGCTTAATCTCTTAGAAACTGTTGGGGTGGGAAATACCAGAGGCTAATGTTCTGCAGACCTAACTCAACATTTGGGGAGGGAAAGGGTGTTGATAGAGCAGGAGGTGAATGGGTGGGAAACACATGAGAAAAACACACAAGACTAGGGAGAGGTGAGGAGAAAGGCTGGAGACTTCAGCATTTGTGTGGGTGGTTATGACCTCAATAAAAAAGACACTTCCCCCAATGTCACCCTCGGTCTCAAAGTGATTTTTATTCCTCCTGTTCCAGAGGAACAGACTGTCATCACTCTTTTTTTCTGTCTCACATCACTCCCTCTGCGGTACTATTTCTTACAGCCCTGGCAGGAAGCATCTTGTTTGCATATACCTCTTATAATAAACAACATAACTTCGAGCTTATTTAATGCCTCCAGAGTTTGTGCCTTCTCAGTACTGGCCTTGTTGCAGTTGTACTTTCAAAGTACTCCAGTTCAAAGAAACCAAGCTTTTGTCTCTCACTTTTTGACTGTAGAGATGTTTTGGATTTTTTTTTAAATTTACTTAGTGACTCAAGCTGCACAAAGTACCATTCTTACTTCTCACCAGCTGGTGGTCCATATGCCGCTGCATCTCTACTCTTGTAAATACACGTTTGAAGTCATGCTCATAGATCAGACTTTTGGTGGTTAATATGGCAATATGTTAAAATGTCAAGCGATGCAGAATGAGTGAGTCAGGGGAAAAAAAATAGAAGCAGTGTTTTGCACAGTTATAAAATATTCCCTCTAAAGGGCTCCCAGTGGTCTACAGACATTGGGGGATTTCTGCTAGCCCGACAGGGTCAGCACAGGGCTGGGATTTGGGATCCACAGCATCTTGATAGAAGCATCTGTGAGAGGCAGTGGCTCCCAGCTTCTCAATGTTGTCTACCAACATGTTTAAACTAAATTAGGAACAAAAAATACAGTCTGACACATTGCCCATGAAAGATTGCCAGCTTCTAACTCCAACTCTTCGTTACTCTGGAAAGAGTGGTGAGTGTTCTGTGAGGAGATGGTAATTTGTGACTTAGTGCTCAAAAAATGAAAAGAAAATAAAAGAAGGAAATCCTTTGAACTTTGACAGTGTTTCAGAGAGCGTCCTAATGACTGTGGCTGCAACCTGTGTCTGCAGATCAAGACCATCAGAGGCTCCAAATCTTTGGACCTCAGTCCATATTTTCAACTCAGTCATGGCAGCATCTTCACCACCTGCATTTCAAGCAGAGGTACAATCTCTGACCTCTCATACTTCCTCTTTTCATTGCATAATTGCCCCTAAATTTGGCAATGACTCTGCAAGCCAATGCCCTAATTTCTAGTGCTAAAGAAAGTAGCCAGGGTAAGAATGGAAAATGCAGCTAAGAGCTTTCTACAAAAGAGATGCCACGAGTAAGGGGATAATAGTTTTTGTTGGTTTTACTGATTCTGCTGTTAATAACAATGCCTTCTGTCATTGTGAAAGTTGTAGTTAACCAATCTCCAATTCAGTGGCTGACAACAAAAACATAAGGAAACAATTTGTGCCATAAATCCATGCTGTATGCCAGCTATGGGTGCATGAATGCAGACTTATAGCTGGAAATACTCTGGCTATGAATGACAAGACTATCATGTGAGTGCTTTATTGTTTATATGAATGAAAAAACGTATAAATAGCATAGCCTTTTAGAAAAAAGAATATGTTGTTTTCTTGAGTCTCTTTCCAACTACATTAATCTCTTCGCAAAACTGTAGCAAACTCTTCAGCTTCTGTGTGGTCTGTGCAAACCAATATGTAAGGTAACTAATCTATGCATAATGAGGTAGATAACACTCAAAAAGGAGTTGCAGTTCTGGGGAAAAAATTGGAGTCCTCCAAGGATGCAGTAATGGATTCATTCAGTTACTTAGAATTCAGCATGCAACTGTATCTATGCCTATTTACATCTTAAGATGTTTCCCAATATTGTGCCTATAGAGATGATGAATAAGGAGATGGGATGGTCTACAAATCCAGGCTGGCAATTTGATCAGAACTCTCTGCTCTGCCTGCCATGATAATTAGCAGTTCAGTGCTATAAGAACCTTGAGATGAAAATCCTAGTAGACTTTGTTTCTACTTTTTAGGATTTGGAGTTCTCTTTGGGGGATGGAGATGAGAATGCAAAGTAACTGCAAAGCCACAGTAGAGAAGTCCTGTCTGTATTGTGTTACTGAAAAGCATTCATAAAAATTTTACTATCAAAACTGTGACTCAAACTTTCCATGTTCCTTGAGTCCAAGTAAAATGATGCTTATTTGCTTCACATTCTTAGGTTATAATAAAAGTTGTTTTCCACACTGGACCATGGGAGGATTATCACTGCATTAAAAAAGAATGGTTTTAGATGAAAACAAATGTTCTTAAAAGCAAAGTGTATTGAGCCAAACTGCCTAGATTAACACAGTTTTTACAAAGAGCTCCAAGTCACTGTGTGCTGGAATTAATGGGACATCTCTCTCGGAGATTTTTCCTTTTACATTGAGATGATATTCAGTTCTAGTTTGTAAAGAAAACCCTCCAGAAACTCACAGCACGTGAAGCCCATCAGTTCTAGTAACTGAACCTGCTGAGGGTTTATCAATTTAAAAAGCATAACACAGTTATAGGAAAGCAAGTCAAAGTCTATGGCTACTGTAAAAGTGCATCAGCAGCTTTGTCAAGGTGGAGAAAAAAAATGTTATTTTTTTCAGAAGTTACCGTTATCTAGAACTTTTTGCATCATATGCAGTAGACAAGACAGCTTTAGTCCTCTGAACTGATATTTGTTAACAGAGTACCTGTTTAGTGCTATAATTTATTGCATTTTTAATTTTTCAGAAAAAAAAAATCATAACTTTTAGGTTGTGATTTCTCTTGTAGATTGAGAAGGAGGGAAGTGGGGCGGGGAGGGTGGGAAGTTGCTTTGTTACTAAACAGTAGAGGTCAGCTAAATTTGGCCCAAAGAAACTCATGTCAGTCTCCTTTACCTATGACTCATTTCTTCCCTCACCTGCTCATATGGTCTGTTGCCAGAGCCTAATTAACCTTCTTCATGGAAAAGCCAAGACTCTTGGTCCTTCCTTCACATGGAACTGTGGTCTACCGTGTATCTCCTAGGGGCTTCCTGCTCCTGGTCCCTTCTGGAGTGAAAGACTTTAATAAAGAACATTTGATGTGAAGACAGGACACTGTCAGCATCTGGTGAAGAAATAAAACAGGAAGAAAAAACCATGAAGATATCCTTTGGGAGACTTCACTACTGGGTGTGTCCTTTTAGTGAGGGGGCTGCAGTAGTTCCAGCTGCAGAGCAAGGGTACTGCTCTGCCTTCCACAAGTGAGAAAACAGAAAATTCCATCATTCACATTACCTTCATCAGCCCCATTTACCTGGGTACCCCTGCAAGCTTGTCAGGTACCTAGGGGCTCCAGAGCAGAGACTGCGCATTATCTGGGCTATTCTGGACTACATTTTGAAGTGTGGGCTGAAAATCTACCTGGAAACCTGCCCCTCATGCCCATAGCTCTTGGTGACATTGGTACAGTGAGGACAGGGACCAGCCAGGAAGTGTATTTCTTTTCCAAAAGGCTTGTGAAAGCTCAGAACTGAAGTGGACCTGGAGAGGTTCAGACTTGTCAGGGTCATGCTGCTGATGTGGCTGGAGACTCCAGGCGTTTCCTTTGTCACGTGGCTCTGCCCAGCCCTGTGTTTGTAGGGTTGCAATGAGATGGCAAAGTGGGATTTGAGGGCCAGCTACTGTGCAGATTTCGACAAAAATAACCCAGGCCAGTCATGCACCCTGTTTAACAACAGCCTGTGAATTCAGCACTGGAAAGGAGTAGGACAGAGAACCATTTGGGCTTGTGTAAAACCTTCCTGGTCAGTTTTGTGCCTGGGACAGTCAAACTTTTCTATGTGTTGAGGTGTGCTGTTGCTTTCCAAGTAATTACTTAAATATTATTGCTCCTCTGTCTTTCCTCACTCTACTTACATTGCTTTGGGCTAGTTTGCTGTTTTTCTCATTTTTACCCAGTCTTCAGAGTAATTGACTCAATCTTTCTTTCTTTATTTCTTGGTCTCTTATCAATCTAAATCTGAATGCAAATACAGATAAAAGCATCATTTTTATTCATAAGTTGAGAGTCAAAAATAAACATAGTTCATTTGAATTCAAACAGAACTATTTCAGTGCTATAGATTGTTTGAATGTAGCCTCAAAAATCCAATTTCCCTATAGAAAACAGCACTTGCGTCATCATTAAGGATGAGTTTCTGTCCATGAATATACCTTGTTACTAGTTTCACATTGAATTGATAAGAATACTGGACAGAGCTGCAAAATATTTATTTTTCAGCCACTCATAGATCTGCTTTAAATCTTGCAATGTACTTGGTACACCTTGGTGTCTGGCGTGTTTCCGATTAACTCTTTGGAAATATTTGTTTGTTACCGGGCAGAGGTAGGCTTGACAAAAAGAGGAAATCATATCTCAAAGGGCAAGTGAACCAGCAGTTACAAACTTAGTAAAATATGCACATGCAAAGTCACGTGCCACACATTTAGTGCTACTTAAATGTAATTTCAAACACCTACATCCGTAGAACTTCTTAGCAGTAAGACCAATTATGCAGATATAAAGGCAATTTCTTTTTTTATCTGTAGACTACTCTGTACAGGTGAAGCACTGAATACTGTGTTAATTTGTGCAATACCTTGGTTAAGCCAGCATCCCTGACTTAAATAGCAGCAGAAAGATTTAACACTTTTTGAACAGAAAAGGGGAGTACTGATTGCTTCTCTCTTCAAACTGCTTGCTGCAAGAAAGAGCTCCTGGGCTATGTCAAGGGAAAAGATTAAGTAACCATTCATTGCTCGAAATTCCAGTATAGTTCTTGGAATACCTTAAAAATAGAGCAGTTTCTTAAACTTTTGTCTAAATGGCAGTTACAGCTTAGATCCTTTTGTCTAAATGGCAGTTACAGCTAACAGATACATAAAATGAGCTCATTTGCTTGACCTGACTTGTATGGAAGCTTCAGAGTTAAGGCCCTTTGTTCTGGCAAGGATATGAAACTGGTCTTGGACAGAAGACAGCAGTTTTGAGGTGCTGAGTCATGAGAGTTTCTTGTGAACATGAGGGTCTTTGTAGAACAGCACTGACTCCCTGAAGAGCTCAGTGTTTTCCAAAAAGGTTTGAAGCTCCTCTTTTCTTCCACGACATCCTCCTCATCTTTCTCCTCCTTCTTTTGAAAATGGGAAAAATCAAGGCAAGGTGGTAAAAATTTGCATTTTGCTCTGAACAGCTGAAATGGCATTTGTATAGTCATGATGTCCTAGTATGTCATGTAAGTCTGTCAGCCCCAGCTTTGCCAACAACATGCTGCTTGCCTCTTAGATGGAAGTCTGCTGCATGAGTTGTGTGTATATGTGCACTTGAATTCAACTTGTCAGTTTTGGTTTTGCTGACATGGTGACAGTTGGGCAAGTTCAGGATGAAAATTTGATTTTTCAATGATTTTCAGAGCTTAAAAAAGGCATCTATGAAGAAAGTCATGCTTTAAGGAACGATAGAGCTGCATGTGACATGGAGGCCCTCCCTTTCATCCCAGTACAAATATTACCATAAGCCAAGAAACGAGCAGTGACTCTGCACTGTTCAGTGAGGTGGATCATGCTTCTCCTGGAAGAGTTGAATAACAATTGTGCAGTTCACATGAGCAGTAGGACAGGCACACACATGAGAGAAATCTTTTGAGGGGCTACAGGCACTTATGATCCTGCTGTTCTGCTGGAGAGCTCTGTATATTATACAATCCTCACATTCATGAATTCCAAAAAGCATGGTTACACCTCACTATCTACTGTCTATTTTTCAGCACATTGTACTTCATGCTAAGCTGGCTTTAGGTCATCACTAAAACATAAAGACAATTCAGTCTTTTCAATTTTTTAATGTGAAAAGCTTAATAGTTTTGATATACTTCAGATGCTTTTGATTTTTAAAGAATACTGCATCAAATGTGGTGATACAGTTTTTATTTGAATGCATTCTGAAGTCACTTGTGTGTAAATCAAGAATTGATTGGTAAATTAAATTGCCTAAGCCATGCCAGCAGCAGCAGAGCTGGAAATTGCAAAAAGCCTGTAATAGTGTTGCAGACAAGTTATCTCCTTTCTTTCATCAGTCTGTGAGCTGTAGCAGCAGCAAGCATTCAAAATCTACTTGATTTCACCACAGAGCACACTCAAGTGCAGTTCACAAACTGTACTGTCCTTGAACCATCTGGGGCTCATAGTGTGAAGCCTCTTATATTCTTCAGCTTATAAGATTGTTTTGTTACTGCTGCAGTGGCTGCCACAGTTTGCTTTGCAAGTTGCTGCTTTCAGTGTTCAGCACATACCCCCCAATATCTTTGGTCAAAGTGCTTACATAAACTGAAGCCTAATAGCAATAAAGGGGGTGCATCCAGTTTTCCCACCTTTGAATTTCTTAGAATCATGGATAATTGTGACTTTGGAGCTTGAAGGGGGAGAATCTAACAACAAAAAAAGAAACAGTTCTCTAAATTCTGCTCCTCATGATACAAAGTTCTGAACTAATCACAAGCACTATACAAAATGGAATTTTCTTTCTTTTTTTTTTCTTAACTATTTGTCCAAAATGCCTCCTTTTATTTATTTTTCTTTTCTGAGAAGCTCATGGCATTGCTCAGTGATGCATTTTGCCTTGCAAGAAAGGGGTAGGCAGAACATTATTTGTAATCTAGGCATCACTGAGGTCCAGCCTCTTCCCCATGACTCACTGGAGCTCCTGGCTGATGGCATGGCTCATCTACTCCTACCTACTTCCTTGGTCTCTTCAGATGTTTGCTCATCACCCACTTGTCCCTGCAGGCCACTTTACACAGCTCTACCTGGTTTCATTCAACTTGAATCTGTTCTGCCCTCTGTTTCTGTCATGTTTCTTGTTTGGTGGATGCTTTTGCTTCACTCAGTATTTATCTAGAACTAAAGGATGCTATAACACAACACTTGTTACATCAGCTAATGGGGATGGTTCCCTGCATACTGACATCACTGCCTTTTAGATTATTCTTCCAAGCAGCAGACAGAAACTCAGGGCACAGGATTGTAGGACAGAATGGCAGCAACACTCCTTCCTCAGCTGAAATAGTGCTGGTTTGACTGACTAGCACAGGAAATAGTAATAGTGGAAATTAGGTGTGATAAGCTGCAAAAGCATGCTGTGCCTCTGACAGCACTAACAAAATTCTCAGAGGTACTGGAATAGGTAGATCAGCATGGCTCTGTGCCTCAACCAATCCCAGTTCCAGGGATGAAGTTCCCCTGGGGGCTGTGAATCTGTCTGTGTGTGTCCATCGCTCCCATGGCTATGTTTGACAACCACCAAACCCAAAGCTGAGTGTAGTCTCGGGGGGAGAGAGAGACATGTGCTTTAGCTACAGTCACATCTTGGATGGCAGCACGAACAAACCAGATGTGCTGAAAACAGCACTGCAGGGCTGTCACTGCTGCTGGGACTGCCTGGCAGATAAAAACAGCTTGCAAAACAGAGGAAAAAACGAAAACCTGTTTTACCTGTTAGAATATATGTTAGGCAGCTTTTTTTTATCCTTTTCCTTTTCTTCGTCTTTCAAAATTCTCCCAAAATTCACCCAGCTTGATGGCTTTTTACCATCACCTCTAATGACCCCAAACTCATGTCCCTTTCATGTTAGCATTTCCCCCATGCTCTATTTCTTCCAAGCTTGCCCTGTTCCATCTCTTTGCCTGTGTCCGCAGCTGGGGTTTCACATCCCAGCATCAACTAGAGCCTGAAGACACTGCTGAGCAGATGGTGGAGCTGCTTCTTGCACAGCCCTGCTGCTGTCCTGTGGCATTTTGCTTCTGTACAAGGCAGTGGCTCCCAGCATATCAGCTGTGGATGTGAAGACCAGACCTAGGGTAAAGTAAACCATGTTTGTTGGTTAACTTTCTGGGAAAAAAAAAATCCTCCCCTTGTGTTCAAGTATATCATAAAATTAATGTAGATACAGGCTGAGAGAGGAATAAGGACAAGGTGGGGATGGCAGGAAANTCCTCCCCTTGTGTTCAAGTATATCATAAAATTAATGTAGATACAGGCTGAGAGAGGAATAAGGACAAGGTGGGGATGGCAGGAAATTGCAGTGTGTTCATTAGCATATGAAGAGGGCTATATTTATACCAAGTGCAAGGAAGGCAGCACGATCAGGTGGGCATTTAGGAAGGTATTTACATTTCCAGTAAATCGTGACAGAGGCTTTTCCCTAGAACTGCATGTGCCTCTGATATTCCTTTTGAAGAAACCCATATTCCTTCCTTACCACAGATGAACTCAGACTTGCTTGAGAAAAGTCCAAGTCTAAAAATTCAAGAGACTTGGATCAAGCTGCTGACTTACTACCAGCTGTGTGTTCAAAACAAACCACTTTGCTTTCATATGTTCTGAAACAAGGACTACAGTGAAATGAAGATGTTACCTCGTGGGTTCCTTGAGACATGGGTCACTTTTATCAGAGATCCCTGGGCAATGGTAAACCAAAGCCCCTACTGATGCTGCCAAAATAAAGTTATCCTCAGCTGAGGAATACCACAATTCTATTGTAAAGTGGAAACTCAGCCTTCTTTAGAGGCCCTGTGAGCCTGGCAGTTGGTGATAGTGATGATGTGTCCTGTTTGATTTACTTTTAGATATACAGTTCAGCCTGTTGTAGATCTTCAAAGCTTAGAACTAAGAATATTGATTTATAGAGTTTCTGAACTGTCACTGAAATTTTTGGAGTGTATTAAATAAAAAAGAAAAAGCTTTTATTGAACAATATCTGTCTCTTTAAGTGACATTTCCTGTGGAGTGAGATACTCTTCAACGTAAGGAATCCAAGAAGCTGGTCAATATTTGTGTATAAAGTATTTCCAGATTTCTGGTTTGCCAAACCTTACATCATCCTCACTAGGAAGCTTGAATATTACAACCTGTATTTCAAGCAGAATGGAATGGACACAAAGAAAAAGTTGCCAGGAGTCTGTACTGGAGTTGCAGTGGAACTGGTCTTTCATTTGCACATCTAAGCATTCTATGGGTTCAATCTGACTTAAATGAGCAGTTTCCAGTGTACTGGCATTTTTATGTGCCAGCCACCACAGATCTACAAGGCCTCAGGCTTGGAAGGCTCCTGCACATATGCACCAAAGATAGCACATTGCTGAGTCAAAGTAAGATAGTATAGGTATGCTTGAAATTCACTTTATTAACTGAGATTTTCAGTCCTTGTTTATAGACATGAAAAAGAACCAGATCCAAAAAACTGTATTTAAAAGGTTGGAGTCAGAAGTAATTAATGCTTAAAGTGACTCTATAACCATACACAGCCAACCTACATAAGTGCAGATCCTCAAGAGCTTTGTGATTAGTAGTTAGCCTTACTTCTGCCTAATATATTGGTACCTTGAGATGTAATGAACACTGTACTGCTAAGAATCATTGACAGTGAGAAGACTTCATTGCGAAAACTGATTCTTTTCAGTCAAAGTTTTAGCACAAAACTGCATGTTTCTACTTCTAGAGGAAGGTGTCCCTGTGTCAGGCTAAATACTGACAACCTCCCACCTCTGCTTCCTACTGCTCCCTCCACACATCTCTCCGTCACAGCAAGCCCCTGCTGAAAAGGGCAGCATGTGACATTGCAGGTCACAGCAGCTCCTTGCTCTGCAAGGGGAATTATTGCCACGTTATGTGAGACGAATCACATTGTTCTGGACAGATTCTCAGTGAAGGAATGTAACAATAAGGCTTGTATTAGTTTGCACTATTGCTTGTGCTGCCTGGCTCAACGAATTTTATGGCTGAACAAAGCACGACTCATCAGTGGATCAATTTTTCAGGCTCCTGCATTCAACCCTCTCTCTGAATGGGCCTGGCTACCCCAGTCCTTGGGGATCCTCATTCTCCTGGTGAACAAAGCTCACCCAAAGAATTACAGAGCTGCCTTCATAAAATGTTTGGCCCTAAGAGCTCCCAATGACTGTCACCTGTTCTTCTGATTTAAAAGACTCTCTTCTCTTAAAGAGCACTGTGGAATGCAAACCTCTATTACTCTAACCCTGAGTGTTTTCCACCTGGCTTCACTGTCCTGTGGCTATGCATCTTGCTCCTGTTGCATTGTCCTGTTTCTCTAACAAGGTTTCTTTCCTTTTTGCTCATTAGAGAACCCCTTTCTCCTCGCTCTGTTGCAGGAGCCTTGTACCCTCTGTGCACCTCAACTCCCAGCTGGTGTGTGCTCACCTGCTGGTCCTTGGGCCATCCAGGTGATGTGGAATGGCATATCCTCAGCTGGTAGCAAAAACAAGAGTGGGGAAGGAGCTGGGCACAGGAGATAGGGCAGAACACAATGAAGTATCATGTGGGAATGGCTTTTCCACGTTACACTGGTTTCTACGTATAACAAAAAATACCTCTTTCCTCCCAGCCTGCCATTTTCGTCTCGTTTCTTTCTTGCTTCTCCTAACTTCAGGTTATCTCTCTTCATGACCTCTCTGAAGCCACTGTGGTTAAAACACAGGGTAATTTGTTTTTTTACCTGGGTACCACACTTTGATAAGTTTAGAAAAAAAACTAATTCTCTCCAGGCTGTGGGTTTACCAGCTATTTAAGATAACAACTCCAGATAGTTTCCTTAAACTCTCAAGGATTCTGTCAGTTTGCATCCAAGAGAATGACTGCTGACAGGGAGCCTGGAAAAGTTTGGGATGGAGCAGTACAGCTTCTGCACTGGGTCCTGCTGGAGCTCCCCCAGCCTGGCTTGCTGCTCTTGGGAGCACAGGGAGCTCTGGAACTGGCCTGGGGTGATGGGGACAAACCTCTGCCAGAATCAACTTTTGCACACAAGGATTTTTAACAGAAAATTTCTTTAACAAACTTCTGAGAGAGCCTGACCCTTCTCTTTGGGGAGTTAGTAGTGAAGCTCCAACTTCATTTCAGTGGGTGAGGGTCGGCTTTTCTATCTGTGTAGTACTCAGGGAGTACTGAGGTAACGACTGGCAAGTCTGACAGCTGCAAAGCTGTGGTGTTTGGAAAATGGAACTTGATGAATGTTTATTCTCATCATAGAAAATTCTCTCCTTTTTTTCACTACATTCTGCTCATTCTCCTGGGCTCTGCAGCCCATTATTGCAAAAGAGGCAAGATTAAAGCAGAGGCCAAGGTATGCTCAGAAAAGTATTACAAGTATTAGATTGCATTTGTGCACATGCTTATCAAGCAAACATGTAAATAAATATTCACTTGCATCTTCTAAGAGAGTCATTCATGACAGAAGTGTACATACATTATAGATGATAGTTTGGAATTTTTATTAGACATCAGTTCACATACCAAGGCATTTTCTCAGCCATTACTCAGGAAAAACTCACAGCTTTAATATTATGGTGCTTAAGTACATGAAAATCCATAATACATTGAACAGTGCTTTTCTTTCAGCACAAAAGTTACAATACTTCTGTTGTCATGAGCCTCTACAAAAGTGTATAAGTTAAGTGGTTTAAAAATACATTCTTAGTAACTTTTGGACATGAATCTTCAAGTCCACTGTAAGAGACTTAACCTCCTTTGCCTCAAAAGGAAAACAGGACTCTGTTTCCAGCCCAGAATTCATTAAACATTTGATCAAATTTCTGTTGTTTTGCATTGGCCATTTCTTCCCCAGTAATTTCTGGAATTTCAGAACTTTTTTTCTGCATTTCTAATAACTCAGGATAGCCATTCCAAACTGAAGGAATCTAAAAAGTTGTTCTTGGACAACAGTTGTCCCTAATCAGAATTACCAGGTTCAGAGAAGGAATTTAGGCTTGTCCAATAAAACTAAGATCATGGGCAGTGTATTTGATAATGAAAAGAAGTTCCATAAAGTATTTAAAGGGTAGTAAAAAGTTCATCTCTTACACATCACTTTGATAATGTGTTAGTAGACAAGGTTTTACTAATCTTTAATTAAGATTAAAGATTAGTAAAAGGGTTAAAATGCTTTCTTCTTTCTTTTTCTTTCTCAACAACATACACAAAAGCAATATCCCCCAAAGCAGACTTGCACTAGGACATGAGATGGAAAACTTATGTTATAAAACCCATCTCCTTTTGCTTAAAGCAGAGAGATGTGCTGAGAAACTGGTACAGTATGACAACATTTTAAACACAGAGGAGACGAGATTTATCTGGCTGGTATACAATATAAAACAAAAATCGAACACCAGTGTTACAGTGCTATATTGAAACAAACCACATTAATTAGATGCTTTGAAGTCAAGCCTATATTTTCTTTAGCTTTTTCATGAATTATTGATCCACTTTCCTCATTAAATGGAATGCCAGGCTCTTGCAGTAAATGGACAAGTGGCTACAACATTTATATAATCAGATATGCTCTGCATCTGGCAATAAAACATGTTTGTGTGCAAAACATGCTTTCTCAATTGACATCCCTGCAAAATAGATTTACTAGAACAACCACATTCCTTTTCTTTTGTCTCTAAAGCACAGCTTGCCTTGCATCATCATGCAATCCAGTATTCTACTCTGATCGTATTAAGCAAAATATTTTCCAAGAGCCTGTATTGTGCATTGTGCAACAGAACATTTCTTCTCTATAATGAGATGTAAATAAACTGTCTCACTTACCTTATTTTCTCCATTTCTGCCGCAGAGGCCTACAAGAAATCAAATAATAGGAGCAAGTAAATGAAAGAAAACATTCACTCTGCAGATTTATGCATAGTTAAGGCTTTCCGAATGCTTCTCGACAAGTGGCTACAGAGCGCCGGCGAGCGAGCCCCACATCTGCATTAGCCGAAGATAACGCTGCCAGCTGAAGTGGGGAATACAGCCGAGCGCAGCGGGAGCCGGCTGTACCCACGAGCCATGGGCACCACAATGACTCAGTTGTAGCGCTGAGGCAGAAAATGGGGAGGGGAAAAAGAAAAAGAAGAAGAAGAAAAAAAAAAAAAAGCAAAAAGCAAGCAGCAGCAAGTAACAGGTTACTGAGCCTCCTGGGTTTCCCAGGGAAAGTTGAATTGCCGTGCTACCCTCTGTGCGGTGGGCATGGCAGCGGGCTGGGCTGGCGGGGATTGACAGTGACTTCATCACACGTGAATTTGGAGCTCAATTCATCATCTCTCACAGAGCGCGACAGATGGAAGGACACGAGCTCGCCTCCTTAGTGGGAGTTGCGAGTAATCAAATTACTTTCCTCAAGTAATACGCTATCTTGGCAATTAGCATCTCAATACATGGAGGCGTCTGGTTAACCCTTGCGCTGCTGCTGCCCCGCCTGAGGCTCCCGGCCCGGCGCCTCCCCGGCTCCTGCCCCGCCGGGCTCCGCCGAGCCTTGGCCCTCGGCTCGGCTCTCCCACGGACACAGAGGCTCCCCTTGCATCCTCACTGACCCGGCACAGACGTGGGTGGTCATGTCTTAATCTGCCTGGCTTCTTTTTGCCGTATAGATGCTGTAAATTCCTACTTATCTATAGCACGGAGACTCATTAATTTCTCCTGCGTGACTTCTATCCAAAGCATAGCCTTGTCAACCCTTTGGCTTCTTTTCTATCATTATCTCGTGCAGATCCCAAATAGTTGCTCCCACTTCATTTTAGCACAGCACTGGCATGGAATCTCATCAGTTCTCCCAGTCCCGCTTTATTGTAACTAAGGAATGAGCACTCAGAGCAATCCTGCGATCTCTAGAGCCAGATAAATCCTGGCATCACAGAATCTCTTATTTATACTGAAAGCATTGGCCATTAATCATAAGCACTTTAAACCTTATTGATTAATGGCTAACAATCATATTTGAGTATGAAATAAATTAAAGATTAAAAATAGAGGAATGTAAATTTAATCAGCTAACCAGCAGGAAATTTGTCAAACTGCCTAATAAAACATCCCAAATGACAAATTGTTGGTTCTTCATCGGGTCACTTGTCTTCCCTTTTTCTCATTTACTTTGGATTTGCCCATTAGAGAAGTTGTCAGTCAGGCTGGTGTTTGCATGGTAATTTCTGATGACAAACATTAAGGATTTTAGCCATTCACCATAACTTGATAAGCAGGAAGCCATCTGCAGGAAAAACCCTCCTCAGTTTCTCAGTAACATATGTAATACATGTTTACATGGTCCTTGCTATGTAAACATGTATTACACACATGCTTCGTTGGAACCACAAGGTTGTGTGTGGAATCTTGAGATTAAAAATGTAACCTAAGGACCCATAACTGCTTTCTCTAATTTATGTATGTCCATTGAATCCTGCATATTCTATAGTAAGCAGGAAATAGATTCAACATTGCTGATCAGAAAATGAACCACAAAGGCTTTCTCCCTGGGCACCAGAAGCTACTGGCAGACCCACGGGCTTGCCAGTTTGGCTGTCCAGACATGAACTCTCCAACACTGCCCTGCTCATCACATTCCCTTAATTTCTGGGGAGATGACTTAGTTCTTTTGCAGGGCTACTCACTATTTCTTTGCCTTGAACTCTGGGAGTGACTGTGAAGACAGGGTACTTAGAATATCTGATTTCAGAGCTTCTATTATGGCAATGTCTGCAGATATAAAGGGAAGATACCTGGCCTTGCTTTTGCCTAGTGGTTTGAATAATGCTGCACTGATGGGGTCAGTGTGGGGGTTGCTTTGTGTGAGTAAATCAAAGTATTGAGAAGAGGAGCTGTAGACTGATGTTTTGGTGATACTCATCTGTGAATGCAAGTGAGTCATTGGCTGCCAATCCTGACAGGAAATTAGTAGGGAGAAAAAAGCACAGCAAATGCCTAACACCAATTCAAATAAGAAAACTAAACCAAGCTGCAATTACATTTTTTCTTTTTTTTTTCTGATAGGGCTGGGTTTTTTACCTCCTCACTGTAAAAGCTCTTTGTTCCATGTAGTATGACCAGTTTTCCTTCAGACCACTGAGAATGTTCTACTCTGCCTTTCCCTGGCAGGTTGTGCAGTAAAGAGGTGTCTCCTCTCTGATGTGGGAGCTGTGGGCTCAGATCGATCCTCCTCGAGGAGGATGCTCTGCCCCAGGTCAGGGGCCTCTCTGGGCTGCTCTATTACGTCTGGGATCCACTTCCAGTAAATAACAGAAGCACAGGACAGGACTAGAGCCTGTATGTTCTTCAGCAGATTGCCTCAGCTTTCAGCCTAGGGGGTCAAATGAACATATAGGTACTAGAAATGGTGAAAAAAGTGACAGGAACATCTGTAGAAACACAGCTTTCATCCCAAGCAGTTTATTTTCTCAGATGGCTGTGTCCCTTAAAAAGGCAATTTTTTATCCCATTTTTTTTTTCTTTTTCTTCCCCTTCTTCCATTTCTTTCTCTTCTCCATATTTTTTTTCTTTTTTTTTCTTTCCCCCCCCCCAAAACCCTTAGCAGCTCCCAACTATTTTAAAAGTATGTGGTTTTCTGAAATGGCTTTGTAATCACAAGGTGACATTTTTACTAAGGCAAAATTGCTGTTCCTAGCCAGATCCCTGCCATTGATTTAGCCTCTGGAAGTTTAGAGGTTGCATCATCCTCCCACTGCTGCCTATGAAGGCTCCTATCTGAAATATCTCACTGAATTGATTTAAAAATATATATCTAAGCAGCTCTGAATTGGCCACTCTAAGGACAAATCTTGTCCTTAAAGTCATATGGGACCTATTTCAAGCAGATAGACCAAAGTAAAGGTTGGTGCAAGAATGTCCTTAATGGTAAGTCATCCACAAATTGTTGCTTGCTAGTGTGTTGATTCATTTCAAGTGATCCTTGATGCCTAAACTGAGCAGTGATTGAAGCTGTGTGATTTTTTTAATTAAATATTTTAAATTAAGATCAGTAATTACCTTTAATTATAAAAATATCAGATGTGATTTATTTACAGGATTTTTTTAAACAATATCAATGCCGTATGACTAAAAAATTTATTTAATTGGCCAAAAAAATAACAATTTTTGCTTTTAATAAAAAGTATGGTCTGAGTAACTCAATAGGCTACATTTCTATATACAAACTCTTTACTTAAAATACTGAGACAGGTTTGAAGATTTTAATTTTTACAGACATATTTGGTGTGGGAACTCTGCCTGGAAGCACTTTTGGGCAATGCCTAATAATATCAATAGAAACCTGATTTTTTTCCAAGTGTTTGAAGCAAACAAGTGTGATACAGCAAACAACTACCAAGACTCACCTTTTTTGGATGTGTTAAATATTTAAAAGTCTATTTTGGGGCAGATATTAAATAAGAAATCAGTTACTTTTTGTTGTTGTTGTTGTTGTTTTGTTTTTTTTTTTTAAATATAATCTCTTGCCCCTTTTTTATTCTAGATTGCAAGCTGACATTCTTTGATATTCTTTGAGAAAAAAGTCATTTGCTGGTTTGAATTAAAGCATGGATGCTGTTAAAGGAAACCCCAGGAAATTTTACTGTGGTTTTTTTCTCTTTAGAGTATGGTTATTACCTTTTAGATAGCACAACAACCTCTGGATTGTTTTCAAGTTAGCAAAGTGAATGAAAAATACTGTGATCCCCTAATTTTTTATCTTTCCATGTTTCATTAATGAGTCAAACAAGCTCAAGACAATGGTAGAATATTTCCATTCATTGACATGCATAAAGCTTAGTATAGTGATCCAGTTATTTGGGGTTCTTTTAATGTAATCAGTGTCTATAGTTTTGATTATTGCACCTAAACATTTTTTTAATGAAAAAGTCATGCTAGTGGTCTATCATTCTATTCAGTTCACATTGTTTGTGTTTTATTTCCTTTATGATCCCTTTTTGAGGATTAAGCAATCATGAGATTTCAGATCTTTCAGATGTGTAATGAAATTTCCTTCCTCTAAAATCTTGAGGTTAATTTTCATCCTTCTGCATCTGCTCAATGTGTGAAAAAGAAGTACCCCGGAGGTGAATTTTTAATTTTACTTACTATCTTTTGTTTTCTTGGAAAAAGCTGTTTCATTTTAGAGGGAGGGACTAGGCCCAGAGTCCAGCTCAGTGCTCAAGTCCTCCCAATGTGTTCAGTGACTTTGGAGTTGCATGTTGGCTTGTTGCTACCAAAGGTACCAGAAAAGAAAGAGCAGCAGGAAGTTACTGCCACTCATTAATTCTGACTGTTTACTCCGACTTGTTTATTATTGTGGAAGTTACTTTTATTTCTTTGTTGAGGAAAGCTGTAAATGAGAGCTCATTCACAACTAGAACTGTCTGGACTTCTGGCACATTTGTAAACTGCCACATGTTTTCAGTCCAGCTGTATTACTGCAACATTCTTTTGTGCTCGCTGTTGTAGTAAAGTGTTATTGATAGAAACCACTGTGGTCCTTTTTCCTTTCTTCTCCTACAGAGGACAAGAGTTAAAGATTTGATTTAATAAAAATTACAGACTACATAATTTGATAGGATCAATCTTTAATTAGATTTTAATCAATTTTTAAAGATTTCTTTCATTGGCTTTAAAGCACCACTCAGGCAAGGCCCAAAGAACGACTAAAATTTAATCTACAGGAACTTTAGAAGAGCTGGAGGGAGTGTCCATTTGCATTTGATTGTATTGAATGTATCTGATAGATGTTTACAAAAAAAGAATCATCTCTCTGTAAAACTCTTGCCTGAAATTTTCACGGAGATACATAAAATTGAGTCCAAGTCTCCACAGTTGCCACTGTAATAGATATTTTGGTCAGAAAGCATGTGCTCCTGCCATATCTCCACACCATGGGCCATAAAACACCTCCACTATGCTCAGACCAGCTGAAGATAGCTCATCTATAAAAGGTGAAGAGATTTAACACTGAGGGAGGAAGGCAGAAGCTGCCAAGAATAAGAGCCTTTATTCTTTCCATACTATTTGACTTGTTGGAGCCACTGAAATGAAAAACATTGTCTCTTGGGAAGAGGAACGTCACACAGATTAAAAAGAATGGGAGGGTTCCATTAAGCTGTGGATGGTTTTCATGTTGGACATGAGGAAAAGCGTTTGTCAACCAGTTTAGACTTACCAACCACAAGCAAGTCATAACAAATCTCTCAACACCATCAAGAGTAGCATTGCAATTTCCCAGCATTCCCTCCCTCTCTGGGACCAACTTCTGATGTTTCTGGGAGTGAAAGATGAAATTCTCCGCAGCAACATTAAGTTAAAAATGAAAACTCAGATGTTTGGGACTAACTGCAAACGGCAAAAATGTGGTACAAATGGACCTAAGTCAGTAAACAAAAGGATAAATGGTCTTTTTAATTCTCAGAGCAGATGAGTAAGTTCAACACCCAGAACTTTTACACTGCACCAGAACACCAGCAGTCTGTCATGCAATGTCCATAAGGCTGCTGGGATCCATCTTGAAACAGTTAGATTTGCTTTTTCCTTGTTTTTCTGAACACCACTAAATTGATTGAAATCAGAGGGTGATTTTAACCATGTTAAATTTTGTATGACCAGTTCTCTCTTTGATCTTGTACCAATTTTTATGTTTCAAGCTTATAACTCCCACCCTGTTTTTACATTCCCATACACATTTATGAAGAGATGTTTTATCTGAGAAGGAAAACAAGATGTGATTCTCTGACTACTCTGAGAAGATTTTACTCCTTTCCCTCAGTCATTTCAGTATTCCTTCTCAGGATGTGTTCCAAATTACCTTAAACCTGATTTGAAAATTGGTGATCAGAATATACATCATGATTAAAGCAGCTTGGCAGTACCTTTTATGGTATATGTGTGCTTCAGTGATTCTAAAGAAAATATATCTGCAGTGTATGTTAGGCTTGTCTCAGACTTCTTGTGGGTCTATCACCGGGGCTCAGAGCTGTTTTACACTCTAACAACACACCTGGATCTCTGTTTCTCTGCCAAATGATGAGCTCCACGAAATGCAGTTTTAATGTAGATATGTTGTGTGAAAATTCCATTATTCTGCTTATAAATAAACCAGTTGTTATATGAGCTTCCTAATTGTTGTCAATACCTAAAAGTGCCTTTATTATTTAGGCATACTTGTTTATTGTCTCAAAGTCACTAACAAGTATTTGCAACAAAATGTGTCCAAAATCTTTGATATTTCAAATAACCTCTTTCCAACATGACAGACTTCCATTTTACATTTACACAGGCTTTTCATTCAGATTAATCATCTTGAATTACTCCCCATCCTATAAGTTTTAGACAGTAATTCTCAACTGAGCACTTTGAGCTACTTTGTGCAAATCTAGATAGATCATGACTTGTTCCTTGAGTATGAAATTGCTTCTCTTAACAAGAAGTTACTTTTGCAAAAACCGTCATGTTTTATGCCATCTCTCTTCATCCTTGATTTCTCAGCTTCCTTGACCGTGAAGCCTTTGCTTCACTTCATGTTACATTTTCTCTTCACCACTTAGGATGTATTTGTATCATCGCACACAGAGAAAAGCTTTGCCTCTGACCTTCCCTATTCATGTGTCAGTTGAGCAAGATTTTGGGCTGGGGATTACTGCAGGATTCCTGACATCAGTGGAGTGAATAGCAGTGGTTTGAATCTGCCTTAATTGTGATAGTTTCTGTTAAATCTTCCTCATCCTTCCTCAGATATCCTCCAATTATTTCCTGTTCGCTATCATTCATATTGAAAGATGAGGCAGAGAATCTCCTTAATAACTGGACAACACCTAAGTTATTCTGAACTTCTGTCTGACCTTCAACATATTCTAGGTCTTCCTTCTTTTTTTTCTTTGTTTTCCTGTCTGTGTGGTTGAAGACCTTTTCAGCACTAGTGTTGTAAAAATCATTAGCAAGGTCAGACCTCACTGGATTTTTGGCTGAAAGAGACTGAGGAATAATCATAACAGAAATAAGATAGAAAGAAATATTAGGAATTTTTCTCACAACAGGCATTTAAACTCTCCATGACACGTCCTGCATGTGTGAACATGTATCAAATAACAATATATTAAATTGAAACTGTAATCTACAGGCTTCTCTTTTGCATGGTTGAGAAAACATAACATTCTCAAGCTGTTTTATTTCCTAATATTTTAGAATCTTTGTTTTGCTTCCTTGGTTTCTTTTTCACTCTGTAAAGTCTCAAAGCCACATTACCAACAGGGGTAAATTAGCAGAGCTCCACTGAAGTGAAGCCTTGCTGGTTTATATCACCAGAGGTTCTGCTTTTAAATGGCTGTTTCAATGAGTCAAGCTGATTTCTGCCATACCCAGTACCTCCAAGTAGCATGAATGCTGTAGTTTCTCTCAAAAAATGATCCCGAAAGAACCTACACCTCTTCTCCATGTCACTGGGCAAACCATCCAGTGAAACCTGGACAAAGACCACTGAAAACAGGGCGCTTCCTGCCTTAAAATGATAGTTCAGACTCCACTTAAATTATTCACCATATTTTTGCTCAACCAGATCATTTGAACCTGTGCATGTAACTACTGTGATTAAAAGCTTGGGTTTTATGAACACAGTCCTTGTAGTTATCAGCAGAGATGAGTGCTAGGAGCTGTACAAACTCTTCAAACTAAAAAGAAACATTCCCAGATGACCTGACCAACTAAAATAGGGACAGATATTACAGTATTCTTGTTTCCTTTGTGATGCAGCAACACAGCAGCACTTGTGACAATGGATTGATGAACTGTTTTCTTTGGAGTTGTTCATCATGTTATGATGCCCTAACACTGTAAAAGTGTTAAAAAAGTGAGGTGAAGCCACACTGCTTGCCCAGCCAATCCTCTGTATACTTCAATTCCATCCAGTGTGACCAAACCAGTGACAGTGTAGCTGCAAATACTGTAATTGAGACTGAGGAGACAGAGGCAAATGCAATCTAGTAGGCTAAATGGACTCTATGTCTCCTAAACTAATACATAACACTACTAACTGCAAATTGCCAGTACACATATGTGGCTGTCTGCAATACAGACTGTGGTAACTGCAACTACAGATGTGATATTGAAGCATTTAGCTACAGCAGTTGTAATTTTAAAAGCTCCTGTTTGTCAATAGATGATATAAAGATGTTTCTGAGACAGTCAGGAGTAACTGCAATATCCTGGTGCACTGACTGTTGACTGGGTGGGTATGGATTTGTAAAGGGTGGGACCAAAGCTTGGGTTGTCATGACCCAGGATGGCACTTGAGTTCTAACATAGCTGCTTCTATGAAGTTCTGTATCTTTGTGTCTCCACATATCTCACCCTACATTGTGAGGATGTTTTGTTCATGAATGTTGAAGATGGGAAGCGGGAGAGAGAGATGAGGAGGGGAGCAGAACTGCAAAATTCATACATTCTACACATGTAGAACTCTGTTTGTTACAAAACATGCTTTTTATGCTCTAACTGCATCTATACCTGTCTAAGTGATAAAGTAATCATATGGGGACCTGTTAAACAAAATTTCACCTTCAACTCTTGTTGTGGTCCCTAGTTTTTTGCCCTGTGTTCAGAACCACCCCTAAAGGAAAGGTTCAGAGAAAGGCAACCAGAGTCCTAAGACAGCCAAAAAACTTCCTAGCAAAACCAAGATTGCAATGAAGATATTTGTTTTCAAACAGGGTAAACATGGGTGTAAAGAGAATGGACATCTACCATTTGGGATTAAATAGGAAATAATGCATTCAAAGTGAAGACAAAAAATGTAGAGAAAGTGTTAGAGATGTTATTTTAATCACAGAGATAGTTATGTACTGAGGAGATTTCCCATAACAGCTGTGGCATGTTCCATAAAGGTTGGAAAGATTTACATACCATTTCCCTTTCTTGGGGTAGGAGGACAGACTAGACACCTTTTATGGTCTTCCTGACTCTTCTGAGTCCACAAACAAAGGACAACATAAATCAGTGCAAGCAGTTCTTACAACAAACGGAATTTTCTCTCTGCTTTACTGCCTTCAACATGAGTCAGTCCCCAGGGCACCACTGCTTCCCTGGAACCTGTACACTGGGGTCTTGAGCAGGTCTCCTAAAAGCAGGACGTTTATGTTCATGACTTTTGTCACTTGTGAACTTGTCTATGGACAGGGAAGAGTAAACTAAACCAGGTGCAGCAATACACCCAGACAATATCACAGATATTTCCTTCAAAAGAAAGGCAAACTTCAAAGCGTTCACTTCTCCTGTCACAACACTGGTGGAAAACAGTATCTGTTTATTGATTCACCTTATTTTTCATCCTACTTCCAACCAACGGGAGTGGGGCTTCAAAGTCATACCAGTGGTGCTACAGCTATTTCTGGAACAACAGTAATTCCAGGGAATAAAAAGCTGTGGCCTGTGATAGATAATTTGGATTTTTGCCTGTAATTTTTTAAGAGAACTTTACTTAAGCAACAAAAGAATGAGGCCAGAGAATAATGCTAAGGAGATCTTTGATCTTCCTCCTTCAAACCAGTCTCTTCACCAAAGGAATAGGAACTTCCCAAAAGATAAAAAAAATCTCCTTAAACCAAGAGCAGACTAGAAGGGAATTAAGATGTTACTCAAATGAAATGAACTTGTTCTAGTCACAACTTTGACTTATGTGCCAGGAAAGTACAAATATGGGGAAGCAAAGAGGAGATCATATTCCTAGAGGTGCTGTTGGTTGATGCTGCTTTTCTTTCTCTGCCAGTACAAAACCTGCCTTGTACATTTGTGCCCTCAGTTGTCTTAGGGTGCATGCAAATTATGCATCTGTAAAACAGTCATACCTCAATCCTTCTCCGTGAAATTGTAGTGTCTTCTGCTATCCACGTGGAGGTCAAGAGATAAAGAGGGATCATCATATATTCCTAATATATATCTATAAAATATGTGGATGTATTTATATGGATAACTCAGAGACTAAAGATGGTGAATATTAATTACCATCAAACTAATCTGCTAGGTAAAATAGGACTTAGAGAAGTACTTATTGTAAAGAAAGCTTGAGTTCCTTAAGGGAGTCCCAAGGCCAGGCAGTGATATTTAAAGGCAGAAGAAACTGGAACTTTATTGTCCCAAGTTTTTAATGAATTTGTTAACTACTTCATCTTTACCTCTTTCTAGGCAGGGTATGAAAGTAAGAGAAGCTCCTTTTGCCAGCTTCCCTCTGCATGAGCCAGCCAGGTTCTCACTCCAATATTGTCTAGGAAATATTTCCTAAGCTGTAGTGATTTTTGTTTCTGCAAAGCCACAACATTACTGGTGTGTGTCAGCATTGCTGAGTCCACCGGTGTCATGGTAATAATTTGAAGTATAATATAAGGTGACTTTTATGCTGGACTTGTATGGTGTCTTAATTGCTACAGGGTCATCAGAGGTCTTTTTATTTTCACTGCACTGTACATTAGCATTCTTCTCAGGGGTTCTTTTCTGGGAGTTTAAAGAAGTCTGTTCTTACTCCTACACAAAACGTGGAATTGCTAGGCTTTACTGTGGAGACATTAAATCTGACTCTGGAGATTCCTTTGTTGAAAAGGAAGCTGTATTGTTAAAATTACATCTGGCTTTTGCACGTGTCACATTTCACGGGAGCATTGAGCCTGTATTATCTAGTGGCTTTGCTTGCAGTCTTTCTTCACACAGTGCTATTTTTAGATTTTCATGCTGTTGGAATTCAATAGTCTAGTTGTCAAGGCAAGAACGAGAAGATAGTTAAGGTTGAATTTGTCAATGATTCAGCCATGTTCATTGCTACTATTACTATATAATCTTACCATAGTGGGGGACAAATACCA
Organism: Nicator chloris; assembly: GCA_013400495.1. Lineage (NCBI taxonomy): Eukaryota > Metazoa > Chordata > Aves > Passeriformes > Pycnonotidae > Nicator > Nicator chloris. The sequence goes on from WAAE01020633.1 coordinate 28,689, forward strand.
CATTTAGGACATGTAATTGCATGGAACTGACAGGTTTTAGATTGAAATTATAAAGTGCTTAAATATAATTACAATCCAGGTTTGAATCAGTACAGAGTAAGTAGAAGATTAGCAGAAGACTCTGGGGTAAGCTGTAGTTTTTCTGAAAGGAATGACAGTCACCCACACTGTGACTTCAGCTAACATTTTACCCTTTGTCTTCTCTCCTGCCCCTTTTTTTCCCCACGGGCACTTTCTTTCATATGCACTTACAGATATATGAAGGACAAAAGAGTTTGGCCATTGTGTTAGATGAGGACAGTGAAGGATCAGATCAGAACATTATTCTGTCCTGGTACAAGAGAAGAAATGAAGGCATTTGCAGTTAAATAGAATCAGGATTAAAATCCATAAAAAGGCTGGCTCCAGTCACCTACAGATTGGGTTTAATATTGTGATGTTACACTGAATGACTGAAAAGCCATGAATGAGAAAATAGACATTATTCTTCATAGGTGAATACCTTTGTAGCATATACCTATTTAAACCATACTAAAGGCAGTGATCCAGTGGAGCATAAAACCGATATAGAGCTCTGATCACAAGTGTTATTTCATTGAAAATAGCATGCTCTTGTGCTTAGCAGAGCTCCTGGGCCTTAAAGAATACAGTATTTCAAAGATCACCAAATTATAGACCTCAGTGATTTCCGAGATCTTTGCTATGCCCTCTCAGTCACTGCAATGAAATGACTGATTTAGCAGACATGGGATATTTCCTTTAATTTAGCTAAAATTAGGAGATGGAGTCAATGTAAAAACTCCACTGTGGCACCCCTACCTCTGACTGCACATATCCTGAGATGTTTAGGTGCCAGGGAGACCAATGCACCCTGTGGCTGTACCTGTAACCTGGGAGGTCCCAGAGGTGCAGGTGGCAAAGGAGGTGGTTTCAGGTTGCTCAGGGTGCAGATTGTCTGCCTGTAAGGCAATGGAAATGGAAATCCCCCAAAGGGCTGGGGATGGCCAAACTCTCCCTCTGAACTGACTTAAATGAGCTCAGCTTTTCCAATGCTGGCAAAAACTTGTCAGCACACTAAAAACAAGTTTCTAGATATCAGACACCCAAGGTATTAGTGATTAAAAAAGGATTTAATGGTGCCATATTATAGATACAAGATAAATACCTACTTGGAGAACTCCAAGTATTCTTAAATTTTCCTGTTGTACAAACTTTAGTTTAAATCACAATTTTTAAACAATAAGCCATAAACTTCAGTTGTTTGAGTGCTGTCTGACAGGAAAACCTGATTATTGCCAATTTGCTCTTTGCAGTGTGGAAGATTTGCAGGACGAAACAGCAGTCTCCTAGCAACCACAGATCCTCTAAAAATCTTCTCTTTGATAGTTCTTAAAATATGTTAATGCCACTAGATATTGCAAAATAAAATATTGGGATCCACACATAATGAAAGGAGGAATTCTGGTTTATATCTTCAGTCCAGAATAACAATGCACTAGTCAGCAACAGTTCTGACAGTGTCTCAACCCGGTTTGGGTTGCTAAACATTTTTGTTTTGTTTAATTAGATCTGCACTACTAAACCCCAGTAGTTCAAATGCTTATACTAATAATTGTGTGTATAAGTAGTCCCAGTGAACTTCATGTGACAATTTATGTGTTTAATTACTTGCTGGACTGATGATTTACTGTCTGAATTTTAGTGGGCAATATTTTAAAGGACTGCTCCTCTCTCTTCCCCTGGCTATCTACAGGCATCTTATTAGGAGCTTATTCTCTGACAATTTTTTATACACATGCTGAGAAATAGAGAATTTAAATCTTGAAAGCAAAGTTCAAAGCTCACATTCTTATGGGAGATTTTGATTCAGCAATTATCTTGTACTCAGAGCATCTACAGAGTGCCTCACCCCTCCAAAGTGCAGTAAATCTTCCAGGGCAAGGCCCTGAGAGCAGGAGAGAAATAAAAAAGGAGCAAGCATGTTAATCAATTCAAATGCCTACTATGAGGGACAGCTGCAGTGGTGTGCCAACAGACATCAAAAGGGCTACACAGATGTAAGCCAGCCCAGGATGCAAGACTCTGCATTTAATGTAGAATCCCAAAGGATTTATTCATGCTGCTGCATTGCTATTTTTAATGAATGAAGCAGGAAGGACCATAGTGCCAGGCAGCACTTATTGTAAGGGAGTGAAATTCCTATTTCTGAAAAATAAGGAGGAGAGTTCACAAACGTTTTTTTGTCCCCCCTCAACCAAGCCTTTCTGAAGACACAAAGGAATTAAACAAAGAACTGTATGAAACAGCGTCTCAGGGATCTTGGAATTAGCAAAAATGTATCTTCCCATATGGAGCTGAGCTATAAAGAACACATGCATGCTCTCTCTGTAGGGCAGTTGAGATAGTTAGACAATGTATAGCATTTCTCACCCATTTCTACTGATTATTTAAGTGCCATAGAATCTCATTAGTTTGGTCTTTATTTTGTTCATTATAGAGGCTCCACAAAGAGGAAAAAAGGCTTTTCCTTGTTCCTCTTATAGGCAAAGGACAAGTGACCATTTGTCGTCAGAATATCTGCTCGGCTTATTTTAGGGTGAGAAAAGAGTTGGTAGAACAGAAGTGAAGCATTTGAGAGAGAGCGTCGTGCCTGTCTCCTCCAGAGCAGCCCTGCCTGAGCTCTTGAGTGCAAGAAAGGAACTTTCCTTCTGTTTAAAGCATTTCTATTTGTAGCATATTGAAAAGAGCTGCCACTAATTTAATCAATAAGCAAAGCTGCAGCAAAGCGGAGGGGGATTCTCCAAGTCGTGATGTTCTCTGTAACTGAGGACTATGGCCTTCTTTTGAGTAATTTTAAACATTTTCTAGATCTTCTGGATTTCTTAAACTGCTAAGAAATATTGCAGATATCTGATTGTGTCCTTGTATGGAGCTCTGACATTCAGAATCGTTATAGAAGTTACTGCAAAGGCAAGAAAATTCTTTTTGTGAGTTCACTGGTGTGTGCTGTCTATAGATACAGCCACTCAGATGATTACTGCAATGGTCTAAAAGGAAAGCTTTTTACAAACTTTATTTATTTATAAGTGAGATTATAAGCAAAAAATGAAGATTGTAAACAGGCCTAAAATGTTTCTCTATTTTTATCCTACCCCTTAACTAGCAAAAAATGATGACAGAATTTCATGACTGTAAAGAAATATTTTCTTTTTCTGTTCTACAAGACTTTGTTTCTTTATGCCTGCATCACTGTTTAGCACAGTAGAAAAGACTGTCCCCAAGTTTGATTTCTTGTTATAAGGCAGACAGATTATGCAAACTGTCCTCTTTTGTGACCCCATATTATTTCTGAGCCACAGACCATATGTGAAGCAGTGCTATTGACCAAGGTCAGTCAGCCACCTATTCACATCCCAGGTGGCTGCTGTAGAGACTAGAAAAAGGGACTGAAACATAAGAAGAGTCTATCAAAAGGCTATAGAGAGAAAAAGAATGGAGAGGTATCAAATAATGACAGCCTACACCTGCAAACTTGTCATGTTGCACTAAATAAATTTGTAAGAGAAGTATTATTGCTTTAAAAATGTGTCTTCCAGTGCTTTGCCAGGCTAATGGTTTTCTGACAAATACCTGACAAAGAGTTGGAGAGCAGAGGTTCTCAGTTTTCCCAAACTGCAGAGACATTACAGAACTGCTCTCTTTCTCAGGAGGTGAACAGAAAGTCACCAAATACTGAGTGTTTGTAGAAGAAATGCTTTTAATATGGGCCAGGGAAGGTTCTCCCTTACCAAGTTTCAATGGAAGAGACTGAGCAGAGCCACATCAAAGTGACTTCAGCCAGAGTGGCCCTGTTAATTATTTCAAAATGCTTCTGGGTAAATACAAGTGGAAAGAGAGTGGGAGTCGAGAGGATTTTGCTCCACTGGCACCAGAACTGCTGTTTTGAGAATAGGTGTTCTTTAGTTGTTATTATGTCAAAGGGGCTGGGCATTTTTGAACTGTGTTATGCCCATCACTGCTACAGGAGAATGGCAGGTTTGGGCATCAGAAAGACAAATGCGTGGGGATGAACAAGAACAGTCACTTCCAAAGACTCAAGGATATTGCACAGGCTTGGAGAAACAAACATCTAAATGGGGCCCTAATAAATTAATGAACAGTGCTTTATAAATAGTGTCTCTGTATGCTGGCTTTCCAGTCAAGATTAAATGAAGACATAGTGACTTCTTTTAAGAAGTCAACTAAAAAGGGAGATTGTGATTCAAGCAGCAAAGAAACCTTGTTAGAAGCCTTGATTCAATTCCTTCATCTACTTCACATTTCCTCTGCAGTAAGCTTCTTGAACCCTACTATTGCCAAGATAAATAGCTGCACTCACATGTGGAGGTTTAGGGTCTAAGTCTCCATCTATCCTACAATTTACAGCTCACCAGCACTACAAATGTCACTGTTTCTTCCTGTATATTTATGTCACAATCGTACAGTGACAATTGCAATAATAATTTTATTTCAGTTAGGAAAGCTGTATTATTACTGGATTGATTTCATGAAAAAGACAAGGATAATACAACTAATAAAGATCCAACTAGTTAAGCTCTATAAACTGAAAAATATTGTCTATCTGTCTACCTGTTTTGTTTTGCATTTAAATTGATTTTTTGTATCAAAGAGGGAAGATGTTGCTGTGGTTAAAGACTTCATCTAGTTTCACAAATCTTGCTTTCCACCTCATTCTTTGAGTGACAATGGGACTACTCGGGAGATGGACTGCTGTCTTAGTGTTTCTGTATTGATACCTGCAAAGCAAAGATTATAAACAAAGCTTCACAATATCACAAATAGGTAGAGAGAGAAAAAGAAGGAAGGACTGTGAAATCTTTAGAAGCAAAAGGAGATGCACTCAGTAAAAAAAACCCCACAGGCAGTGTCGTATCTGTAAAACACTTATGCCTGACCATAGCAAGGAAATAGGGCATTAAATTAGATATAAATTAAACTGAAGGCACATTTATGTTGGTAGTGGTCTTTGGTGTGACAATACCATTGTAAATACAAAGCTGTAAAATAATAGCCCTTGTCCAGAAGTAAACAAAGGAAGTCTATGCACCTGCGAAATGCTTTGTAGGGAAGCAGAAGGAATTTTAGGGCTGACAATCTGCCTGAGACATTAATCAGGGATAGGCAGATCAATAAACAGTAAAACATATAAGCACTTGCAAGGTGTGTAGGGGCAAATAGCTTTCTGGGTGGCCAAAATAGAAAAAGTCACAAGGAGAACTTCAAGGTAGAGAAATATGATCTCATACAGTTGTACATTTCTTCTTCACACAGTGAAAACATAAGGAACTCAAGTAAGAGAACCAGAGAAATTATCACCAGTGTGGCAGAATACAGAATCCATTGAAACAAAAAAATTATATGAAGCATAAAATAAAAGGGAGTGAGATAATTGACTAAAATATGAAAGAGTTAAAAGGAACATATCTAGAAAATCTAGGAGCAAATGGAAAATACGAGGCTTAGCAGACAATATTTTGGTATATAATATTATGACACTTTTGAAATCAACACACCAAGAGACTTTTTTCACAAACACTGTAGGAAAATGTCAAAGCCAACCAAAGAAAGCCCTTCCTATGCTCTCCTTTTAAAACTGGGAAAGGATCTAAATGTACAGGCTGAAATTCTGCCTCTATTGATCTCTTGAGTGATTTTTGCTGTTTGATGCAACTGTTTCCAGAATTCCCTCCAACAGGGATATTCCTCTAGGATGGAGAATTCACTTTAACTTCCAGTTTAGTATTAGTATGTATCAGTGAGAAGATGACATCACTCTTCTCTCTCTTAAACCAAAGGGAATAGCAAGGATTTGCCTGTAAGCCTGTACTTCAGACATCACTGGGAAAGAGCTGTTGGGATCATCTCTTTAAGGCTGCAGTGAGGCCAGTCTAGCATCCTGGCTGTGACTTCAAAGCCAAATGAACCCTCTGAAAGAAATACTTCATGCTACCAGGTCATTATTTCAAAAAGTAAAGCTGCTTTTTTTTCTCTTTAGAGCAATAACTGACACACATGAAATGAGCTAGTCAAGTTTTATAGGGAGAATTCATATATTTTATTACACCAGTAGGTACATTTCTGAAAAACAAAGAGAAAAGCCATGACATCCTTGAAACTTTATTTGGGAGAAACAAAGGTTTAAACATGAAGAGTCTTCATTGTTGCTGCTTTCTTTCCCCAAGTATATCACTTGGCCCAATAGAATTTCTCCTGTTCTGCAAACATTGTCTGCTTATATCCTTATATTATGATAGCTAGAAAAACTCTGCAAAAATGTGGATGTGTATCCTTCCATATTTTGCTACCACTATATACAGTTGTATTTAGCTTGGTGATGACCTAAACACTCTCCTTCTTCCTAGTTTTCCACATCAATGATCTCCAGAGTTGCATTCTGGAATTCAGTGTTCCTGGTATTGTAGCATCTAAACTAAAACTTCTGTCCCTAATGTTTCACAAGAAAATGAATGAAGTGACACAGCGAGTGACTGGGGAAAAATCTCATAAGTAGGAATCAACTTCCAAATTCCTGCCAGGTGGATTATGCCTTGCTGCCTGGGGATTTATACATCTTCAGATAAATGTCTAACTTCACTCTGATTCCTATTGATCTCTTTAGACCTTCAGGTTGTTTTGTGACAATAAGCTCCACATGCAACTTACTCTATTTAAAAATCACTTTTGATCATTTTTGATCTTATTGCCTTTCTGTGTCATTTAAGTCTTTCATTCTTGCATTATGAAAGTAGAAAGTGGAGCACCTGACAATCATTTTTCTACCCATGGTTTTGTATATGTTTCCCCTAAACATAATGCGTTCTTTTTGCTGTCTCTTCCAAATGGAGTCTTTTAACTTTTAGGTCATCTGTCCTAAAAGCTTTCTTTCTGATTGCTGGCAAGGTGATGATCAGAATTCTTTTCTGTACTCTAAACCACAGTTATATGGTCAGAAAAATAACATTTCCTCTGTCTGTGTAGTGTTTTGACTACAGCAGTGTTCAGCAGATCTTACTACTGGGTTTTCCATGAGGGTTTTTTTGTTCCTGTCTTTTCCCTCACAATAAATTTAGACTTTTTGTCACCAAGTACACTTGGATTTGTCAATATTGAACTTTGCCTTATGCTCTATCTTCCTCCAGGTCTGGTAGTTCTCCTTGAAAGCTTTTATCTAATGATTTTTCTGAATAAGTTTGTGCATCTTTAAGGCTTTTCCTTCACCTTTCGTCTGCTTTTCCTACATTATTGCTAAATTATGACTCAGCATGTTAACCTATTATTAGCCTTTAAGTTGTATTAACCTTTTTGAACATTTAGCCTTAAAATTTCTTTTTCCTAATTGTTTTGAATGACAAAAAAATATTTTACTTCTCTCTTCCTCATTTCTGACTTCATTCAGCTGGTACACGTCCCCCTGGGACCTACCAAAGGTGGCATATCTAACCTTGTATGACCTGGAGAACAGTAACTTTAAGCCTTTGAGAAGGAAGAATTGGAGAATTACACACCAGTCAGCCTTGCCTCTGGTCTGGAATAGACGTGGAGCATATATTCTTTGAATTCATTTCCACATACACGAGTTTCTTCTGTCATAGGATAATTGTGTCTTTCTTCAATGGAAGTCTGGAAATTCATCAGTCTTGCTAAGGCTGATCTCGCTTCACTCTGGGCACAGAGGTAAATATACCTCTTTAATGTTCCATCCCATTTAAGTTTCAAATCCAAGGTTATGTTACCAGAACTCCTTAATCCTCAGCAGACTCTGTTTTACAGTCTCCTAGTCTAAAAGTATGATCTTAGCTTCCTACACCTGGATGTATAGTTTCATCATTGACTATTTAAATGTTCCTTCAGTAAGTTAGAAGTGAGATCACTCTGTCCTGATATCATTGTTTACACTCTGTGAATGTTTGCATTAACCATGAATTAATCATAAAAGATTTTCCTTGCAATCAGGAATGAAAAGGCTTAATACTCTTAGACTTGATTTTTCAGATCCTTGTAAGGTGATTTCCTTTGAAACAACTCTCTAAAGAGTAGTTAGTCTGTTTTGTATGCACTGCAAAAGTGTTTTATTGCCATAGTATAGCTCCATACATTTTTCAAAAGAAAGCATCATGTCATATTAAATCAAATATCCGTAAAAGACTGTTACAGCTGTTCTTTTAAATTCGTCAGTCCTTTGGGGAACTTTGGCCAGAGTGTGAAGCTGACATTGTCTTTAGGGATGGCAACATTACAGTACTTCTTATCACAGTGATGACATTCTATAGAACTTTGAAAAAAACCCAGTTTAATTATTTCCTTCCAACTTGCTGTGATTATGCAAGACTCAAACTAAGAAATGAGCTGTTACAATTATTTAGAGTCATAAGCTGAGACTCAGGCTCTGTGAGGACTATGCAATGCCTTCTTTTGGGGGTGTCCTTTGGTCCTTGCTGTTAAGACTGGGGACTGGACTGAAGCACACTGTGCTTCCTTCTGCCATGGGCAGCTGTGTGTTCCTTCCTCTTAAAAGAGTGTCAGGACAGTGGTAGTAGAGGGAATACAAACAAAAGTCTAAAATGGTGCGGAATCAGGATTACTGGGCACCGGAATGCTGCAAGTTTACTTGGCTGCCAGGCTGACCAGTCCATGAGTGATGAGATTCCAGAGAAACATCACCATTTTTGTCCTGGGAATCAATCCCAACGATCCTCCAAGCAGCACCTGTCACATACATCTCATCCAGTTTGGGAATACAACCCAAAGAATGAGGACGAGCCGTGACTCCAAGCACAGGTGAGTACTTTCCTGCCTGTGCTTGTTTCATTGCCTGGCACCTCAGGAAGCACACTCCCCCACAGTGAGTGTTTGCAGGATTAGGTTCTCAAGCCCTACTGCTTTGCCTTTCACTTCACATCTCAGTAATGAGTAGTTCCACAGTGGCCATAATGCACAATACATTGATAATAACAGCACATGTATCATTAGACTTCCTACTTACAGTATTTGTCATAATCCTTAAATCACATTTTTCCACAAATAAATAAAACCCAGCAATAGATAATTTCAGGCTTTTATGTCAGAAGTGCACAAAAAGCTATAGTTCTTTCAATATTGGGTTTGTTTATTTTTCTGAGTTCTCCTCTACTATTTCGAGATGTAAAACATTAATATAAAACAGTGACTTGGATATCAGTTAACTTTTAATGTATTTTAATGGAGAGAGGTAGAAATACATCACTGAACAAAAAGAATTTATTTGAACTACTGTAGGCCCAAGTAGAACATGCAACACCCCATTGCACCAGTGGTAAATAAAAAATGCAGAATGATTAAAGAGAAGCAGAGCTGTGAAAAAGGTCTACTAGATCAGGTATTTGGGGAAATACAGATGACAACTGGAAAAGATTTTAATGGTGCACCTGTCATCTCTGAAGGCAATGGATGACAATGGAAAGCAAGATAATAAAAAGATAGATTTATTTCTCACAGTAACAAGTTCTGCTGCACTTTTACTGAAGTTGATAATTTACAGTTAATCCAGACATGGTAATTTAACTGTAAAACTGCATTACAGGTGTTTGAGTGCTGTACTTGACATAGAAATGTGAGAAAGATATTTTTAACTCTGAGCTATAAAAGGAAAGCGCAAATATAGAAAGTCTGCAATTGAACTAAGTCTGAACCACAACAGCTTTGCAGGCTGCAAGTCCTGCCAATTCTGGCTGGCAGAAAAGGCACTGACTGCTGGAAGACTCAGGACAAACCTGAGACAAGACAGGAAAATTTGCCATGACATGCAGTCATTCTACATAGGTCAAAGTTTTCAGGAGTTTACAGTGCATCGACATTATAGACAGATCTTATTTAATTTATTAATAGCAATGGGTTGCCCAGTGAGTTTGGAGAGTTACTATCCCTTGAGGTGTTCAAGAGGTATCTGGTGTGATGCTGGGTGATATGGCTTAGGGGTTACAGGGCCAGTGATGGGTTAATGGTTGGATTGGATGATTTTAAAGGTCTCTTCCAACTTTGATGATTCCATGGTTTTATGATTCTACTTTATTTTTGTTGCATCCACTCCAAATGGAATTACATAAGAACAAAAGAATAATTTCTTCAGGGAGAGAAATTTAGATGGCACACAGAGGGGTTAATATGTTTGTAGATTCGATGCCCTTAAAAAGACTAAGGCAGTCAGCATAGCAGATTTATTTTTGCACATCCAACACCTTTGTTGGAAAATCCTGTTATATTCGATGCTCAAGGAATTTCACTAGAAGACACATTAGTGCCATTACTAAAGTTTACAGAGTTGATGCCCTAATCTAGAAGAAAAATAATGAGGTAAAGTGATCATAGGGTGTAAGTAACTTTGAAAATAATCAGTCTTACTGGTCTGGAGCTAAAAACTATCAACTGCAATACAGAAATTTTCCTTTCAACAAACTGAAGCAATTGAGAAACTCATAATTCCCCAGTTACCCTAGAGGGACATATCCACGTTTTTGTAAAATTATGTTATGACTAGGAAGCTCATAAGCTATGCTAATTGTGAAATAATAAAAAGGTATTAGTGACACAATTCAGTGTCAATCTATGTGCTGTGGTAACAAAGGAAGGTATACAGACATTTGTGGAAATTCTTTTGGTGAATGTGTGTCTAATTTAGTTGACCTGGGAATGACACATGCAAAACTGCCCACTGAAAAAAGACTGCTCACTTTAAATAATTTTAGGAAACTGAGGAATGAAATAAACATATGTTCACATCTTGGAGTGTTAGGGCAGTGAGCACAAGATTCAGTTGTCCCTCAGTGCCTCAAGAGGGCCTCAAGCAGTGCTGTACCTTTACCTTGCTGGCCAGACTGCCCACAATGTTCACAGACTATCCCGAGTTGGAAAGGACCCATCAGGGTCATTGAGTCCAACTCGTGGCCCTGCACAGGACCCCAAAGTTCACCCCAAAGATCTTTGCACCCCAAGGATCACCCCAGGTGCCTGAGAGCATTGTCCAAACACTCTGAGGGGCTTGGTGCTGTGCCCGCTTCCATGGGGAGCCTTTTTCAATTTTGGTTGTTTTCTCTCTGATAGAAAGATTATATGATATTCTAATACTCATCATAATGTAAATATCTATCTAATTATCTATTTCATTATCTATTCCAGGAAAAGATCCCATGTTTTCAGTTGCAGGCTACATCTTAAAAGTTTTTAACCAAAACCAAAACAAGGCATAAACACTTCAGAATAGCAAGAACAGAAACACTCCTATTTATCATAGATTTGATAAGTACTATAGGGGAATAGGAAAAATTTCCAGCATACATTAGAATAAGGATTCCTCATTTTTCTAAGGATGTTTTTGCAACACATCCATTTTATGAGTGGATCTTGAAACACTAAACAAACTGATTAAGAGTTATTTTTATTTTGCAGCTGGAGAAACTGAGGAACTGCCAAATTTGACCCTTACCCAAAGTTACACAATAAATGAGTGGAGACAATTGTAAGAAAAGCCAGTTTTATTCCCTATAAATCTGTATCTAAATTTACCTACATTTTACCACAATGTTTATCTGGAAAATAATTGCTGGCACCATAAGTAACAATCAGCCCTGGACCAGCTGTGGTGTTAACAATTGTTGTTCCACAGAAAATAAGGATTTAAAAGACATTTGTTAGCCAGTTCATCCTGACAAATGACAGCAGCACATATGCACCTTCATAAAATTCCATTATAGCTTAAAGGACACATACTAATATTTATTATAGCTATTAGGCTTCATAATTTTGAGAAATGTAAAAATCAAGATATTGATCTGTGGTACTAAAATAACTGAGTTACTAGAAGAGTTACCTCTTGTTTTTCTTCTCATGATAGAAGTTCATTAAGAGTGGAAAATACTTAATCCCTGCTGGTCATGATGTTTAGCTAATTATTCTGTTATTAAATAGTGACTCAGCCAGAAAGGTTCATTTGTTTCTTCCTTCTCAACTGGAAGAACTTGAAAGCTTATGCAATGAGAAAGTGAAAGCTGAAACTTTCTTCTCAGCATCCCACTCTTTGTTACTCACATTTCCCAACACGGGGGAGAGATGTATTTCCTTCAAGGAAGGAAGGAACATTTAAGATGTGAATGAATACGAATACAAGAAAAGCAGGAAACCAACCACAGCTGTCAATACACAATTTATAGAGTTGCAGCACTGCTGGGGTAATATCAGTCAGAGATGAAATCACCTGTCAAAGGAATTCCTGCAGACTTCAGCTCAGAAATGAGACATTAGCTATGTTAGTACCCAACATTTGTTCTGAGGGCCTGGTGGTTGAAAAACAAAGCCTCTTTCCTTCCTAGGTTGCTTCCTGCAGTGTTAGTTTCTACACTCCAGAATGATTATGAGCAAGATACAAAAAAGCTGCCGGTAGCTTGTGAGTGGAACAATCTTACTTCTTTTTGCCCTTTCCTATTTCCAACATAAATAAACATATAAATAATAATTTGCCAACAGCTTCCCTCCTGCTGTAGGGAAATGTTTCATGTTTGGTTGGAATAATTAATAGGCTTTTTGTTATTTTCTACCACCATATGCTGCTTTCCCGCTCTGTATTTGCAGCTCCTCAGACCAGCTCCTGATTTTGCAGCACTGGGAGTTGAATGGCAGATTGGTTGTGGAAGGTGTGTAGAGAAAGGGGAAAGGGGGGAGGAATTCCTATACACGTCCACCTTAACACTGGAAGGAGAATTTGGGGCTGCAAAGGTCTGCTTTTGTAGCTACCAATGAAGTAAAAAGCCATTTACTTTTAACTAGGGAATGAGTGGCTCAAAAAAAGAGCCAAACTAATTTTGTTTTAATTATTTATTGTGTTCCAGTTCTCATGACTGCTTCTGTTTTAATTGTATTTTTAATTAACTGCATTGATTGCAATGGACCGCACACTTCCCTCACAGAACTGCTGACTGGTTTAGCTTCCATTTCGTTTTACTACATCAACAAGGAAAGCAAGAGAAGACAGGTTTACCCAGGGAAAATGAAGAGTCTTTTCTGCATTTTTCTGGTGAATATGGGCACTTATGAAGTTACTTTTAGGAAGTTTTTGTTAGCAATTTGTTACTCCATGTAAATTTGCTAACAATTTGTTACTCCACGAGTAACTCTGGTTTTGCATGGGTGGCAAAATGGTAATTCCGTTTCCTCCTTATGACAACTGGGCAATATTTTATCTTCTGCTGCTGCTCAGGGATGGGCTGGGTGGGAGTGGCAGGAGGCGAGCTCCTGGCACGGCGCTGCCTCCATCTCTGCCCTGTTGGCATCCCCCTGTGGGGCTGGGACTCCCCTGAGCCTGCCGGGTCCCCTGCCCCGGGCACCTTCCTGTGCCATCAACTTCTCCTCATGCCCTCTGGCCTCTGCCTGCTCACAGCTGCTGCTCCTCTGAGTCCTGCCCTCTTAGCAGCACTCCTGGTTTTCCCCTTGCAAGACTGTGAACCAGCTCTGAGGCTCCAGAACCAGGACGTGTCTGGTGCTCCCCGTGCGCTCGCAGCACCGCGCAGCTCCGCAAGTGGAGTGAGGGCCTGGCTGGCTGCTGGAGAAATAAGTGGTTGTGAACCCGTTTTTGAATCCTCAATAGCTGCTCATTTTAGCCATGTTCACACAGAGGGCTTTTGTTACTACTGCTATCCAGGGAATAGCTATTCTTTGGGGGAAATATCTCTTCATTTTTAAGAGAGCAAGTGTAACTCTGTGAACAGGTCTGGTATTTATTCCTCACCCTCTTTTGTTTAAAATGCTCTCTCTATCCAAGCAGGGAGCAGAGGGCTGAGACTGCCATACCCCTGATCATTCTTGCCCAAATAACATCAAATATTAATGCAAAGAGCTCATAAGCTCGACAGATACAGATGTGATTTGAATAATTTGAGTTTGTCTTTGCAGGTATTGAATTTGCTGTCAGAAATTGAGAGCTGTTGGCCAACAGTGTCACAGTAGAGCTACAGTCTAGGAGCTAATTGTTCAGCAGTAGGTGCTCCAGCACTGCTGTGTCCAGCTCCCTTGGGTTTTTTCAACATTAAGTTCCAAACTGTGTTTGGAAATTCTCTTTTGGTAGTGAAAAAGGAAAGGGAGCTGGATGTAGATACAGTGCTGATTTACAGCATGGAGACAACAGTGGGATCTTTAAACAATTTCTGTCCATTCTAGGTACTGAGTAAGTGTGACAGAAAAAAAAACAACAAATGCTTGAAGGTTTTTCAACTAAGAGTGATTTTCAATACAGGAAAGGTTTCTTTAAACTTGATAAGTACCTGCTTGCTTTTGGGAAATCAGCATTTTTGAAATTTCAAAAGCATCCTCTCAAGAGTATTACACAGGGACATAAACACACTACTGTAGTTTCCAACCCAGCTAAAGGAACAGAATTGCATGTTTTATTTACTCTCTGTTGATAGAAAACAATGGTGTCTCAAAACAAATGCACTGCTTGCTAATAGCAAATAGTTTTGGTACCTCTGAGACCCTGGTCACAACTAAGGATTATGAACTACCCTCTCAATAAGATTTTCCAATCAGTTTTGCTTTTTAATACCTTTTAATATTCCCCCCCTTATCTTTCCAGCTTACTTTTGAGAATATCATGGGAAACTGTTTTAAAGCCAAGATTTATGGCATCTACTTCTTCCTTACCCACAAGATGGCTTTTCCTGTCACCTAAACCTCCTGGAACTGAAGAATTTCATCTGAGAAGGTTAAATTTAAGCTGCTTTGCAAAGAGGAAATTGTTGAAACAAATGCCTGTGAAAATACAATTTTTTTTAGCTTTATGAAAAAAAAGTATTTTTTAAATATAAAATAGGTTCCCATATGGGGTCCTGTTTCTCCTTATCTGACCTGAGGTCAAAACCAACAGTTCCTGATATTCTGAGACATGAGTCATGCTGTTGTGGCAGCTAGGCTTTATTTCTGGGACCCACATTTAGTGTAAAAACCTTTCACACCACCCCATAATTCATAAAAGTTTCTGTTGTTCGAATTTGTTGGGCTCAAGGTTTTAATGCTATGTTTTCTGACAGGAGACTAAAACCCGTGGATCACCAAGTCCACAGAGAAAACAGAGTAATGCAGATGCATCTTTGACAGATTAATGTAATTCTGATTCCCTGTTTTCTGTCCCCAAAATGCTTGCTGTGATGGGTTCATATTAATAAGTAAACTTTTATTTTACTCCAGTTAGATGTTAGAACTCAGTGGGAGTGCAGGAGCAAAGTTACATCTATGTTTCTATTAATTGCATGCAGTACATCACTGAGCAGAATTTTAATAGGGCTGAAAACAGAATGAGTGGGGAAAAATATCACTCACTCACAACTAAGAAATAAATCAGAGCAACCTCTGGCTCTGGGCAGTGCCTTGAACTTTAATCTTGGTAGAGTTCAGACATTTTCACTCTGTGGACCAGGACCTGTGTTAAGTATTGCATATGGCTGTGTGAGAGCCACTGCACACCCAGGTCTTTGCCTTTCTGCTATGCCACAGCCATGCTATGGCAGGGCAAAACCCACATTTTGTAAACATGACAAACACAGGCTGCTGGATGAAGGAAGAAATGAAAAATTAGTTGAAGCACCTTTAAAATCTTTGTCATAAATAACACTTGTAGACCAAAGCTGGACCAGAAAAGAGGAACCTGTCAATCTTTTCTACGTCTTGCTCTTGCACCTTCCCTTGCCTGGCTTTGCAGTTTTCAGGCATCTCTGCTGATGGCAATTGTTCTAAGGCTGTTGTAGCTTCCATTACTCTGAAAGTACCATTTCCTTCTAAAGGCATCCAAAGATAAAGAGTGCAATTGTGGAGTGCTTTTCAAGCTCAAAGGAAGGGGAAAAGTCATGTTAACAAAAATCTCAGGGAAAGGAACACTAAACATTTCTGATTGCAAATTTTGCTTTCCTGTTGCATGTCCCAAAAGATACTGAAATCAATGTGAACTGCATGTGCTCAGGATTTTTCTTTGCCTGAGTAGCTGCCCCTCTGAAGGCAAATAGTAGATTTGGCTGGAAAATGATGCTGTTTTCTGGTTGGAGTTCTGAATCCTGTGCAGAAATTCACCATTATAATATTGGGGTTTTTTCCTTTATACAAATATCTCCCTCCTGACTCACTTGCTGGTTTCCTTCTCTAAAAAAGAAGGGGTGGGAGGGCAGAAAAGGGAGGAGAACTGAATTAAAACCCTAACTATAAAAACACAGGCTTTATGGTGAAACACTTTATTTCATTGGAAATGCATTCTTGTTATTGGGAAGCAGCTCAGACTGTCTATTTTAGCCTCTCTTGAATAAACAGCTTATTCTTTCGACCAGTGGCTTATAGACGTCTACGCCCTGTGAAGAAGATTTTGATCTAATTTGTATTTGATGAGCTGGGAAGCTGTAAGTGACCATATGTATCATCTTGGGAACATTGTAGCTCTGTGCAGTGTTCGGCGAGACGAAGGATCCATTAGTGACCCAACGGAGGTGTTTTAGAGCAGGCAAGGAGAACTCTCTAAACACCATCTGCTCATACTGTTGCTTGTAAAAGGATGTCACATCTGCTGCTCTAAAAACATTATGCTGATCTCTCCTACAGTACACGGCTGCTGCACTCCTCTCAGCTCTGGAAAAAGGAGTCAGTGCCACAGTACTGGGACAAGAGGTGTTAACTATAGATGAAATTGCACATGGCCTGCTTGGCTTCCGTATCTTGTGACCAAACCATAAATGTCACCGAAAAAAATAAATTAGGGAGAGGATTCAGCACTCTGCCTTTAACTGGTGAAACTGGGTAAATACTTTCACTGTCAGTTTTTGCTGAGGTACATCTGGCCCCGGCTTGGCTGCTGCTGGTACAATTAGTGCTACTGCATGCTTCAAGCGTAACATGGCTAAGTCCTCTCAGAGACTGAGAAGGTATTTGAGATAGCTTGATTGGTGGAATGAGATTTGTCTTTGATTTCAGATGAAATGAGCTCAGAAGGGACTACCATTTCCTTTGGCCATCAGATTTCGTAGCTTAGAGTACTGGCTGCCTGACACTTATGAGGTGTTATAAAGCTAATTTACCTACCCTGGGAGCTCCAAGTGTACACATTGGCATACATCTGCAATACTACTCATCACTACTATACCCAGAGTGATCATTTCATAATAGTGGTGTGTAGGAAAACAGCATTGGTATCAGAGGAGAGAGGTTATAAAGATGCAGTAGAAATCCTTGGAAGCACCAAGGAACTGCAGCCCCAGATAATTAAAGATTTAGTACTTGGCTTTCCACACCCAAATGCAATTGTTAGGACCTGAAATTCTTACACAGTGTTGCCGGGCACAGAGACTGTTTTCAGGAATCTGCAGATGAAGGAAAAATAACAGAGTGAAATTATTAAGGTGTATATTGCTTGCAGTTCAGTGGCTATGCTCATTTCACATAAGAATCAGTTTAAACCAGTAAGTCTTAAAATTATTGTATTTGCCTGGTATCTCTGAATGGTGAAAAGAACTGACACCATCTTCTGTCAATCAAGTTTACGGTAAAGGAATTAAACATCTAAATTAATACCCATTTTGAGAAAAAAAAATTAGGCTACTGACAACCTGATGGTCACCTCCAAATTGCAAAGCAGAGGGGAACAAACTGTGCAGAGTCAAGTGGAATACCATGGCAAGAAAGAGGCCAGGATGTCAGGAAAGGTGGCCATATGGCATTTTCCACTGCTGCATGAGACTCATAAAAGGCCCTAACAATATGCTCTGTCATGTAGATATCATGCTAAAGAACTGAGGCATCTGATGTAGTTCACTTTCTCACTTTCCTCTGATAACCTAGAGATACCACAGCTTCATTATCTCAGCTGTTTAGGGTAGTTCTGCATTGGCCCATCTGTCTGAAAGAGCAGGGACAGACCAGAAAATAGGACACTGGAAGACTCTTCAGGTGTTTGGCTGCTGGCTTGGTCACTGAACTGGGCAAACCACCTCATTACCCTTTCCTTCTGGTCCCATCTCTTACTATTTTTCTTTTAGCATATTGCATGCATGAGTCAGTGAAACAATATATACTTTCCATTATAATGTATTTGAACCCAAATCTTACTTGTAAACATCACTGTACTGTAAATAGAAATGAAAGATTTGGTATTCATCCAAGAACAAAGCAAATGCCTATTTTTACATCATGGTGGCAGGCTGGAAGTGCTGAAAGAGGACTCAAAACCTTGTATAAAAGAGCTTTGACCTAGAGCAACAAAATCCTGTCTGCTCTTTCAGCAAGATTCTGTTAGTACTCAGGTGCCCTAGAAAATGAGAACCTAGAAACTGCCCTGGAAACTTTCTCTTAGAATGGGAGATTGGTTGCATTTTCTACTGCTGTGGAATTCTACCACAGGTTTTGCATGACAGTCTTCCTCTATTCCTACAGATTTCATAGTTTTCACAAAATATTCTGAGTCAGAAGGGAACCACAAGGATCTTTGAGTTCAACTCTTAAGAGAATGGCTCCGATAGGGATCAAACCCCTTCATGCCTGTGAAGTTCAGGTGTGTGAGGCTGTGACTTCTAAAGATGCTTGTGCACCTTCAGGGAGCCATCCCTGTGCTCAGGCATTTGTCTTGCAAGAGAACCTACAATGAACAGCAGGAGTCCTCATGGATAACAAATAGCAATAAAGAAAGAGTTAATATAATTTTTCCTTGTTTGTGTTAGTGTCTGTGGCGCTGTGCTTCAGTGGCTTCCTACAGGGTTCCTTAGGAATTAAACAGCCTACCCAGATTAGAGAAAAACAAGAACTATTGAATCTTCTCAATATCCTATATAAATGTCTATTCTGGTTATATTTCTTCTTTCTAGCTATTGTAGTAATGATTTCTTGTGAGAGGAATGAAAAAGGGTGTTATTCTACCTTGTGCTTCATTCATCTGCATTTGATAAGGACGCCATCCTTTGTAACAGGCAATTGTCCCCTCCGTCTCAAGGGCTATAGAGATTAAGTTCTTTAGAGCATACATTACTTGCAATCAGAGTAAGAATGAATACTATGTTTTCAGCTGGTTTTGCTAAGTCTACAGGAGGGAATTGAATTGCTTATATGGGGTAAAAGTTTGGCCCTTGAGACTAAATCACGTGGGAGGGAGTTTGACTGCACAGTGACTCTCCAGGTGGCTGAAGCACCAGCCTGAGCCAGGTGACACCCAGGAAATAAGGAATTGCTGTTGCATCAATCTTCACTGGTGAAGATTTACAGGTCCAGCAAATTATTCTCAGACTTGAAGTTCAGCAAAGTGAAATGCAAGGTCTTACACCCGGATCAGAGCAATGCCAGGCACACCTACAGGCTGGCAGAGAATTGACTGAGAGCAGGCCTGTGGAGAAAGGCTTGGGGGGGGGGTGGTTGATAAAAACTCAATATGAGCCAGAAAAGTGCATTCACAGCCCAGAAAAACAACCGTGTACTGAGCTGCATCCAAAGGAATGTGGGGAGCAGGTCAAGGAGGGGATTCTGCCCTCAGTTCTGGCCTTGTGGAACCTCACCTGGAGTGCTGCATCCAGCTCTGGTGTGTCCATAAGAAGAACATGGAACTGTTGGAACAAGTCCAGAGGGGACCACAAAGATGTGAAAAAGGACTGGAGCACCTTTCTCTACAAAGACAGGCTGGGGAAATTGGTGCTGTCCAGCCTGGAGAAGAGGAGGTTGTGTGGAGAACTCACAGCAACCTTACAACCACTGAAGAGACTACAGGAAAGCTGGAGAGGGACAGGATGCAAACTAAAAGAGTGGAAATTTAGGTTAGATATTAGGAAGAGCTTCTTCACTGTGAGGGTGGTGAGGCACTGGAACAGGTTGCCCAGGGAGGTTGTCGATGCCCCAAACCTGGCAGCGTTCAAGGCCCGGTTGGATAAGGTCTTGAGCAATATGGTTTAGTGGAAGGTGTCCCTGCCCATGGCAGGGAGGATTGGGACTAGATGGCCTTTAAGGTCTCTTCCACTCCTTAACATTCTTAGCTCAGTTGGTCAGATCCTGGTGCTAATAATGCCAAGGTTACAGCTTTGATCCCTGTGTGGGCCTCCACTTAAGAGATGCTCTTGATAATCCTTGGGGGTCCCTTCCAACACAGAATATTCTGTGATCCAAATGTATTGGGCTGTCTAGGGAATGATTATGAGAATTATGAGGAGTCTATGGCTCCATAAGCATGGTAAATTCATGTGGAGCATGGCCAAATTTCTGCCTCCCTTTCTACCACTCCCCTTATTCAGTCTTAGTTTCCAGTATGTGAAATCTTAACTTCCAAAATGTAGAATTGGCACTATTCCAACCCAAGCTTGATTTTTAAGACAGCCTCTGCAGCTTAGTAAGTCATTTGTATTGATCAGGTTTGCTTGTATTTATTTTGTGTGATAATGACATGGTCTTAGGTGAGAAATACACAATTCCTTAGGTTATGTATACATATAGTTACAATGATGAGGTCAAAAATTGTTTCGAAGACCTCTTGCACACAGAATGTATACCAACAGTTTAATGTAAGATGGAAAGATACAGCTCTTCTAAGAAAGAAATTGATTTCCTGGGACCAAGAAAATCAATGTCTAATGTTGTGTTATATGGTTCCTTGTGTAGGTAAAATAGGTATGTAAAGTTGAGACATAGCTGGAAAGTTGATCCTCACTCGTGTATTACTGAAGTTACTGAAATGTAGTTTTCAGGTTGATTCAAACTGTAAGGTGCTGCAGACTTACTCAGGTCTGAAGTCAGGCTCCTGTATGATTATTTAAGAATTAAATTTTAACCTATATTTTCTTTCTGGAACAGTAATAGTGGTATATAAAGCCTTTCTGAAGGCCTTGGTTGCTTGGAACAAATGTATTTGAGATAAAATATGTATTAAAAGACACAGGCTAATCTCCTTTCATACCTGGTTTTCTTTGAAACATACCCTCAGAAAAAAATATGTATTGTCTGGATCCATCCACATTTCTCTCTGTATTGATCTGTCCTTTTACAGACTCTGACAAACATGTCTTTCCAGTTCTTAGAAACTTTCCATTGTGTACAACCCTTTTCAGACATTTCTTGCATTTTTCAGCCCGCTGAACTGGTCATGTCATTTCAGTCTGGAAGTGTGACATGGTCTTGAGCTCCGCACCCTCCACCACATTGGTGTGGATTCAGAGGTTTGCTTTCATTTAGTTATAGCATTTTCCTTTCCTGCTTGTTTGTCCAGTGACTTCCAATTTAGATCAATACATAGAAATAAAAAATTATTTCATCCTGCTGGCCAGGTTACTAAAATATTTAGATCACACCAAGGTCATGTCCATAGTATTTTGGAATTGCTTTCTACCTATCACAATTCCCTTTAAGCTCAATCACACAATGAAGTGGCCTTTTTTTTCTGCTAGCTGTCCAGAAATTCCTCTGCATGGACCTATAGAGACAGTTGCTTTTTTTGTGATATTTCGTTTCAGCAGCAGCTGTTTGCAAACCAGTAGGTAGTTGGGCAGAAATTGAAAATTTTGACCAGTTGTGAGAAGTCTAAAAGTTGAAAATCACTTTAGTGGGTCTGGATCCAATCAACGGCGATATAGAGGCAGTTGTGGACACCTCAGGGGTCTTCAGAAAACATAATAGACACGAGGCAGTGTCACAGCATTCATCTTCTGAGTCACTTTTTTTTATTAGGTGTAGCTTTTTTAACCTCAAACTTTCAGACATACTGTTTCATGTTCTTCAGGATGTGTTATTATAGCTCTGCTATCCAGTTTTATATTTAAGTCAAGGTAATCTTATAATTTCTTTCTCTCAAAGATTATCTTCTGCACACAAATAATAACTTGGCAACTAAAACATGGAACAGTTTTAGGCAATGTTCTCTGTGTGTATTCAAATGAACATTACATAACCAAGAACTATTAAAATATCTTTACAATAATAACACCCAAGACTATAGAGTTACGTTTTTGCTCCTTGCTAGGCATGCTTCAGGTGAGGACTTGCCACCAAATAAATTTGTGCTGAAGTTAAAGGTTTTGCATGTAGGAGACATGAATCTGTAGATGACGCTGAACAAGTTTTGTTCATTTATTTTGCCCTGCCACTCCTTTCTTTTCTTAAGCTGTGCTCTGTGGTCGGAGGCATTGTTTGTTGAGGTAAAATGTCTGGTAACTACTGTACTTAATTTAAATTACTAGGCTTAGAGCAGACTGATGCTTCAACTGGAGTAGACTGATGCCTGCACTTAACTGGAATTACAGAGCACTTGGCAGTGTTTAGTCAGGCAGTACTCGATCGGTAGGAAGTTTCAATCTGTACATATAATCAAGTCCACTGGAAAAGATGCTTTGACAGATGCTTAATTGAAATTTGAAAAAAGCATATCCTGCCGTGGGCTCAGACTGAAGTCTCCTCATCCCTTTTTAGGACAGCTCTCATTTTGGAGCTGTGACACAACACAGTGTGCAAATTCTCTCTGTTTCATTACCTTTAACCTCTTCTTCCTCCAGATATCTTTGATAGGTGGAAATTAAAATACCCAAGGACACAAAATCCTTAGCTCAGGTTGCTGAAGTTTGAATAAAATTATTAAGACTGGGATATTTTCCTATTTGCTGCAGTCCTCTGTGAAATGAAACAACTTTTTGTTTCTTTGTTTTTAAACTTGAATAGACTTTTTAAAGAATAATGCAGTTGTAATAGCTCCCAGTTTAGCAACGCCTGTGTACATGTGCATAGTCTTAAGCAATAGTTCCTGGACTTTTATTGTTTTAGTGGAATTGCAAATACTACTCTGGAGACATACTAACATATTGTATCAGTGCAAGGTTTGGCAGTTCAGGATTCCAGACCACACCATGCTAGCAGACAACAACAATTTCCCTTTGCCCTCCTTCACAGCTATAAATACCTCTTCCTCATCCAAACAAAGACTCTCATAAGAAAAAATTAAAAACATAAATATTTTTTACCAGACCACAGAAGAAAGCTTCAGCTTTTTTTTTTTTTTTTTTTTTTTAAGGTTTTTGTGGTTGCTTGGAATTTTTTTAGCACATCAAAATAGAAATTATCAACTGATATGTATTAATTCCAGACACACAAACATTAGCAACACCTTCAGGATGTCCTAGCTCTCAGTAGTACTTAAACACATTAACTGAGCATTCCTGTTTAGCGTAGAGATACCTGAGCAAGTTCTAAACTAATGAGCTTGAATACCTGAGTGGTCTGTCACAGTGCTCTCTTCACCCTTTTCTGAGGGTGTCCTGACTATTCATATCAAGCTGACCTGGCTATACATATGCTTCATTGCAGTGCAGGAATAACCTTCTTCTTTGATCTTGTAAAGCCATCTTCCAGACATCAAACTAAAAGGACTGGGGAATTGTATTCTGTTTTTCCTTCCTCCCATACCTTCTACAGCTGGTTTCTTGAGCTACTAAAAATAAACATTCCCTGTTTGCTCCCACCCTGAAGAAAAGTTTGTTTACATGGTAAGAGCCCACCCAGGGAGACAGAAACACTTTTCAAATAGTCATGCTAATGCATAAGTACTTCTCATATACCACCCAAAGAAAATATTTGAGAGATCTCACCATGCTTGTACTCCTAGGAAGAGACGCAGATTTTGTGGCTGGCATTCCTTTGCTTTGAGAAATCATAATTTCTACTGGCAAGCCAGGTCTTGTTCTGCATGAGACACCATTATCAAATGACCTGACAGAGGGACTTGTATCCAGGGACAACGATTTCTCTAATTTGTGTGGTTGTGCTCCAGCCACGACATCATCACTTCTCAGAGTCTCTAAGTCTACTTCTTCATGGGTCTTCCCATCTAGAATATTTTCCTTCCAGTTTTCAGGAGACTTTCTCTTAATATGAAAATCATCCAGGCTTCTCACACTGGATGGAAAGGTATTTTTCAGTTTGGCAGCTCGGTATGCCCTCAGGCTCATGGGATCAAGCACTCTAAAAGTAACTTCATTAATAAATTGAGAGAACTTGAGTTTAGCTTCTATTTTTTCTTCCACAACAGACAATGAACTTGAGGATCCTTGGCTCACCAAGCTCAAGTCAGATGCAGAGGAACTGCTTTTCTTGTGAGTCTTCTTCTGCCTCTGGAGCTTTTGACTTGCGTTTCCCACTTCTGCTGGATATAGAGAAGAGTGTTCCAGTCCATGAGTTTTTTCACCCCCTTTCTGACAGTGCTTTGATCGATGGGGTCGATAGCCTTCATCCTTATTTTTGCTTTTAACAAAGCTTTTACCTTCTGACCTTGTGCTGCCCTGTAACTCAAAGCTGTCCTCACTGGAGCTGCAGTGTTTTGAGTAACTGTTCATTGTCAGATCTCCAGAGAGGTTACTCTCTGCATCAGTTCCTACTTCTGCTCCACATGCATGCATGCACTGCATGCTCTTTCTTCATTCACCCTGCCACCCCCCTCTTGCTTGGCTGGTCTTCCAGGCACAGCACCCTCTGGCTTAACTGGGGACATGAAGCCTTTCACCAGTGACTCCATTTGCTTTAGTGTCTGTGTGTCGAATACTGTCACTGAAGAGGGATTCCCATAAATCCTCCTCTAACTTGTAAGAAAACAGGCATGTCTTTGGAAGGCATAATACTGCACCCACCACATTTTGTCCCACATGCACCCCAAATTATGCATGTGTTTCATAATTAGATCAATAGAAAATTCTCATCATTTTAATTAATCACACTAATGAACAGAATCCATAGGACATGCAAATTTTCCAGGGTATTGAGTGTTCAGAGGATGAGCATGGGCTTTCATTGACCCAAAACAACATATGATATATTCCTGTGTGTTGAACTGGAAACCAAACTACCATGATGTAGATCAATTCTCACTAAGTAAAGTCTGGGTTGGTTCTGTTTCAGGGCTTTTTAAAATCCAATAGTAGAGAAGGTCATGCTATATTGTCCTAATGCTACTAGTGTTTGCTGTTCTATTAAAAAAGTTAGTGACAAATCTGCTAGATCTGCTAGAAAAGCAAACAAAACATGATTCTCACTTTCTACTTGCTTGTTTTTTGCCATAACTTTAATTCTAAAATAATTTTTAAAGGTTAGGATCCAAAGTAAGGTGCAATATTTCAACATTGTCAATGAGCTTGGAGTAGTAAAGTTCTTTCAGTACCTTATATGTGAAGTTCTTCTCATTTTTCACTGTCTTTATAGACAGGCAAGTCTGAACTGTGAAGTGAAAAATTTCTATTTTGGGTTTGTATATGCAGGAACCTAAGGACTGGTTTAAGTAAGATTAAAGACTGTACTCTGACTTTATGATCAGCATGGATATTTGTAGTGGTTCGATGATGTGGTGGCACAGGAAATGACCAGAGAAATGACTGAATGATAAATTTGAAAGGGTGGGGATTTTTGGTTTTTTTTTTGCATCTCCTTATTTTAGCATAAGGGTGAAAGCAAGTGATTTACCCCTTTTTGCATGGTGGGATTTAGACTCTGCTTACATCATTGTCAAATGCAGCAAGCAGAGAAAGAGAAGAGGCTTACAAGGAGAAAACTGAGTGACCTCCCTTAAACACAAGAGCAGATTTAAAAATATCATGCATAGCTAACAGGTCAACAGCAGCTTGAGCAGAAATGTAGTTCCATGTGCTTTTGAAGCAGACATTTAGGTCCCTCATTACAAGGCACTTTACTTACTGCCAGAATTTATTGTCTCCACGTTGGTAATTCCAACACTCATTTAAATCATAGTTCATAAAAGCTGCTGAAGTGTTGAAAATCTCTCAAATTAACACAGTAAGTACATTAATTTTGCAAATAACAGGGGGACATGAAGATCCTTTTAACACATCAGAAATCAATTGCTTTTACTGGAATTACTTTTTGAAATGCTTCCATATTTCTATGGGCCTGTGCCATTCCATTGCATGCTACAAACATCCTGATCACAGAGATAATGTGGATTAAAATGCATAAATCTTGCTCACACTGTCCTGTCTTAGATGAATTTATGCCTCTCTCACTTGAATGTGAATACTAACAGTTTAAAGGGCTGGCAAATGCTTTCAATTGTCAACAAAAAGATTTTCATGACCTTTTCAATGCAGTCAGGGAACAATACAATACTACTCTCTTCTTGTAAAGCCAGAATTTAGGGATCTTTCAGTATGTCCAATACAGACTTGTACAAACTTAATGTAACTCTTGGAGCAAACAGGATTCTGAAATGCACAAGGTCTGTGCTAATCCATCTTAGGTCTTTTGCCTTCCAGATCCATTAGAGCTTGGCAAAGTGTGAGTTCTGCCGTTTTAATGGACCTTATTAAGAATGCTTGTTTCAGAAACAGAGCAAGTCTCACTGTTGAGCCAGAACCTGTAATGACTTGCACCTTTCTGGACAAGGGCTTTTTTATTCATGACAGATTGGGGTCCTTTGTACATGAATAAAACTATGTTAACTACAAGCATAAATTCATCTATCCATTGCTTATGTGCAAATTTTAAGGTATGAATTTAAAAAGCAAATTTTAAGGTACGATCCATTTTTATTGGTACAGTCAACAAAAATGGATCATATAATTCTCTTTTATTGTCAGGAAAAAGCTTTTTTGTTCAGAGAGATGTGATTTGCATAGCAGTGAAATATATGTATAGGTATAAATACAAATATATGGTTACAGGTAATTTAGGTAAGGTACATAATACTTGAGGGTGTCATACAGCTTATATTGCTGCTTCTCTTTCTTCAGATGATTTCTGCTTAATGACTCCAGACATATGACACAGACATAGATGATTATTAAGAAAAAAAATTTATCCACAGCTGGAAAATGAAAGATTATTCTTCTTACTTAAATGATAGAGACCTTTTCACATCAATCCCTGTGACTCTTGGTCAGAACAGATGTTATCAAAGTTTGTAGTAACAGTACAAACTTCGTGAACTTTCAGTGTTCTCTCGTAAGTAAATTCACCAAAATATTCTCTAGAGACTAGCTGAATTGCAGAAATTATTTCCATTATGTGTACAAACAGAGCAGCTGAATATTAAAACAAAATATGCTTAAAAATCTGAATGTTTGATATCTTGAACTTTTTAATAATTGATGTTCACGATTTATTTTCCGTATGTTAAGTGACTTATTTTTTGAAGCATTCAAGGTATTTTACCTTAAATTTTTAAATCGTTTTGAAGACATTGTGGATATAGGGAATTTCCTGTTCCAATGCAAGCAGGTGTGTCTGTGAATGACAATACTTTGCTGCAGTAGTCTGGGCTGTACTCTTGAAAGAAATACCTTCAGAGAGCTCAAATTCTTCTGTTATTTATTACTACAATATGCCTCAGCTAGGTGGATGCTTGACAGATAATTTAATTCTTCTAAACTAGTCACATTAACATTAGAATAATCTTAAGAGAAAAAGCTATGCATTAATTTTGTCCTACTTTAAAAATGCTGGGCCCCATTGTTGGAATAAGACAGTATGTCTGTGCAAATGAAGTAAAAACTGTCTGGCCTAAGTGACACACTTCATGGTAAACCAGATTGTCCTTTCTCAGCAGGTCTGCCATTATCTAGTTCGTTGACCTTTGATCAACACCTGCACTTTGGTCTGTACCTGCCATTAACTGGCCTTTAAATTAGGAAGGGACTTTATTCTTTAAATTAGGAAAGGACTGTATTTTTCTATGTACTTCTGTGATACCCAACCTTGCATAATGTGACCCTGATCAAGGGAGCATCTCCAGATACCATCAAGACTTGCTCATAAGTGAAACATTTCTAGGGACTCGAGTGGATACCCTTTGTAATTTTGTGTGTTGGATGGCTAAGATGTTCTATTGTATTTCAGTGTTAATATAAGAACAGAAACAGAGCGACACTGATCCTTTCCTGCTAAACTGACTGTTGAATCTGGAACATTTATAAAGGAATATTAGTTAAGATCATATCTTAAATGGGACTTTTGTAATGACAATATTGCATTTCACAAGATTGAAGAATTCAGGAATTTGTCTAGTAAACTTGTTACTTAGGAAAACACATCAGGATTTTTCTAAATTTAGGCTTCTTTATATTCTGAGTGTCATTTAAAAAGATATTATTAGAAACCTGCGTATTTTGTATAAACATGGAGTATAAGAGAGTTACCTGCAAATATGACTTGATGCCATGGAACATTTCTACAAACCATTGACTGAACATTTTAAATTAAAAAACTGAATTTTGTGGGAATTAAAAAAAAAAGTAACAATTCCACCCTACTTTTTAAATAATATCCCTGGTTTTTAATCTTCAGGAGATTTTAATTTTAGCTAATTGTATTAAAAGCAAGTACAAGCTATCTTGTATCTGCTGCAGGATGTTGTTATGACAACTAGAAGTTTTTTT
>WAAE01020634.1:0-27075 GCA_013400495.1 Nicator chloris
TTTGGAGGAACCTCAGTGGGCTGGAACCTCATGAAGTTCAAAGGAAATACAAAACCCTGTGCCTGGGGGGAGCAACCCCAGGAACTAGTACACACTGTGGTAGAGGCTTCAGCAACTAGATGGAAAGCAGCTTGGCAGAGAAGCTCCCAGGATCCTGGTGTATAAACAGCTGAACAAAAAGCCAGCAGTGTGTTCCTGTGGCCAAGGCAAACAACAGCATCCCAGGCTGCACTAAGAAAAGTATTGCCAGTAGGCTGAAAGAGGTGATCCTTTCCTTCCACTCAGCACTGGAGAGACACCCCCAGAGTTCTGAGTTCACTTCAAGGCTCCCCAGAGAGTTTAAGAATATCCTGGAGCAAGTCTGGTAAGAGACCACACAGGTGATCAAGGATTGCAGCATCTGACCTGTGTGGAGAGGCAGAGAGCTAGGGCTGTTCAGCCTGGAGAAGAGAAGACTCCAGAGTGATTTTACCATTTTTTTGAGTACCTGGTGGAGAAAAGTAAAGAAAACTAAGCTGAACTCTCCTAAGTGGTGCCCACTGGAAGAAGAGGCAATGGGCACAAACTGAAGCACATCCAATTCTTAAATACAGGAAACTTTGTTCTAAAATGGGGTTTATCAAACAGTGGAATAGGGTTTTCAGGGGCGCTGTGAAGCCTCCATCCTTGAAGATGCTTAAAACCTAACTGAACAAAGTCCCAAGCAACCTGCTCTAGGTGACATGTCTTTGAGCAAGTGGGTTGGACCAGAGAATCTGCAGAGATGCCTTCTAATCTCAACTATTCTGTGATTCTGTGATCTGCTCTGGTCACCTACTTTCTTATCCTCCTAAGGTGTATTCCTTCACGATTGTGCTAACACAGGGTTGTTTATCAGGATAAATCTGTTTTCTTTAAACAAAATAGTTTACGGTAGAGTATTGGACTCTGAAATAAGTTTCATTTTCATCAATGTATCGAAAGCTGTGCTTTGATCCCTTCCATTCCCTTCGTGCTGGATGTGATCAGTGTAGCTTTCTTCAACAGAAGCAGAGTTTAGTTTATCCATTTTCCAGCTGATTGCCACTTTTCTCAGATCTCTGTGCTTTCCAAGGAGTATTGAGGCCCCTGAGTTGTTCACATTGGAGCCTTTTCTCCTTCAGAAACCACTGCATTTCTCACACAGATTGTTTTTGGTCTTGTCTCATGTACGGTGAAGATGGTTTGCATCAGAGCTATTATAAATGTTCCTTGACAGAGGGACAATTCCTTCACTCAGCTTCATCTCCTGAGTCTGACAAACTTGTGTGAAGATTCTTGCCCTGTAAACATACTAGGTAGAAATGTGAAAATCCTGGCAATGTCTTAAATTTTGTCCCAAGTTCTTGAGTAGTTCTTCAATCTATAGGTAAGGTTAGACTTGCCCCTTTATCCTTCTAAGTGATTATTGTGAAGAGACCTTTGCCCTTCCAAGTAGGGGTTTTCACTGTTAATGACACCTCAGGACAACTGGAGGACAGATGATGAAGAGATAGGTAAGATCCTCTGTGGGATTACAGACAGCTGCAAGCTGAATGAGAGTAAAGCCAAGAAGGTTAAAATATCATTGTGTATCTCCCAAGTGTGGTTCTCTTACCACTGTTCCTTAGTTTAAAAAAAAAATAAAATTCATTATTTTTATTTTGATTGTATTGGAACTTTTGTATAATTTCTTTCAGATTCTTTTGAACGGAGTATTCCCTGTATTTATTTTACTTCAGTGTAAACACCTAAGGCTTGATTTTTCCTAATTAGGCCTAAATGTCTGCTTTTTCAGATTCAAGCATTAAATAAAACAGGAAAGACAAAAGGGAGTGTGTAGATTTTATGAAATAAATATTAATAATAATACTTGAACCCGTATTAAAAAAAGTATTTGGCAATCAGATGTTTCGTTCACATTCACTTAGGTACATAGCTATATTCTAAGCTGAAAATAAATTAGAAAAAATGAGTCTCATTAAGCAGTGCTGTGCTGCCACCTGTGGATGTTTCCCATGTATTACTTTCCTATTTTGGTGGGATATTACAAATTAGAGCTCTGTGGAAATGTTGGGGTTTTTTCTTTTCCAGTGAAAACCGAGAGTTCCAAAATTTTCATTTTATTATTAAAAAATAGGAGAAGAAAAAAAATAAATATTTTCATTAAAAACATTAATTTTTTCCAGGATTTTTATTTTTATGGTTTTTTTCCATCCATGTGATTATGTACATCTGGCTTCTGAACAAGCTTTGCAATGGATATTTCAGAAGTTTTCTTTTTTCAGAAAGCTGAATAACATTCCCTCTAAAGTTACTTATGGCTGTGAGTTTATCTAGACAAAAGATGACATATTTCATCAATACCTGAAATTCTTAAATTTTTTATTGCTCTATTTCAGTTGCCATAGGCGTGTGGAGTTTGGATTAAGGAGCATATTAACTAAGCACTTTTTGGCATGTCTGATACGGTACAGACAAAAGTAGGATAGACATACGTAAAGTAAATCACTTTTTTTCCTATAACTTGGATCTTCTTTTCAGTCTGGCGGCTCTTGGTCTTTTATTAGAAAGCTGAAATGTGAAATTTCTATGTCCCATGCATAAAATTCTCAGTAAGTAGTATCCAAAGCTGAAGAACCAGAACACTTAGAGGAATATTCAATTTTCAGAATCTCAATTCATGATTGTACCGTCTCCTCCTCATTTCCCCAGTTGTCCTGGTTTAGGGCAATCCCAAGAAAAAGGGAAAAAATTGTCCAGGGAGCTTCTCTGCTTGAGCTAGCTAAAAACTAATTAAAAGGGGGAAAAAAAAAAAAGAAAAAAANGGGGGAAAAAAAAAAAAAAAAAAAAAAAAAAAAAAAGAGCGCTCTCTCTCGCTGTCTGTCTGAAGACAGCGCAGTCCAAAGAACAGTGTGTGGGAGTTCGAGCAGTTTCTCCAAACAAACTGCACACTTCTTCTTCGCTCTTGAAACCAGCCTTAAAGGTACAGGACATAATATCCAATACAAACAGAGCAGACAATTGGGGATACAAGCATCATAAAGTCACTCCAGGACACCAGTTCACTAGCAGGATAGGTAGTGATGTTTTCTTTATTTTGGAAGTTCATTTTTGTCATTATTTTTGTGCACTATTCCATATGGGATTTGAAGAAACATTTACTTGTTTCCTCAGGATTATGGGATGATTCATGGAACTTCAGGAGGTTTCCGGTGCAACCTCCTGCTCAAAGCAAGGTTGGCTCTGAGGTCAGAACAGGTTGCGCAGGGCTTTATCCAGTTGGAACTTGAAAACCTCCCAGGAAGGTAGAGCCTCTTAGTTCCACTGCTTGACTGTTCTTATAGTGAAAACGTTTTTCCTTACATTCTTAACCTCTCATGTTTCAACTGATGTCCATTGTTTCTTTTGTTCCTAGTATGTGCCACTGTGAAGAGCCTGGTTCCATATTCCCCTTAACTTCCCTATAGGTACTAGAGGGCTGTTCTTGGGCCTCCCTCAAACAGTCTCTTCTGCAGTCTGAACAAACCCTGATGCTTCAGCCTTTTCTCACAGGGCAGTTGCTTCTAGCCCACTAACTGTCTTGGTGGCTCTCTTTCTTCATTTTTTTTTCTTTTTGTCAGTTAAGTCTGTGCAAACTCTTACATCAGAATTATTCCATACTTAAATCACAGAGATTTAGAAGATTGTCTTGACTATTTTAATTATTTCCCCCTCTACGAAGGTTTCATAGGGCAGGTAGACTTGCAAACATTATCATAGGCTAGTATTGTACACAGTATTCCAGTGAGGCTACACCACTGAGATGTATGTGTATATATATGTGTGTGTGTGCATGTGTATGTAACACTAAAAATAATGATTTTTTTTTTCATTTTTCTATGCATCTTAATAACTTATTTGCAGGTTATTAGTATGTAACATGGAAGTATGATTTCAGTGTTAACCTTTGTCATGCTGAAGATTAACCTTCTCTCCTGTGGTTTGTCTCTTGGAGTTTCTGCCTTCTATTCCATACCTCCCGTGATCTTTTCACTAAATAACCAGTTCAGGTTCAGAGAACTTTACAGAGATTTTGTTGGTTAAAGAAAACTTGTAGAGACAGCAGTACCAGAAATGAAGTGCCATTCTGTTACCTCTTTAGTTCACAAACAGTTTTCCATAGTTTCACTGTTATTTGTTTGACTATTTTGGCTGCTATTATTCTTCACCAGTTGGTATACTTTTAGTTTACTTATGGTCTGTGGTTTGAAACAAACATAAAACCCCAAATCAGTAGGTTGAACATGACACATGAATCTGGTAATTTTACTGTCCAGTAGATAGTCTTGGTTCTAATAGACACTGTCCATAAGGCTTCCTGGATAACCTACAACATATCACATGAGAAAATAAGAATGTAGGATTCCCTGCAAATTGGCTTCTGGATGGTTTTTTGCTCTGACTTTAATCATGAGCTTAAATAATTCCCTATTGTCAGCCTTTTCAAAGAGTGAACATGTTTGTAATCATTTAGCTTTTCAGTTGCATTAAAAAGATCAATGCATATGTGGCCAGCTTTATTAGCTCCTTTAGCAGCTACTCTTTTAAAAATTTTGGTATCTGATATTTTAGAAGAATATGTCAGCTCTGTACCTCAAAACTTGCTGTTTTGAGATAGACATTTGTACATTCCAATACTACCATCAGTGTTATCTTATGTTGTAATGTGGACATTGTTAAAGGAAAAAGGGAAATTATCTATAGGAATCTTCCTGATTTATACTACAAATATTAAATAAAATTATGAGAAAGTGACAAAACCACTTTATCAGGTGAAAACTAGAAACTGATTAATTTTTTTTTGTGGAATCCACATTGTCAGGGCATTGTATAATGCTTGACTAACAGAAAGACCTGTTACACTATTTTTGCATTATTTAGTTCCTTGTGTTGAACAGTCGTCACACTAAACTAAACAGTTGAACTAATTTCGTCTCCTAAACCAGCCCAAAAATAATCCAGAAGACAACGCAGATCTGTGAGGTAGGGGGAGTTGGGATCACCACTACTGGAAGTAAAAGCTCTTTGCCATATAGCAAGAGAAAAATGAGATTTCTTCAACCCTGAGTGTCCAAAAGGGTCTGTAATACCAGGAATTTTTTTTTGCAGTGTTGACAGATCCTGAAAGCTTTAGGTGAGGAGGAAGAGAAAGAAAGGAAGGAGTTTGATATAGGCATGAAACTCAGCTCTCTACAGCATGTGACTGGTTTTGCTTTGTAATATTGCACAGGTATGATAGGCAGACATAGGAATAACTTTTTTGCCCTGCTCAATAAAGTTAAAATTCTTTCAGTCTAATTCTTGTATCTTGCACTTATGCAGTAGCATAAGTGGAACTCTTCTCCTTGTTTACAGAGAGGCAGACGAGACTGGTGAAATACTTGACCTTTCCTCAAATCTTTTAATAAAGGAAAGAATGCAGAAAAGCTTGCAATATTTAATGAACAAACTCTTGAGAATATATGCTAAGGCATGGGGCTTATTCCTGAGTGATGGAAATGTTTATGTTTAAAGGAATATGAAGACTAGCACAGAAAAATTCAAAGTGAAATTGTAAATCATACTTCAGTGGTTACATCCTGCTGTCTCCAAATGCTACAAGAAGACACAAATTGATACAGAGGATAAGTAGATATTTCAATCTAAAACAAGGTCCTTGCTTTCCTTGGACTAATTTCAGCTGTAAAAGGCATCACAAGATTTAAAAGAACATAGGAAGGGCTGCAGGACTGTGGTTCCAAGTCTGTCTAGCATAGATTGCTGTCTCCAACAGCATCCATAAGCTGATATTAACAAAGAGAAGGAAAAGGCCAAGCATCTTCACCTTCCCTCGCCTGCCAAAATAAAAGAAATTTTTTTTTCAAATGTTGCCCTGAATAGGATATAATTTGAACTAATAAGCCCTGTTGGGTCTCTCTTCCAAGCATGTATGCACTCTCCATTTAGCGCATCTATTACAACTTCGAGCAATACGTTTCATAAAGCCATTCATGTTTCAAGAAACACCTTGTTTTGTTTGTTTTAAATCCTGATAGAAATTATGTTGTCACGCTGTGGTTGGTTGGACCACTCTGTTTTATAAATTTTGAAGTAAAGCTCTTGACAGATATTATCTGTGACTAACTTGTAATGAGAGCTGTAACCAGTCTTGGTTTAAAGCCATTATTTGTTTCTGGAGAAGATTGTTTAGGGTTTTTTCTCTCTTCCTTCCAGGCATTAGACATTACAGTTCATGGCTGCTTTAACAAAATTAAAACATTCTTTGTTTAGAACTGATGGAAATCACTGTTCTAAAAAGTCTGTATTATTTTTTGCAGTGTCTGAGCAACACACCTCCTCTTACAGAGTACTTCCTCAATGATAAATACCAGGAAGAGCTGAATTTTGACAATCCTTTAGGAATGCGAGGTGAAATAGCAAAATCTTATGCTGAGCTTATCAAGCAAATGTGGTCAGGAAAATACAGCTATGTTACCCCAAGAGCATTTAAGGTCAGTAGGGAAATTACGTTGAATATACATTGTCAATTTCAGTTTTTGAACTTTTAAGCATATAAAACTTAAAGTAATATGCAAAAATAAAGAATTTGAAGTACTGTTTATTTATATGCAGTCCATTCATTGAACTGATTAAACACTAGGATGTATATTTTAGTAGGTGTCACCTGTCCTTGGGCTTTGCTCTTTGAGAATTAGTTTTGACTTCCTGTCTCTTTTAACTACAAGTTTTACCTTTTCCATGTGCTGCTATAGCATCTCAGAAGTATTTACTCTTTCTAACAATTAAGGTACCAGAAGTGTTTTGCATTTATTTTTTTTAGACACAAGTGGGACGATTTGCACCACAGTTTTCTGGTTATCAGCAACAAGATTGTCAGGAGCTACTGGCTTTTCTCTTGGATGGTTTACATGAGGATTTGAATAGAATTAGGAAAAAGCCTTATATTCAGTTAAAGGATGCAGATGGGAGACCAGACAAGGTAGGGGTTTTAGAGCTGATCATATTCATTTTAGTCAAAGTTGTATGCTGTAAGATACTTATACATGATTATGCACTGGAAGGTTGGGAAACTGATCATGTGGGGCTTTTTCTGGAAGATATTTCAGAAAATAGGACAAAATTTTAAAATTGAGTTCTTGAGAAACTGTAAATTTCTGTTTATTTTTAAGATAATGCAGGTGGATGGGAGGATGGTAAGGCCTTTTTTAAAACTTCATTAAGACCATCTTGTTCAATTCAGTGCTGAGTTCAGTTGGTAAAACAATTCCCATCCTGTTGTTCTTTTATTTTTATATCTACATAATGCAGCATTCTGTCTCTCTCCAGTACTCTTAATTTAAGGAAACTCTTCTTCTTTTGTTACGAATACGAGTTAATTCAGATGGAATTTTTAGGTTTATCTGCTTTTGTATTTCCCCAAGCTACTTGAAAGTCACTCTCAGACTATGTAATACCACTGACAGGATCTCTGTCCTTGGAAAAGCATCTGTCTTTTAACTTGCAAACCTCATAGTAGTAACATCCTTACAGATCCTTTGGCGTGGCATGTCCATGTTTAGGTGGTCACTGAAAATGTTCTGTCAAGGGCTTCTACTAATAATTCTCACTATTCATTTCCTACTATTTTGTCATAACCGAGATCTTGCTTTGTTTACAGGTGGTTGCTGAAGAAGCCTGGGAAAACCATTTAAAGAGAAATGATTCCATCATTGTAGATATATTTCATGGCCTTTTTAAATCTACCCTGGTTTGTCCTGAATGTGCTAAGATATCTGTAACCTTTGATCCCTTTTGTTACTTGACCCTTCCATTACCCATGAAGAAAGAACGTACTTTGGAAGTTTATTTAGTTAGAATGGATCCACTTGCAAAGCCTATGCAGGTAAGCAGCTTAATTTATGTACAAACGCTTTGATTCGTGAGGCATTAACAATGAACCCAAGTTCCTTTACACAGTGCAAATTTATAAGCAAATCCAACAAGCTTTATTTTTCTGGTGTGTGTTCTGAAGTCTCACTTAGGAAGGTGGGGAAGACTATACATACATGAGGAAGACTGTACATACCTTGTACATGTTTCAAGAAAGAATTGGTAATTTCTTTATGGTTGTGTTAATAAGACTTCTTAAACTTTAAAATGTATGCTGACACAATTTTTTGAGAGCTGCTGTGATGAATTTTTATGTTTATAAAAATATTTATACACTTAATCCATAAGACTGAATTTCTTGATTTCCTAATCACAAAAGGCAAATATTTGTAATAAGTGATGCAAAACAACCCCATGACTAAATACATTAGGTAGTCTTGAATTCTTCTGTGCTGTCACCACATAGTCAAAGGAAAAAATTTCAGATTATTTTTTTTTGTGAAGAGTATCCCTTTTGCCATTTTTTAGAAAGGGAGTGATATTACACACCTTAATATGTAATGAAAAAATGTACATAAGGTATCATAACCAAGTCATGATCAAATGGTTCTAGCTGTACCTTGTATGGTAAAGTGAGGATAGGTGAAATAAATACAACACAGGCAGTTATGCAGGCATTCAAAAAGTATCTAATGCCTGAAATCAATATCATAAGAAAGAAAGTAGGAGAAAAGAATGTTTTCAAAGGCAATATGAGTTGGGGAATTCGAAGGTGAAGGGAGGTGTATTAACTAATGGGAGATGAGCCTGCTGGAAATTTAATTGCGAGAATAGGGAACACACAGTAGTTGCACAGGGGATACACAGTAGTTGAAAACTACTGAAGTAGTTGAACATGACTCATGATGTGAGATGGTTTTGCTGGAATTAATAGTTTGGGAAGAGTACCAGTTCAGTTTTTGAGACTCTAAATGATTATAAAACTTAAGGACATAACATGCTGTACTTGGCAATTAACTAGAGTTAATAATACCATATTTCCAATTAATCCTGTCTTTATTATGTGAATAACAGGTAAAAGTTTTGTGTGGAGTTCTATTACAAGCTACAGATGCACTGCATAAGGGAAGCCACAGAGAAGTTTTCTTTGACTTTAATGACCAAGTTCTCTCTCTGCATGTGTGTTGGTTTGAAAGACAGGTGTCTGATGGGGGAAGAGCAAAGCCCCCTTGGAATGTATGAATCAAACCCCTTTCCCTCCAAATTATCGCAATTTTTGACAATTAAGGGAGCTCTCAGGCAAAGATATAGAGGGTAGGAATAGCAGTCCTTTACTGATATATGTATGTATATGTATATAACAAAACAAAACAAACAACAACTATTACTGCATTAACAAAAAAAAAGGAAACAAAAACAAACCAGGAACCTCAAAAGCTCTGCCTCACAGAGTCATGGGAATTTTGATCTCAGTGTTCTTTTCCTGAAGAGTAGAGTTGGAACAGTGGGAGATTCTGGCCAGTGGATGAGACAAAGTCAGAAGGTCTGCGGAGTTAGCTGGAACGGTGAGGTGACTCCACAGAAACAGGGTGGGGGTGCGGGGCCACACCGCAGCAGAAGGAAAGAATCAGCACCAACTGAGCGGGGGCAAGGGGGGCCGGCAGGAGGGAGAGACGAGCCGCAGGGTCCCAGGGGCACCGGATTGGACGACACCCAGCTTCCCTAGGCTGGAATTGGCAGTGACTGACCCTCTTGCAGCAAGCCAAAAAAGTAGCCTCTCGTCTGTCTTTGCCGACGGCC
The DNA here is from genome assembly GCA_013400495.1 of Nicator chloris. Lineage (NCBI taxonomy): Eukaryota > Metazoa > Chordata > Aves > Passeriformes > Pycnonotidae > Nicator > Nicator chloris. Next base: position 9,709 of record WAAE01020634.1, read on the forward strand.
AGAGACAAACTCCTGCTACTCAGCCCGGGGATTTCCTGCCCCCAACACCCACACTATCCCCCCACCCCATACCTGGCCACTTCTTTTGTTTTGGCGAAGCACCCATAAATACCCAGTTGTTAGTTTCCAGGCAACCCAGGGGAAAAAAATTCTACATAAAAAAACCAACAAATATAACCCCCAACAGCATGCAAAATGAGAATCTGTTGCCTGCCATTGTTTTTTTTCCTAGTAATACTTTATAAACAACTGGTGTTGTATTCCAGATGTAATAATCTTTTCAATAGCATGTATACTATTTAAATGCTTAAATAAGAAAGTGTTGTTCTAATGAAAATCTTAAGTAATTTGTACTGTTAGTCTTCTTATGGAAAAAGTAAAACAACATTAAAACAAGCATTGTATAAACTAATAAATGGAGTACTCAATATGTGTGTATTTGTAAAGTTGTGCAGATTACTACATTTTCAGCAGCTTTTGGAATTTGTGTTAGTTGATCTGCATACTTTACACCTTAAGTTTCAAAAATATGAAAGAAATACTTTAAATATGTTGAACATGTGTTGTTTGGGTTTTTGTCCTCACGTATATTTGTTCTCTTAAAAAATTAAAATTATATTTTCCTTTTTAGTACAAAGTAGTTGTTCCTAAAATTGGAAATATATTGGATCTTTGCACAGCATTGTCGGCTTTGTCTGGTGTTGCTGCAGATAAGGTAAGAGTGATCTCTTATATAAAACACAACAAATAACATTTTAATGTGTATTAACCTGATTTAACAATGTATACTCCATTTTCTTTTCAGATGATTGTTACTGATATATACAATCACAGGTTCCACAGGATATTTGGCATGGATGAAAATCTAAATAGTATTATGGAACGTGATGACATTTATGTGTAAGTGTAGATAATGTGCCACATGTCTCTTTGCAGTTTGTTATTTGACAAAGATTTAAACCTAGATACCAGATAAAGATTAAATTGGGAGGGGATATTTTTTTTCCCCCCTTTGTAGCCTTTTCCATGACCGTTGTTCTTTGTATTTCTGATTGTTTTTCTTCTAGATTTGAAATTGCTATCAATAGAACAGAAGATACGGAACAAGTCATAATTCCTGTTTGTTTAAGGGAAAAGTGCAGGCATACTAGCTACAGCCATAGTGGTTCTTTACTATTTGGTCAACCTTTTCTCATAGCAGTGCCTAGAAACAATACTGAAGATAAACTGTATAACCTGCTGCTGCTGAGAATGTGGTATGTTTATTGTTAAAAGGAAAATTAGTTTGTTAAGAATAATGCTTGTAGTTGGAGTTAGTAGGCATGTACTTCCATGTGCATTTCTAACATACTGATTGGAGTACTTTTATTTGCTTTCTGTGGAATATTAAATATAAAATTTTAGCCACTAATGTGGATTTTAATTTGATTTTTTGTTAGCATGACCTCATCCAAAAAATATTTGAGAAGACAGTAGAGAGTCAATCTGTATTGTTAAATAATTCTTCTTGTATGCTTAGCTGTTTGTTAGGTCTTGATAAAGTGGAAATGTTTTCCACTTATTCTGCTATGGTTATACTTCCTGTATCTACTGTTCAAATTTACATACTAATTTATGTTGTAAAAGTACATGGTAGACACTTTCTGAAACTCGACGAGGATTAGTGTCATTTTATAGAAGAAATTAAAATCATATAACCTCCAATTTATGCTTCTTTTTCTGTTGATATAACTTTCTCTGTAATATAGTTAATGCGCAGTTAAAAAAAATGAATTCTGGACAAACAGAGCATGAGATCAAGAATCAAGTTGTCTCAGACCAAGTAGCTGCCAAAAATACATAGTCACATACAAGCAGGTTTTCCTATGTGCTTGTAAAACTAGACAGGTTTGGCAATAAAACTGATAATCTGAGTAAATCAGAAAGGAGTGCAGAAATACAGTACACTAGCAAGGACTTGTGATAATTGAAACACCAGTTTGAACAATGAAAATTATTTAACAATCCATTGCTTCTAACTGTTGTTTTCACCTGTTACATTTAGCCGATATGTAAAAACATGCACTGAAATTGAAGACACTGAAGGTTCCCTGCATTGCTGTAAGGACCATGGTATCAATGGTAATGGCCCAAATGGAATACATGAAGAAGGATCTCCAAGTAAGACTGGAATATCTTGTAAAACTTGTTCAGTATTTGGTGTTGAATTGGAAGTTAACTCTAGTGTTTTTCAATTGCTGTCATTCTGTCTCATTTCTTCCTCTTTATTCTTCCAATTGCCTTAGGTGAAATGGAGACAGATGAGCAAGATGATGAATCCAGCCAGGACCAGGAACTTCCCTCAGAAAATGAAAACAGCCAGTCAGAAGACTCAGTTGGGGGTGACAATGACTCTGAAAATGGATTGTGTACTGAGGATGCTTGCAAAGGTCAACCACTCACGGGACACAAAAAGCGATTGTTTACATTCCAGTTCAATAATTTAGGCAATACTGACATAAACTACATCAAAGATGATACCAGGCATATTAGATTTGATGATAGGCAACCTAGGCTTGATGGTAAGTCAAAGGGAAGAGAGTGGGCAATATTTGGTTCTGAGAGTCTTTTCTTACTCTCACATTTCGTTTTCTTTGCGTGCTGTTTGATATATTTGTCTTTTAAATAGTAAATTCTGTATAAATAATTATTTTTTTATTGCAGTTGACTTTTTGAAATGCAGAATTTTTGTGCTTCAATTTTTTGTATTAAATTCATTATAGCATTGTTTAATTTATTTTGAAGAGTGGTTGCCCAAAGTTAATACAATCTCACGTAAAGCAAGAAATAATAAGAGAAAACTTTTTTTTTTAATCTTAGAAAGATCTTTTCTTGCTTTGGATTGGGATCCTGAATTGAAGAAGAGATATTTTGATGATAGTGCAGCAGAGGTAAGCTGATTATGTTGCTCCCTTTTCCAGCACAAATAAAAATTAAACATAAAAAATGCAGCTTAATTAGTGTGACATACAAGATTTTAAGTCTTCACAAGAAGAAGCAACTATATCTTTTTTTCATGTTATTCTTAGTAAATATGTTGTTGTAAATAAACTTCACATATACATCCGAGTAATTAGCAAATCTGAGGCTTCTGAACTGGGAAGTAAATCTGAAGCTGTGGAAACTTTTTACTTAAATAGTTTCTGATCAGTTTTTCCATATATAGGAGCTTTGTAGTTACTGTTTATAGTAAGACGACATCACTAAAATGAGTTTTGTTTCATTTGTTCTCTTAACTCAAGAAATACTTCTCTTTAGGATTTTGAAAAACATGAAAGTGTGGAATATAAGCCTCCCAAAAAGCCTTTTGTGAAATTAAAAGATTGCATTGAGCTGTTCACAACAAAGGAAAAACTAGGTGCTGAAGACCCATGGTAAGCACAAACTAATAAAATTATGTTCTGTGGTGTATTTCTCAAAATAATCAAAACCACACGTGAACATAGAGATAAGTAGTTGATTTATTAGTGGTATTTCGAATCTTGTTATTTCAAACATAGTGAAGAATTCTCAAAATGCTTTCTGTTGTGATCCATTACTTAACCAAAATTTTTACCACGTACAGAAGGTTATATTCATAGTGAAGGCATATAATACATTCACAATTAGGAGGAAGGGTTGACACATCAGGTGCTCTAGTCTGTGGACTGTGATGGACAGTGAATGAATAATATTGTGACAAATTCAATGCAGTAATTTAAACAAATACTCCTTTCTGAGATGAGAGAGGTTGGTGCATACTATAGTTTCTTCATGCAAATACATACCTTACATTGATATATGAAATAGGGATGTGCATAAACAGCAAGTTTATTGCATGGAGGATGTCTGTAGTCAGTAGAACCCCTCAAATTCATGTTCCAGCCATTAGATTTTTGGCAGAGACTTTTATTCTATTCATGGTTCTTCCAAATTATAATTTGGAATTGTATCTGAATATTCATCATTATAGTATGTTCCCATAAGATCCTTTTTTTTCCAGAAATTTTCTAGCAGATAACAGTCTTTCATCAACACCTTTAAGCTCAGAATTAAGTTTGAAAAGGGAGTCTGCCAGTTTTTCTTCTGCGGATACCTAGAAGTTTTCGAGATCTCCCAACATTGTCACCAGTTTCTGCTATATTTGTGCAGGGTAGGGAGCTAACTTAAAAAAATCACTTTTTATTTTTCTGAGTTTGCTAGATTATACAACACTAGATAGACTGTTTGAGATATCATATAACTCAGGTATGGTGAAGCACTTCCATTTTGGCAGCACATTTTAAGCAGAGTATTATAACTCCTCAATACAACTGCAGAAGTCAAGCAGCTGCTACTAGATGCATCTCACCGGAGGTCATTAATGACATTTTTCTTCATTTGTTAGGTAGTCACTGTTTGTATTCTACATATTCTAAGCCAACTGTGAAAACAGATTTTCAATTCCAGCCTGCCATTACAGTTCTCTTAATTTTTTGTCATTATCTGATGTTGCTATTTAAAGACACTTGTGCGGTCTTCTAATTAGGGTTCATCTCTTTCCTATCCCCCCCCACCCCCCTAGATTTTTACTTGTTAGATGCCAAAGTGTAGAATATGCATAGACTACTAAACGGAAGACTTGCTTCCATTCATTCTTACTTATCTTCCTTTCTGAGCATTAGTTGCTAAAAGATTCAAGTATACATTGCAGGGAAGAGAAATTTCTAAGTCACAGCCTGTTTAATACTTGCCTACTAAGAAGGGAAGTTTCTAGTGATGAGTTTTTCCAGGTTCCAGTAGTCACTGTTACCTGGTTTTAGATGGTAGATGGGATAGGGTGGTGGATGGATGAATTTGGAAATTGAAACTTGAAAGAACCACAGTTATCTGTGATTTTTACCCTTTTTTCATGGTCAGTTTCATAACACTCTATCTTTTTTTTTTTAATATAAAATACAACTAAGGATACAGGGATCTGATCAGGGATGCAGGAGATGAGAATGCAATATTGGGGGATGCTGCTTCTGTGTTTAAAATGATGTTGAGCTTCACTGGGATCACACTTGGTATTTTAAACTGGAAGGGAGATATCTATGGCATTAGTAATAGAAGATGAAAAGTGTGTGGTTTTTGCTCATTCAATTCCTCACGTGCATGTGGCTTTCTCTTTGGTAATGTATTTTAACATACATATGGACTGCGGTTACCTACAGTTGATGGTTTTTCCTTTTAGGTATTGTCCAAACTGTAAAGAACATCAGCAAGCTACCAAGAAGTTAGACCTGTGGTCGCTGCCCCCTGTACTGGTAGTTCATCTGAAGCGCTTTTCCTACAGCAGATACATGAGGGATAAGCTGGATACATTGGTTGACTTTCCAATAAAGTAAGAAATTCAAATATTTCGATGCTGGAAGTGTAAAAGCATGACTAGGGCATGTGTTAATACATTAAATGGGTTTGTTCTCAGCTTCCTTCTCAGTGAGAGGATTCAGTTAACTAATGACAAAATGCTTCTGGGTTAAAAGTATAAACTTGGCAAAATAATAATAATGTAAAAATATAGAAGATTTGGTTCCTGTTCCATTTCTCACAGAGTGAAAGAGATGTGCTGGCAGAGTAGTCTGGTGTATTTTTCTAGAGCATGTAAAGTAAAGGATTCTGAGATCACCAAAATGTGGTTAAAAATGCTATTAACGTGACTGACTTCTGGTTGGGTTTTATTGTTTATTTTGTTTTGTTTTGCTTTGTTTTTTAACAGTGACTTGGACATGTCAGAGTTCCTTATTAATCCCCATGCAGGGCCTTGCCGCTACAACTTGATTGCTGTCTCCAACCACTATGGAGGAATGGGAGGAGGGCATTGTAAGTTGATTTCAAGTGGCATCATTCTAGATGTCAGCTTTCTTTCCATGTTGATTTTGTTTGAAGTACTGATCACTTTGAATCAATTATGCTTTTTAATGGTTGAGGGACAGGGGTTTTTTTTCATTACCTTGAAATGCTTTCACAAGTATTTTAACACAAAAATCCGTTTGCAATGAGATTTCAAGGGTAATTGTAGGTTCTTCTATACTTCTACCTACGCATATTTCGAAAAGAGAAAACGTAAGAACCTCTGTACTCTTACAACTGATTTTTGTCTTGCTTGATTGAATTTTTGTTCATTGTGCTTCTCCTTGAAAGCAGAGCGAAAAAATGACTGAGGGATTGTATTTCGACTGTCCTTTAACACTTTTTTGAGCAAAGAGTTTAATCACTAACATTTCCCTTCTAAAAACAACGTAAATTGTAAAGATGTTTAATAGTGATAATGAGGTTTACTTAGTTAAATCTGAAGTCTTTGACAGTAACACACTCTAGTACCTGATTGTATTACATCTATGAAGCTACAAAGTCCTGAGACATTGTACTTTCTTGTCCTAGATACTGCTTTTGCAAAAAATAAGGATGATGGAAAATGGTACTACTTTGATGACAGTAGTGTGTCCACTGCAAGTGAGGACCAGATAGTGGCAAGTATATTTCATGTTTCCAAATTTGAGACTGTTGATGTTTTCTTATCAGGGCAGGAAAATGAGGAGTAAACTATCGGCGATTGAATGAGAGACGGGAACCCTGATTCGGTGATCAGAATTCAATTTTACTGAGATTTTTCCAAAGCTTATATACCATTTCTAGGAAGGTTAATGTTTACTACTACAAAGATAAAGTTAAGCATGGTACAGACAAACTTATGCATTTTACAACATATCTTGTTTAGGAAGGTTTAATTTCATTTTCTTATTCCGGTAAGCAGATCTAATCCTATCTTATGTAATCTTCAAAGGCCTGTTTGTTCTCGCTAGGGCATCTTAGTTATCAAACTAGATATGCTAATCAGGTCTGCTTCACTATCTGACCTGTGTATTCCCACAGTAAACCATGAAACTTGTGTTAAATTTGTAGGCAGTAGTTTGTGTTCTTTCAAAGGACAGTACAAACCAAAAATGTTTTGCTACAACATAGAGATATAACTTACATAAACAGTCTGGATTTCTTTGTAATTTTAACTTGTGTACTTGGAAGCAAAGAAAAAGAGTTAGTAACCTGGATTGTAAATATTTTGTCTGAAGCCTCATGAACATACTGTACTATCCTCTTTTGCAGTCCAAAGCAGCGTACGTGCTCTTCTACCAGAGACAGGACACAATCAGTGGAACTGGCTTTTTCCCACTTGACCGGGAAACTAAACAAGGTGCTTCAGCTGCCACAGGCATCCCACTAGAAAGTGATGAAGACGGCAATGAAAATGATAATGATATAGAAAATGAAAATTGTATGCACACTAACTGATGGGAAGAACTAGAAGCCATAGAAGAGACTCTCTCACTGGGGATATGGATTGGAAGAGTGAAAATGCCCACCAAATTCAGAATAAAAATCTGAGATGGGGAGTTTCAAATAGTAGAATGTAAATCGTTATTACATTTTAACATGTGCAGTACTTGAAGTGAAACAATAAAAACTTAAACAGAAATTGTCTCTAATGCATTTACAGTCTCATGTTCACAAGGTATATATAGGAAATCACAAATAAACCCCTTTTAAGTTTTCTGCTGCTGTTCTGATGGATTATGTTTTCTTTTGGATGTGAATTAATAACTAAAATATTAAATCTGTGGACTTCTGACATTTACTTTCCTAGTACTGCAAGAATACTACTGCCAGGTCTAGTTTCTGGATGAATATATATACATATATGTTCTTTAGGCAGCCAACAGACTACAAGTAAAAATGTCATAAATACCTAAAGTAGTTTTCTTGAAACAGCAAATTTTTGTTTCTGCCAATTTTTCTTTTTTTTTATTTTGTCACAATAGAAGAAAGAGCTTGAAAAAGGTGTTTTAACCTTTTGTGACATAGTGGAACATCCAGAATATTACGTTCATCTTACTTCTGCTGTGGAACAGGTTCTTGATTTCATGCTGCATTAACAAAAAAGGTTTTCAATTACATGTAAGTATCCATTGTTGCTTGTTGGAATCTACTCTGCCGACGTAATTCCTGTTATCTTGCTTCTAAGACACGCATAATTTTTTATCTAATAACAGTCCAAAATTTAAATTGTGCTATAAGTTCTCTCTCCCCAGTTTTTGTAGTTTGACAGCTTGCAAACTACTCTGTATTGAAGTCAGTTAGTAGTATTCTGTATCCATAGTAATGACTGTGTATCAGGCTTAGTTGTGAATTTTTTCAATATGACCTGCCTTTAAATTGTTAATTACCAAAATCACTTTAAAGGTAGGCCTGTTAATTTTCGTTGTGTGTTCCGGAGGGAATTCACCATAGCCTTACAGTGTATCTGAAAAGGTAACTCAAAAGAGAATTGGCATTTGCATGTTCAAGTCAGAACCTGTACAGTATATAAGGCATACAAACTCCCGAGTTGGATTTCAGTTAACTGTGTTCAGGGGTCCAGGATGCCAAAGTAAGTGTGACAGTTTGAAACACTTTTTGATTTGCTGCTTTCCCATTGATCTAGTTGGAAGAATGTATTGTTGATCTGCATACAATACTGCCGTTGAGAGGGCCTCTTAAATGTGGGGGCACACATCACACATCCACTACCTGGAGAATTGTTTTGTGTCCCACTGTTTAAAATTTTAGAAAGAAAAAGGCAAAAAGTATGATGGTCCTCACTTGAACTAATCAAATACAATAGGTTATAAATTGTGTATTGTAAATAAAAGTTCACTCTGTGAGTGCACATTTTGGTAAATTATTTATTTATGTTAGCATTAAAAAGTTTAAAAAACTGCATTTGACCAGGATTTAAATGAGATATGTTGGACATGGCTTTGCTTTATACCTTGATATTAAAACTGGTGTTTCATCCTGGTATTTTAAAGCTGCTTTGAGGTTTTGGGTTTTTTTTAAATGTAAACTAACCTCCTGCATGACAGAGGTTAAAATTTTGTCTGCACTTGAGTTCACTTGGGTTTACATTTGAAATGCGCATGTTTATTTATACAGATTTCAATAAAGCTATTCAAGGCCTTATTTAGTGTTCCACTTTGTTACAAATTCTTTTCCCATGGTGTTTGTGTCATGGGTAGTCTTTGTCTGAGACTTACATTCTCAGTTACAAACTGGTTATGTAATGACCAACATAGAACAAGATTAATAGTATTTCAAGTAGATAGTATATATAAAAAAGTTTCTCTCCTGTCATTGGCCCTAAAACATTTATAAGGCTGCAAAAACAGTAATGTCATTATTTTGTTTGTTTGCAAAAGTAATACTGTAACAATAATCAAATGCATACTAATTGTGAGATGGCTGGGAAATGAGGGAATACATTTAATATTGGACAAACCTATGGAGTTGGCGGGTGGGAAATGATACAAACTTTTGCAAGTAATCCTAGAAAATTGATCAACTCTTTGAATAACGCATACAAAGAGCCCCCCTATATTCATGCTCCCATTTTTTCTGTATCTTGTTAGCCTAGAACTTGTTTGGAAAAACCACACAGAGCAGAGGATCTGATTTGACTTACCAAAGTACTTTAGGAGTTTGTAGATTGGAGCTTTAACTATCTGATAACTCAGAGTCCTAATGTGATGGAATCTGCATGGGGCCGGAATGTTGTTAGCTCCACAGAGGTGCATCACCTCTGAGGGTAACCAGCAACCTCAGAAATGGCTCATAAAAATATCGAGATGGCATGGTGTTCGGAAAAGCAAAATGTTTTAATTAAAGCAAAATTAACAAACCATACAACAAAAAAGAAAAAGCCGTGCAAGGTGCAGAGAGGACTCTTACACCTGCTAAGACACCCCAAAAATGCACTGAGGCTCTCCATGCTCTCCTTTAAGTATGTAAAGGAGGGGTTCTTGGCATCCTGCCCAAGAGAAATAGCAGGTTTTGAGGTACAGGTTCAAGGATCCAACAGGTGCCTCTCTGCTGGCACAAGGCCAAATAAGGTATCCAAGTTTCTGGTTTTTACCTTGTAAGTGACACAAAGACTGAATTTAAATCCTTCCCTAAAATGAAAGGTCCCACCACTGTGAGGTTTACTGCTACACTGATACATTTCATTCTCCCTTTGAAAATGCAAGTAAACACACACATGGAATGTTGTAGTTGAAGGAATGTACTTACCTACTAATAATTGGATCATCCAACTAGAATTTAAAAGGGTATAGATCAAAATAACATTTAATAAGGAAAAAACTACACAGATGGTAATTTTTTTGTTATTGTTAATTTGGCTTCCAAGATTACAAAAACACACTTTGTTTAATCAGCTTCCTAATCAGAGATAAAAATCAGTAATACCTCTCTTGAAGTGTCTCACAGGTTTCTGGGAATTCAGTCAAGTTATGAGTTTTATAAAACATATATTTATGTGTAAGATAAAATTCTTCCATTGTGGACACATATTTAAAGTACAGAAAGTATGTAATTATTTACAGTGTTTATGGAGAAGACGATCCTGTCACTTGCTATGAATCAAGACAGATAAAAATTTAGTGTACTTTTTTCATCAGGAAGTTTGCTGTCAATAAGTATCAGCATAAACTCTAAAATCACAAGATTCAGTTAACTTTGTTAATGTGACAGTCAAAGAAACAAAACAGAGTACGAAGCAGAAGACACCTTGCAATTCCCACTTACTCTGTGGATTTTGTGACAGTAATATGTCATTTAAAGCCAAGCTGGGAGGGAAGGAGAGGTGAATAAACACTGCCCAGGACCTCTTGTTTTAGTTGGCTTCAGACAAATGTTCTGGATATTTTGTTGCAGATAGCTCCCTGATCGGTCCACCTGTCTTGGGTTTAAACTGTTTGCCAAGCCTTCTCCACCAATTGTCCTAGTTTGACCATTTTCCCGTCTGTGAGAACATGACCAGGTAGAACAAAGGCAAAACACCCCCAAAACTACGGAGTTACAAAGATCCCTTATTCACACACTCCCGCTGAAAAAAGAAAAAAAAATGGAAATGGCAAAAAGCACCTTCCCTCCTTCCCAACAATCCAAACTCAATTCTCACACACCCACCACCAGAAAAACCCTGTCCTCCTGGTGGTTCTTCATGACAAATGTCCCAAACCTGCAGCCTGCCCGCAAATGCTGCAGGGGGTCCATCTCTCAGCTTTCTTGGGCTACCATTTAAAATGCTTATGTAGCATTCATTGCAGAATCACTCAGACCACACCGCAACCAGATACCGCACTCCCCATAACTACTAAGAAATAGTCCATTTTCTTCCATAAAGTCTTCTTGCTGTCTCTCTCTCTCTTCAGCAGTATCTCTCTGAAGGCGGGAAGGGGTTAATTATCTTGTCTCAGTTCTCACAGCAACCTATGATGTCACAGCTCAAAACTGCAGTTGCACCGGGACCAGGGGCACATGGCCCCACCCATTCTTCTGGCTGGGAGCCCCTTTGCAGGCTTCCCGCCAGCTGCGCCGGGACTGTGGAGACCGGGGGGCCCGAGAAGAACCCAAGACCCCGCTCCACAACTGCTGGACGGGGCTCCTCCCACATCAAGACACCGGCCAGGGCCTGGCTGCTTGGCTGCTCTCACCGTGCAACCAAGCAACCCCTATCCTCCCTTTCCCCCCACTCCCCGCTGGCAGCTGCGAGAGCAGGAGGAAAGGGAGGGCTCTCTGCCATCTCGCCAGGCTCCACCATCTCCTCCCCCTGTGAGGACAGTGGCCTGGGACCGATCTACCTGGGGCTAACACCGCCCCCCCCGGCTCCCATGGTACATGGGATCGGGCCAGGCTCCCCTTCAGCCTTCCTCCTCCCTCTTGGGAGAGAGTGCCTGCAAGGCCTTGTCCCTCCCCAGGTGACGCATGGCCATGGGCATGGCCCTCACGTTACCTTCCTGGAGGCCAGAGGCAAAAGAGAGCTTCACTTCCTGAAACCTCCAATTTTACCTTGCCTGTGGGTGTTTTCACTCAGACATAACTTCCTGATTCAAACCATTACATCACCTAAATTAAAGTCCCACCTGCCTTCCTGGCACACTGAGGTGAAGTTTTCAGCTTTCTTTAGAGCTGATGAGATGAGAAAAACAGATGATATGTAAACATCTGCAGCATCTACAGCTACTTGCTAATGGCAAGGCCACAACTCCTTCTAGGTTTCCTAGAAAGCCCTGTGTTACGGAGTGCAGTGTATTTTTTCAAGAGATTTGAACTCTTTAGAGGGAAATCAGTATGGTGGGCAAAGAAATTAATTGGCAAACCCATGAGTTTTCTTAAAAAATTATGCTGCTTTCTTTGATGGCAGAGTTGTAGTTGTAGAGTATGGTTTTTCATTGTATCTAAGTACTTTGACAAAGAAAATCACCATAACTGTAATACAACAATAGCGAAACTATATCTGATAGATTATGTATATTCTTAGTCTGTAGGCAAATTGTTCTCTTCAGATTTTTATAATTCTCTTTTCCTGGGGGTGAACATTGTGAAAATAGTTTTGTGGTGGTCCCTGGATCATCCATGGGGGACACATTACTGCCTTAGTGTACAGCCCATAGGTTGCGTCGGTTTGCAGTGACTCTCCTTTGGGAAGTCACTATTGTGACTAATCTCTCACTATGAGAGATTTCCTTGTAGCTCAGGTTGAGCAGGAGTGCTTCAGCCCGTGTCCAGCCCTTAGGCTGCCTCAGTTTGCAGTGGCTCTCCTTTGGGCAGTCACTTTGAGAGATTTCCTTATAGATCAAGATAGGTACCTTTGCTTTTATAGAGCAAAAGTACTTCAACCCATGGGCCTTTGCAGTTCTGTTGTACTGTTTCACACCCTATTGGTTATTTCCCTTGTTCCTGGATTTCCCTTTCCCTGGTTGGTCAGTTTTGGATCCTTTCCCTGATTGGTCCCTTTCCCAATTCCTTTCCCCATTGGCCAAGTTGTGAAACCCCACCCCTGGCTACCCTATATAATCCTTTGCCCCTGGGGCCAGATGGCTCTTTTCGCTTTGGAGTTCATCGAATAAAGAAGCTCTCCTGAAGACCAGAAAGATCCCATCTCACTGTTTTTACTCCTGCGTTGCCCGGAGTGGCAAAGGCGGCTCAGGTGCTCAGGCAGCCTCACAAAAGGCTGATCACTCTGTACCTGAGGGTACAAATAAGAGCTAATCACTTTGTACCTGAGGTTGCACAAAGAGCTGATCACTGAGCCTGAGAGTGCCTGTACCACCATCAATCTAGGTGTCTTTTTAAAGACACTTCTAGCGAGGAACGTCGTGGCACATTCACCACCGAACCAGACCGTGACACAGTTCCACTTCTCTAGTTCTAAGATTGCATACTTTACTGGCACCATGTGGTCCTGAGGCAAGCAGAGAGACCTGTCTTACTGAAAAGAAATTACATCTTGGAATAACATACAAAGCTGGAAGAGTCCAAATGTGACAAATTTATTTAGAGAATGAACTGAGTTGCTATATGCCAAGTAGCATTAACAGTCATCCTGGGCCAAATTATGCAACAGTTAATACAGGACTCTATTGATAAAGAATTCACATCAGTCTATATGGTTTAATGAAAAGTAAACTTTGTCATTTGTCTGGGCGGTAACTGAAAGAGACAGTTGATAAAGATGATAATATAGATGCGCCTAAATTATTTCAGTACTTGGAAGTTAATGTCACTTTAATATCACAATACCCTCATCAAAGCATGAATGTTATGCAGTATCATCCAACACAAAGTTTAGGAAATTACCAACAACCTCAAAATAATTTCCATTAGGAAATCATTGTGGAATAGAGACATTGTTGAACAAGTTGGTGGCATTTGCTCTTAAATTATTGTTTTTATTCAGTACGCAAAATATTCAGATCATATCTACAGAATGTGGAAAGTAGTAAATACCCGTATATCATCTGTAGCCCCAGTGGACAAGCAATTCAGCACTGAAAGAGTCGCACAAGAACTAGTCCTTGGATACATAACAGAAATGAGAAGTTGGCTTAATCTTTCTGGGTTTCTGGTAAGAAGCCTGTGAAAATACACTGTTTGAGTTCCTACCTTTTAAAAGTTTGGATTGTAACCTAGGGCACATTATAGAAAAAAGTTACAACCCCAGAGTAAATACATTTGCACTAACAGATGGGGAGAAGAAGAATTGCTTTCTCAGAAAGACTACTCAGGGGTGCCTCAATTTGCATGCGACACCTTATAAGGGGACTCAACACTATGCAGGGAGTCTTGGAGTGTAGGGAAACATTCAAAGAACTAGTGGTTCAAAACTGCAACAGGACAGTCTGGAAACAGAGCTAAGTGTGAGAGTCTTTTATGCAATTACTTTTTTTAAAAGGAGAAGGAAAATAATGGCAGAACAACCAGCAGAGGCAAGTGGTGGCTTTTTCTATTAACTCTGAGCTAGATGCCTTCTCTGGGCCACAGAGGGAGGCAGCTGAGAAGTGCAAGGGCCCTTCCCCTTCTGAGATGGAAACTTAGTCTGAAACATCTGAGCCACCTGCCCCAGCTTTGAGATCTTAGAATCCATTAACATCCTGTTCTTTTCAGAGGAATGTTCCTCTCTCTTTAGACCTAACTGTACCCATTAAAAATCACTTAGAAGTTTAGAATGGAGGCCTGAACGTGTCTCTATTTGCTCCAAGCTCACCATGGTTTGAGGGAAGGCCTTTACCCACTAGCATTATAATTCATTAATAGGGGAATAAAACCCATACTCTTGTTAAGCATAGCAAATGGTATGACTTTTCTTCCCTTCTTTCACCATTGATTGCAACTTAAACTCACGAAGCCACTCCAAACCCTCTCTTTAGACTGTCCTGGTTCTGGCCAAGGACATGAGGGACAGAGCCTGGAGCCATATGTGTGTGGCCAAGTCATTGTGTTATTCCATATTATCTTACATCATGGCCAGGGGAAGGGAAAGGGCTCTCCTTTCCCAGGACAGGGAAGGTGTTCCTTTTTCCAGGGAGCAGTGGGGTAAAAATTGTCCTGATCAGAGGGTTTCTATGCCATTGTTTTTCATTGGTTTTCATTGGTTTGGGCTTGCGGGGAAACAAGTTATGAGGAGGGGCGGGGGGTCATTTTTTTCTTTGTCTTGGAGCTGTGCAGCACCAGGTTGGGTTGTTCAGTCATACATTTTTTTATGTAAATTCCCCTCTTTTTTGTATACTTTTATTATTAATGGTGTTGCTGATACTGTTCATTTTCCTATCTCATTGCTATTTCTAGTAAGTTGTTATTAGCTCAGGATCTCTACATTTTTTCTCTCTCACTCGAGGGGTGGGGGAGTGTCTGTGTAGGGCTTAATTTCCAGCTGGGCTTAAACCACAAAACTGACCTTTGATTTATTGTCATTTTCTCCAAGTAACACTTTCCCCCAGTTACAGCCTGTGGAGTGCTCCCTTTCTGAGGAGGCAGGATAACTCCTCCCTTGACTCAAACCCTAAATTCCACCCCTGTGATACCCTATAAAAACCCCACGACCCTGCCTTTGGGTGGTCTTTTGTCTTCATCCCCCTCCTCGTCCCCGGGGGTAATAAATGGATGCTCGAGCTTAATAAAACGGAGACCCATCTCGTTTGTTCCTCTGCCCAGCACCAGCAGCTGCATCCTCCCTGAACACGATGAACTCTGTTGCAACGCAATGCAACAAACAGTGGAGCAAAGCCAGGGACTTTCTAATTACATGGGAGCTGGACTGAAGCAACGCAGAATACCCACCAACATGGTGAAATCATACGTTCTCTGTTTATTCTCTCAAAATGGCTGGTTAAATGCAGTTTCAGGTAGTTTACAGTTACAGGTATTTTCTCATTGGTGTTCAGCATAAAAAGGAATGAAAACAATCCCAGTTTAAGGTAGCTACCATAAAGTCACTATAATTATCTTATCTAATACATAAACACAGCTTAAGTCTAAATTCTTGCTGCGCCACAGGCTTATCTACTTTACACAGGCCTAAAACTGGGGCCCTGGGTTGGGATAGCTCAGATCTCGTTCCAAAACACTTCATGTCTATTTTCTCTAATAAATTCTGCTACAATTCCCTCTTTTTCTTTCTGAGCTATCCAAACTAATTCAAAGGCACGGCTGGTTAATTTTTGCATGCACTGTAACAAACAAGGCACAACCATCAAAATAACTATAATAACAACAAAAACTACAACAGCAAAACGGATCAGATCTTTGATCCAACCAGTAAGACCCCATGAATTGAGCCATTTGTCAAACAGAGTGTTGACAACTACAAGTTTTTTCATGTCGCTTTTCAGCTGTGACAGCTGTTTGTAAATGGATTGTGAATGGTCTGACAAATTCATGCAGCACATGCCTTCAAACGCCTCACATTCATGCCCTTGAGCGAGAAGGAGGTAGTCGATGGCGGCCCTGTTTTGAAGAACGGCATGACGGATGTCGTTAACATCCGTGGCAAACTCACTTAGCATATTAGATGTTCTATTAATTTGTTTTCCTGTCCAGCAGGCTAAAGTTTTCAACTGTGTGAGAGCTTGTGCTGAAGCAACTCCTGGGGTAAAAAATGATGCTGATATTACAGCTGCAGGTTTCCATAATGTTACTCGGTCTCTACACTCAGAGCTTAGTTGAGACATACTGCGTTTGGCTCGTCAGGTCTTCTGAGACAATCCAACAACTTGATGAATGCTGGGAGCAAACAGTGTTAACTTGCCAAAATAACATGGACCTCCTACAGCTCCTTGAGGAATTACAGACCAGGCTCTATCTCCACAAATGAGAAAGATCCCTGGTGGTAATTTTCCTGCAACACCTTTTAACGGTGTCACAGATTCAGTCCAATTGTTACAATATTCAACATAATTATAATACAATGGGGACCTGGGAGACAGCCAAGTGTTGCCATTTTTCAGTTGCTTTTCTTTCACAATCAACAAACTTGAATTCATAACAAAGTGTCCAAAAACTAAACAATAGTTGCTTGGCACAGAACCTAAAAGGTCGAGTTCTTAGTGATCAGAGCTAGCGACTTTAATATTTTGAGCAACGAAAACAGTTTGTGCTCCCAAAACACTTTCTGGATTAGTTTTTGCTTGAGACCAAACTCTGAATTCTGTCCTGGAGTCTTCTGGGACTCCAAGCAATCAAGTTCGAAAAGGATTGCACGGTGTAGCTAAAGACAGACAAAATGAATCTTGTCCAGTTCGATTGGCCCAAGTGACCCATATATTTTGTCTTGGGTCAATGTCATGCACTCCTGATCCTCTTTTTACTAAAACACTAATTAAAACAAACATTCTAATTCCCAATATTCTGCTCATCTCTTTGGTTGCCTCTTTTAGTCTACTATATTTAAAAAAAAAAAAATTGGTTGTTACTTAACTCTAAACATTATAAACAACTTATCACTAAACTTAA
>WAAE01020635.1:0-15160 GCA_013400495.1 Nicator chloris
TACATATATATATATATATAAGGAGATATAAAAACATGTTTATGTATCATGCATGCACAGGGATATAATTTTGCAGTTTGCACTCTACTTATCTAGTACTTGTAAGAAAGTGTCTTAAAAATCCATTTGCCTGGTGCTTTTAACCACAGATCTCTTCCTTTTTCCCGTTATGTAAGTTTAATAGTACATATATGTGCATACGTTCCATTTAGCATTGAGGCATCTGGTCACTCCTGTGGTAATCATCAAACACGAGTAGAAAGATCTGCTACTGCAGGAGAAAATCAGATGATGCCAAACTTTTGCCTCATTTTCCATCCACAGAAAATTCTACTAATACTGTCCAAATTGATTTAGGGTGAGATGGATTAAGTCCATTTCAATGACTGTATGTACATTTATAAAATAGATCAAAAACAATTAATGCTATTTCTTAATACATATTTTAACACGGATTGCTCATCTGTTTAGGTAAGTAGGTATTTAAAATAACAACCAAGGGCCACTGCCCTTGTGTCTAAGATCAGGAAAAAGGGCATATCCTGAGTTCATTACCAGTCCCATATTACAAGCATCTTCCTTTTTATTTAAATATTTGCTTCTAGATTTAAATTGGAGAATATTGGAATAGGCAACAGAATCCCTCAAAAGAGAATTATTCTTTTTAATAACATTATTTTATTTTGCTTTGTCTATGATTGTCAATATTGCAGCAGCTTTGAAAAGGCTAGATAAGAGTTTTCTTTAGACTTTTTTTTTTTTCTTTAGGGAAGCATTAATAAACAACTTTTCTGTTCTTTAAAGAATAACTTAAAAATGTAAGTTCTTACAAGTGGATGCTGTTTGGGTTTTTTTGTTTGTGTGTTTGTTTTTGTTTTAAACAACCAACAGGACAAATCAAAGCATTCAGGTATACTCCCTGCCTGGAGTTCTTTAACTGGAAAGTGTATGCTGACCTTTTTTGAGGAAACAGTGACATTTAGAGTATGGCCCTGCAAGTGTATAAGTTGGATACCACTCTTCTCTTCAAAATGCTTTGCAATACATATAGCTCACATGAAACACATACATCTCTGGGAGATACCACTTGTGACTGATAGGATAAACATTCCTCCTGGTCTAACATTTAGCTTAACCACATAAAATCTTACTAATCCTGTGAAGAAAAATAAGCCCATGAGTGGTAGCAGATGGGCAGATGTGACACTGGAACCTCTGCCTATATGGAGACAAGTAAAGGATGAAAAACAAAATTAACATTCAGATATTTAGCATCTGCTTTTTCAATGATGTCAAGTTGCACCTTGTGCAGAGAGCATGTACTTCAATGTGTTCTCATAAATATTTGTATATCAAGTATAGTACTAAACTCAGTAGTTACACCGGGATAAGGATATATGAGGCAGGCTCATGCCTACAATCAGTACTGGTCTCCTTGGAAGAAAGAAGGAAACAGACATGGAAATCATCAACTCATGAGTGAGCTGGGAGGCAATAGCTATATCTGTACATACAACCAGAGGGATAAGTCAAAGTAAGTTAGCTTTGTTTTGGGTAAAATCAGTCCCTTTTTAAATTGTGTTTGTATCACCACCAAAAACATTCTCTCAAAATGTTTTCACTGTGTAATGAACAAAAAAGCGTAGAAATGCACTAGTGTATGGAATTTCAAGTTGGTGAATTTGTGCAGTGATGTGAAATGCTGTTTAGACCTCACCAGTAAGGAGCTCAGGAAAGCAGATTTCACTGACAGTAGTGAAGGGGTAGCATTTGGGAGCCCACACTCAAAAGTCAGCTCCCTGATAATCAGGGCTATTTGAAAAGCTTCCAATGTCCTTAGAGGTCTTCTAGGAAAGTCTGGAAGAAGGATTAGAGGACTAGCTGCCTCAAATACCCCTGCTAAGAAGCCCAACAGAGTCTTCTCCCTTTTTTCATGTGAAAGCTGTTTTTAACCTGAGGTTTTGTGTATGGTTCTGGCCCAAGCTGTGTTGTATCAACCTTAGAGATCCTTCATTCCGTCACTAATTTGAACTCACAGATTTGACTTCCAGGTTCGACCTCAGACTTGTTTCATCATGATGGCCTTGTCTGGCAATTTCTGTATGGTTTCTAATCCTGGCTAATTATTTCCAGATCTATCCCAGCCTTGACTCGTGAACTCAATTTCCTGAATTGGCTTCAGGTCTGCTTTTTCAAGAGGGTCTTGTTTGGCTACCTTATTCTTGTTGAACCTGGTTACCATCACCAGATGTGCTCTGTTTGCCTTGCTGGGCACTGCCTGTGACACACCTGCCTGTGCCTCCCCTAGTATTGCCCTTGCATCCTGCTTCCACTTGCTACATCCTGACAGATCTACTTGCAGTCTTCCATGACTTACGGGGTGGGTACCTGGAGAAGATAGTGCCTGATTCATCTTAGGGGCTCACAGGGAAATTAGCAGGGGCAATAAACACAAGCTGATGGAATGAATGTAAGGAGAATTTCATAATCAGAGTTGTTAAACCATGAAACAGGTTCCTCAAAGCATTTTCAGACTTTCCATGCTTGGAGGTTTTCAAAATTCAGCTGTACAACATCTTTAACAATTTCATCTCATTTTCCAGTTAGCCTCATTTTGACTAGGAGCTGGGACTACAAGACTTCCAGGGAATTAACTAGATGATGTATAATTTCTTTTTCTAGGATGGTATAGTAGTACTGTCTTGGAGAGAGCACGAAAAAGCTTGGATATGTACTGGCACTGTTTGCAATAGTAGGCCAGAATACAGTTTCTGAGAGATAATAATGACTCTTTTGTTCAAAAAGGAGAATGGGGTACATAAATGGAAAAAAAAAACCCAAACTCCAGGAGAATTTGTGTACTGTTCTTACTATGTCTTGCTACATGCTCTGGAAAAATTGTGGTGGCATTTATGATCTAATTATTCCTGGTCCCTCTTGGGAATCACGCCTTTAGTGATTGTTTTTGTTCCAGTACAGAGACCGTTACTGTGATGAGCTTTCATACAGATCATGTGGGTGCACAATTATCACTCACAATTTAGCTTATTATACTAAAGCATACTGAGTGTGCTGCAAACCCATTAACTCTTAGCGGTGACTTTCTACACTCTCTTGTCTGTCAATAGGGGCCAATTTTCCTGAAGAAAAAGGAAATAATTTTTATTCCCTTTGTTGTTTTGGATAGTTATAAAATCTGCTCTAGGAGAGCAAAAGAGACATCAGAGATGGAATTCTTATAAAGTAACTGCAAAGGTGTCAACAAAGGCAAATTTAACAAACAAGAAACACATCTGAATGAGATAAATTTTAAGCAGCATTTACATCAAAAAGAAACAAACAAGGGTGGAAAACCTAAATGCTTTGTCTTTGGAAATTAGCTTAATTTAGACAGTGATTTCCATAATTTAGTACATTTCCAGGTTGTAACTTTTTTTTTTTTTAAGAATGCTGACAGTAACTGGTGAAATATACCATTATTATGCAAACATTAATCCATGCTTCCACATTAATAACAAAATTTATGAAATTATGTTAGTCCTTTTTTAGGTGATGGGTAATGAGGATCAGTGGTATTATGTCTTCAGTAATGATTTTTCTCTAATTAATTTTCTCAACATATTTCTGGCTGATAACAAAGCTCATAGCAACAGTGAGTTTATGTCACTGGACAGATATCACTGCATATCCCACTTGACTTGCTTTGCAGTTCAATTTAATACTACTCTGTCTGATCATCTAATTACATGAGATATTTTCACATTTTCTATGCCTAGTAAATCAAGCATTTTTTGAAAATTATTTTCTCTTAATAATACCATCGTCTAAACAAAGGTGAATACCCTCAGGCCATTAATTTAATCTTAATCAAACAGCAATTACTTTTCATTTTAACTGTAATGTGAAATCATTTAATTAAATATAAAACAAATTTGCAGGCATGGTGATTATATAAGAAGTGAACTGCACTAAATGGCTTTCATCTCCTGTTTGTTTTGAACCAATTTTTTAGAACAAAAGGTATTTAAAACTCTGGTAAATACTAGAGATTGTTACTGCTTATCACAAACTTTCAATTGAGTATTTCTCACTAAATCTTTTTCCTGATATTTTAATTAGAAATAGTAGAGCTGCAGTCTAATATTCTGAGGCTTTTTAAACCCTATTCTTTGGATGAAATAGTGGATGAAAGAATTGTTTAGGTGCAGGATGTATCAACCTGATACTTGGCTTTGCAGTGCTCTCCTCTGCTGCCTTATCATCTTCATTAGTGTATCTCCATTTCCTTTTAATGTCCTTAAAGAGCCAGTATAAATCTTAAACCCTCCCTTGGTTGGGTTGACCTTTGCTAAACTTTACTGGGGGGTTTCTACCGGGTCCTAGTAGGAAATTACAAGCTGGTCGTACTGGAAGACAACAAGTGTATTAATTTACATTTACAAAGTGTTTGCGACACATGTTGGTAAACTAGACCGTAGAATACATGTATGAGTATTGAAACAACATTATTTACAGATAGGCACAGAATTAGAATTTAATTTTTATGCACTTTATTCCAGGATAAATTTTAACTGTTCCTTAAAATCTGTACTTCATTTTGCCAAGACAAGTACAAAGTGGGGACTTCTTTTGGCAAAATGGAGGATTGTGCTTTGATTGACATACTCTGCATCTTGCTATATCTTCACTGGTTTTCAAATCTACATTGCATTTGAAATAGCTACATAAGTATGTTTGACATGCATTTAATGCTAATTCTCTGTTTTCATTGTTATCCTTTATCTGATTTCACCCAGGACCCAAGGTGGTATCCCTATAATGATCAGTAATCACTGGCCATGAAGGGTTATTCTTTTAGAACAGACTTACCACTTAAACGTGTGTGGGATTAATCTATTCAGAAGTTTCTCAGGAATTAGATAATCATGTACTTAAGATGTCAACAGATAGAAACATTTTAATGCTATTTTCTATTAGAATCTGTGATACATGAGGCAACAAGAAGAGTAGTATGCATTACTACTAAAAATGGACAATGAAGGATTGCAAGCAAAACAGCATGACTGATGACAGTGAACCTGTTCTCCACAGTGCATGTGCTTGACTCAGACGTGAACTATTGACCCTCATTTAAATGCTAATCATGAGAGAGACCTAAATGTTAAGGTGTTAAGTTCCCTGGAGAAGATTTCTTTGAAATCCTTCAGGTTCAGCTTTCAGACTTGACCTCGGGTCACAAAGCCAGCAGACATACAAAGCAGTTCTGCCCGGGAGTTTTCTGGGATATAAATATATGGGGGTAGACTCCTGAATATAATCCACACGGATTTATCTTTAGTAAATGGCAGCACTCACTGAAAGTTAACAGTGACTTTTTTGCAGACTTTTTAGGCTGTCATTACATTAAAAACAATGAATAAATGGGAAAAGAAAAACTCCACTAATGTTTTTCTATGATATCTTAAGGCAACTGTGTTGCTATCTTATATGCCATTTTGTGATGCCCAAACTATACATCTATCATTTTAAGTTTCTTCATTGCATTATCAAAAATTTAGCTATCCCTCCTCCTTTCTGAAAGAAATAGGACAATTGAGGACTATATTATAGGCAATGGCAATAGGCAGTGTACAGATTTTACTCCTTTCATTCAGTATTTGGTTCTGATTACGTATGAGTTTATGTGACAGACTGCAGATATGCTTTTTTTTCTCTGTCTCTAATCTTAAAAATATCCACAACTTCTTCTAATAAAACTTAGTGTTTATGGACTTCAGCAAATGAATATAAAAGTCCATTTTCTGACTTTTATTATTTATTGAATAGAGTTGGAGATGTACAAAATACTCTGCTACTTCAGTGACCTTACAGATGAGGACAAAGAGAATAAAGGCAAGAACTAGAATAGAACGAGTTGTAAAGAGTACCATAGGGAAAATTATCCTGGAAATGTACAGGAAACACTGTATTCACTGATGAAACCATAGCTTCCTTTTTTGAGTCTAATTAACACCACCCCTTGAATACTGCAGAAGTTACAGTGTTAACATGACTTTATTGTCCTACACTGGGCAAGCAGAGAGTTTAATGTTTCTCTTGAATAGATTGCATACCTGGAGATTTATATTCTTCTTGAATTATTGGTTGTCCCCAGATGCTGTTTGCATTAGAACTAGTTATAACAGCATAGTTCTTTTGAAACCAAATAATAGAATTGTAGAATGATTCAGGTTGAAAGGGACCTTTAAAGGTCACCTCTTCCAGTCCCCGTGCCATGACGAGGGACAGCTTCATCTAGATCCAGTTGTTTAGGGACCTGTCCAATCTGACTTTGAATGTTTGCAGGGGTGGGACCTCCTTGGGAAACCTGTTCTAGTGTTTTACCACTCTGCTAATTAAAATTAAAAAAAAAAAAAGAAAAAAAAAAGAAAAAAGAAAGGAGTCTTAATCTACCCTCTTTTTAAAAAAAAAAAACCACTGCCTGTTAACCTATCACTACAGGACCTCTTAAAAGATCTGCCTCATCTTGCTTATCAGTCCCCTTTAAGTACTAAAANCTACCCTCTTAAAAAAAAACCAAACCACTGCCTGTTAACCTATCACTACAGGACCTCTTAAAGGATCTGCCTCATCTTGCTTATAAGTCCCCTTTAAGTACTAAAAATTTTCAATGATGTCTCCCTGGAACCTTTTCTTCTGCAGGCTGAACAACCCCAACTCTCTCAGCCTTTTCACTGAAGAGGTCCAGTGTTCCAGCCCTATGATCATTTTTTTGGTTCTCCCCTGGACCTACCCCAAAGGATCCATGTCTTTCCTGTACCAGCAACTCCAGAGCTGGATTCAGTATTCCAGGTGGGCTCTCCATATTCCAGGTGATGTAGAGGGGTAGAATCACTTCCCTCAACCTGCTGGCCACTTTGCTATGGATGCAGCCCAGGAAAAAGTAGGCCTTCTGCCTGCAAGCGCACATCGCTTGGTCACGTCCAGCAGCACCCCCACGTCCTTCTCAGCAGGGCTGCTTTTGATCAGCTCATCCCCCAGCCTGGATTGATGCTGGGGGTTGCCCTGATCCCGCTGCAGCACATTGAACTTGGCCTTGCTGGACCTCATGAGTTTTACATGGGCCACTTCTCGAGTTTTCCAGGTCCCTCTAGATGGCATCCTGTCCCTCTGGCATGTCAGCAGCTCTGCTAAACGTGCGATCACGTGTTGAGGGTGCACTCAACCCCACTGTCTGTGTCATTGATGGAGACATTAAACAGTGTTGGTCCTATTATGGACCCTGGAGGGACACAAATTACCATTGATCTTCATCTGGACATTGAGCAATGGTCAAATTTATTGTGGGAATGGTCAAATTTATTGTGGGAATGGTCAAATTCATTGCAGAAATTACTGCATCAATGCCTTCAATGAGCAAGGTTATAGGGAACATGGAATTTCCTCTCTGTTATAAGATTTTCCCTTATATATTTCATAGGATGAACTTGACTGTATTAAAGTTTAGACTGAAAATCTCTTATAAGAAATGTCATGCCTCAGCTTTTTCCAGCTTTGAAATATTGAGAGTAAATGGACACGTGCTTGTCTCACAAATGTAAAAATTGTGATTGCTATTGTTGTCTCATTACTTTATTTTGCTATATTAATTGTTTGACTCTGTAGCTAGTTAGGTAGATCACCAAATATCATTGTCTATGGTTGAATAGCTACTCATTTTTGGATATAAACTTATAGAAGTTTCACATTCATATTTTGCTAAAATAAAAATCTAACAGTAGGCTTCCAAAATGCTTTATCTATAATCTATACATAGCTCTCACTAAAGCAAAAGCTGTCAATATTTAAATATATTGTCAGGAAACAAAAAAAAAAACAAAACCAAAAACAACCAAACAAAACCCAGTAGATGTAACTGATAAGTTTTCAAGATTTTACTGGAGACATTCAAATGTCTGCTAATATAATTAACAAGTTAAATTCTACTGCTACTGAATCTAACATTACCTAGAAAATAAATTTGTCCCGAGAAATGGAGAAACACAAAATCATTCCATGATGTCTCTCAAAATGAGACAAGACCTGGACTCACAACATTCTGTGACAGGAATCAAGGGACAATAATTTGTAGTCAATATATTTGATAACCCTGAAAAATCTGTCACGGTTCTCACTAGTGAAATATTCTATAGTGGTACGTCTGGTTGCAGTGCTTGCAGTTCTACAGTTGAAACAGAGAAAAGCATTCTTCATCTATCCTTCTAGGATATGCTTTGAATTTTTGTAATAACAAAATTGGAGTAATACTGTCCCTTGTATTAATATGTCTTCATGACACTGGTGAAATTGGATTAATAAGTGTTTAATAAAGTTAAAAAGAGGCATGATTATCTCAGTATAGCACAAAGCAGAAGGAAAAGTTTCATTTTTCTTTTCATTCCTAATGTGTTCTGAAAATCTTCAGGATACTCATATCTGTAGTGAAATTTTCCTTTAATTTATCTCTGTAGACACATATATTAATGGTTTATGCATGATGACCCATTAAATTTAATCCTAAGTGTATGATCAGATGCAGACAATAAATATTTATGACTTTAATTTAGTGTCCATGAAAAGCTGCATATCAACAAAGTGAGAATTAAAAAAATGAGCAATACATGAAAAGCATAAGGTGTTTTCTTAAGAAGAGTAAGAGAATATGTTTTAATCTTGATTAAAATTCATTCTTTTCT
Source organism: Nicator chloris (assembly GCA_013400495.1). Lineage (NCBI taxonomy): Eukaryota > Metazoa > Chordata > Aves > Passeriformes > Pycnonotidae > Nicator > Nicator chloris. The sequence goes on from WAAE01020635.1 coordinate 8,736, forward strand.
CCTAAATTGTTGCGCAAAATACTTCATTACATTTTATCCTGTTATGAGTCGTGTGTTATGAACAGTATTTACAGACTTCCTTCATAAAGCAATTTACAATTTACTTTCATGTCTGCTAGTATTATTTCCACTATAGCTCAATCCACAAAAATATTGATTTAACAGATAAATAGGGTGCCAAATTAGGAAAATATTTGGTAATACACTTTAAACAACGATTTTATTGTTCTAAGGCCTCTGAGATTGTGTATAAATGTTTGCCTTATTTTCTTTTCACTGTTATTTTTCAGACTTGATAGTAACCCTCAATAATGCTCTCTGCATCAATCTCTCACATTCATGTTTCCATTCCTGCTCAGCTGGAAGGTCTACCTCTGCATAGTAAATTTTCTCTAAAAAGCACACACTGTTTCCCCCACTCCTGCTGTTCACTTGGCATGTCACAGATTGCCAATCAGTGTTGTTATTCTTTATTTTTTTCCCTCAGAACCTTTTATCAGTGTGTGTCATCTATGGCTCTTTGAGTGATATTCCCTATTTTAGATGCCCATAATATGCCTCTGCTTTGATTCTTTTTGTGCACTACATATTAGCAGATATGATTGGTTCAACTTCCTCTTCTGCATGCATGATTATATTTTTTTCACTTCATCAAAATAAAGAACATTTCCAGGAGGGCACCGGCCAATTCTTTAAGATGCTGAATATTGTGAAAATAGTGAGCAGTCCTCAGCAGTTCACCCTCACCTTGGAAGCACAGGTACTGCCTGACAACACATTCTGAAAGATGAAACACTAAGTAGAAGAAAATGTTATGCCTTATATGCAATTTTAAACAGCAAGAACACTCCAAATGAGACAAGATTTCAGCCAAAAAGTCTATTCACCATTCTGATAAAGCTTGCATTAAACACCTAACTTCAATTCATCTTTGAATTTTGCTGTATCCATAATGTCAGACCATTCTTAAATCATTCAAGGACATGCTTTCAAGCGCATGAGTCTCAGCAGACTCTTCCTTTTTTATGGTCTTGATGTAAAGGGGTATTGTAACATTTTTCTATTTGTCTCATTCAAGCAGTGCTTTCCCACACCATGCACAAAGGAGCAGTGAGAAAATAGTTGTGGCCATGTGTGATTGAGGAAGGCAGATACCAGCACTCTTGAGGCTGCTGTACTTCAAAGGATTTGAAAGTTTGTTTTGATAAAAGATAAAGGGACAAAAGTTCAAGTTCTGTGATGAGAGGCACAAAAAAAAAAAAAAGTAACTTCTGATAAGCTTCACTTGTTCACTTGGACTGGGCACAGTCAGTCAAAGTTGCCAGCATGGCTAAGCTGGATAAGAAAATGAGTGACAAAAAGGAAATAAGAGCCACAACAAAAGTCAGATGAGAAATATGTGAGCACTTGTCAATGCTGGGAACAATGCTGGGTCTGCTTCAGCATGTGTAAATGATTTGTACAAGTATTTCATAGGCATGAACTACACAAAATGCAGTACTTGCAGTCTTCCTAAACTGGTAATGCTTGCCTATAATAAAGGAGAATTACTTTACAGACAGGGTTCACCTGCATGCATTCTCTCCAAGGTACTCTTTATTTTTCTCTGCGGGGCCTGCAACGATCTGAAATCTGATTTTAATTCTGCAAATCATAGAATTACAATAAAATTCCTTCTGAAAGAGACCTTCAAAACTTATCGGGTCTGACCTCTTGCTTAAAGCAGGTTTAATTTCATGGTTGAATCAGTGCCTTTATGACATATGTTCCAGACCCCCTTACTACCTTGGAAGCTCTTCACCTGCCTTTCTTCAGATTGTCAGCACCTGCCTTGTACAAGGTGGCCCAAAATATTATCTGATTTTTCAGACAGAGTTTTGCAAGTCCTGTATGAATAGAAAAAATCACCCACTTTGATTTTCTGGTCACGGTCTTTTTGATGAAACACAGTCTGCTGTCTAGGTGCTGAAGATACCCTCTCTGAGAGCCTTGGGATGCTTCTTTGGCCAGTTTTCATCCATTAATGTTGTTCCTTATTACAGAAATTATGTAATTACCCACTGAAACATCTCATTAGTGCTGGCATATGTAAGAAGTCACTAATGAAACAGGCTTAAACACCTGCAATTAAATATAGGGAAATGCAAGTAACAATGACAAAGATCTTCCCTGAATGACAGCCTGCTGCTTTTTGACAGATCCTTTTCAAATGAGACAACTGCTGTAGTGATGACTGATTTTATCCTGTTTTCTGTCTGCAACAGGGACTACCTCCATGGCATAGAACTATCATTTTCTCTCATTTCCCTCTTACCGTGGTATAAAAAAGCCCATTAGTTGGCAGCCCAAAAATCTTTATTTTATTAAGATAATATTTAATTTACCTCAAAATATGACTACTATCATTTATACTGTAAGAGAAACAGATACAAAACTAAGAGGTACAATATTTATTATTCTCCTTGCAATATAATTTTTTTTGTCTTGTAGTCTCTTAGGCACTAGAAACACTCCTGTATTTTCCTTCAAAATGAACAATGATCACACCTTCTCAGTACAGTCCTCAGAAACATATAATTTTACAGCTACAGTTTAAAGAACCATTCAGAAAAAGAATCCAGGAGAGACTTGGAAAAGTGAAAAGTCCATTAAAACCCCCAAATTTTATAACTGGAAGCCGATCATATTTAATACAAAGTTTCACTTATCACTTCAACATGCAGTTCTCTGGGTCTCTCACTGATGGATTAATCTTCACATTTTATTTTGTCAATTATTCTTTGAGATTTTTCCTTGGCAGTTTTCCATCTATAACAATTTTTCTTGTGGTAGATCCTTAAATTTCTGTACATTTTTTCTGCCCTGAAGACTAATCAATTTTTAAAGACAGCCAAGGAGTGGAGAGAATACTTCCCTCCTTTAAAAATTTTAAAATTTAAAAATTTCTTTTGGATGGTATCTCTATTTATTGGTGATAGTTCTAAATGGAATTTTAATCACCACTGATTAGACAGTTGATGTAGTCAATAATGCCTTGTTAAGTCTTCTTGCAACATTAAGAAAAATAGATCCTTAATGCTTTGCTGCACACATTCAGCCTATATGCTATAACGTTGCAGTTTTGAAAAGCGGCATAACATAATTAATTTTATTGTATTTCTTTTTGTGTCTGTGTCTTTAATCACTACTTCCACTGTATGAAAAATGTAAGCAAAGCAATTCACTGCATGTGTTCTGAAAAATTACCTAGAAATGAAAATATAATGGCTTTTAAAGGGTTGTTCCCTTGTAGTTCAATGGGTATCGTACAATTTTACGTTTGAGATTTGTAATTCAAAGTTAGAGGTAAAATTCTGTGGCACTGGAGCAGATGAGAACAGAATGCTAAATATAAGCGTTTTTTGCATTAATGTCTTGCAGCTCCATTTTCTGTTCCATTAACTTTCATCCTTTTGCATGTTGGTTCATATGTAGATTTCTAGCTAACTGACAAGCAGAATTTTAAGCCTTGTAAAGTTTCTATAAAAATATGTGGTGCTCAACTCAACCTCCCCATTCTGGCATCTCCAAAGTGAGAATTAAGAGAATAAACTACTCTAATGCGTGACTGCTCAGGTGTCTCCTTGTTTAGACTGGCCACTCTGAAGTACACTCTTTATAGTCATAACACCTTGAGATATATTGGAAGAATATGTGTCAAGTGAGTAAAGGACAACATCAAAATGGCTGTAGGAGATTACAGAAATAACTTTTGAACACAATTTACTACACAGGTGCTTGGAATCATGCATCTGAAGCACCCTTGGAGATTCAGTGAGTAAGAGCACTGCCTGCTAAAGGTACGAGAGCTAGATGAACAGAGAATATTTCTGTGTATTGAATTTTTTGTGAAGGATCTGTATATTAATAATTAGAGCCATAAGGCTAAATTCACTAAGAAGTATATGCACCTAATTGTTTTTTAGGAAGACTGAGGCAAACACTGAAGTGGTAATAAAAACTCCACAAAGAAGCCTCAGTCATATCTTCTGTGTCAGTTCTACTAGATTTTAGTGGTCTAAAGTTTTCTTGAAAGCAGTGTTATCTTTCTTCCAATATACTGATTCATTCCACTCTGGTTTGTCTCCTCCTCTTTCCTGATCATTCAAGGGATCCAGGCATTATCTTCACATAAGAATCTATTAATCAGACAATTAAAATGCATTGAAGAAATATCCACTCTGAAAATTTTAGATGTAATATACTTATTAGATATTACAGGTCATACATAAATGGTCTAACCATCACTATGATAGGTCTGTGATTCGTTTTTCCTAGTCTCTTTTGATGGAGTTCTGTCACTTCATATGGATTCTTTCACTACAAAGAGAACATGAACAAGTGATCCATTATTTAGTCATATGATAATCCTCAGCTTAGAGATGCCACAGTAGGATATTCATCATTTTACAGGCCTTTTCAGTCTGAAATATGCTGCAAGATCACATTTCTGCTATTGTCTCCCTCGATTGCCTGTCTTTGGGAGCTGGGGAGCTTTATAACCTTCAAGCCTTGTATCTTTGCACCCTCTGATCAGCAGTGCCATTCTTCATTTCTACCACAAAGAATCATAATTACATAGAAGTTCTAGCTCTCTTTTTTGTTATTTCTTATTCCCTCTTAAATGAAACGCAAGGGTAGTTCATCAAAAGAACTTAACTTGTAATCTCAATAGTTGCATTTGTTTCACTGCCGCGATGTCTCAAAATGTATTCGTATTTTGAATATTTTCATTCTTCTCTCTGTTGAAAGCCTACAGTCTTGGAATTTTTTTCCACGTCTGAAACACAGAGGATTGGATATTTAATAATGTTATTGTTCTAAACTAGTACATGAGATGTTATATGAGCAAATATTTCTTGGTTTTCAGTGACATATTCAAGCATTTTATTTTTTAGAATTGTTTCTCATGTGTCATTTTGGTTGAATTGCTGTTTCAGTTTTTATCTGGTTCTTTTTGACTAATCAGCTGGATTAAAATCTGATACTTTATTAATTGGATGATAAAATAATACTTTATTTTTTTATTTCCCCAAAATTTAACATGAGTCTCTATAGTTACTGATGCTCACTAATTTGTAGGTTAAGATCAGTATCTGCTTTTTTTGAGCATCATACAAAAAGAATTTCATGTGGTTTTCTTTTCTCCTGTTAATGAAAATAGTAAATATATGGAGAGGAACTGAAATTTTATTTACTCTGCAAAGAATTTTACTGTGTAAAGATTTTCCTATAAAATTAGTGTAAATGAAGTTTTTAATCCTAGAACAGTAAAAAAATTAAAAAGCACTTCAAAATATAATTTAACCACTTAAGACAGAAAGAGAAAATAAAGTGTTACATTTCTTCTGGGATATTTGGCTTTCTTCTTATTCCTGACACATCAGTTTTAAAGAAAAGTAAAATGGATCTATGAAGAGAAACACTATCATTGTTAGTAATGCTGACCAATCTTTCAAGAGAAGGAATTTGATCTTTAAGTATAACTTGTATTCTTCATATGCTTCTGTCAGAGGTGAGAAGCACAAAAAGATGATGACATGCATTTGTTTTTATCCTACTATCATAACAAGATAGTTGACTATCTACACTAGTAGAGGTGAATACTGAGAGAGGAGAAAAAGGACAGCCTTGTAATAAATTTTCTACCTCTGATTTTTTATGAAATGTCTTCAGCTATGAGAGAAGCAAAAAAATGAGCATATGTTTTCTTAAGACATTAGCTGCATGTTATATATGCAGATATGTTCTAAAGGTCATATAACTTTTGCAGTCTCCTTTGATGTACAGGATTTCAAATTGTGCAAGTACAAATCTTTTTTCTCTTGAAGCTGTATTCAATGTCCTGACCAGCAAAATAAATTATATGTGTAAATTTTTAAAAAAAGTACTTTCTGATCAAGGCAATGTATTGTAAATTCAAGATCAAGGGAATCATAAACTAACAAGGCTCATGAATTATTATTATTACTTGCTATTTCAACTCCAGGTGTGACCTCATCAGTGCTGGGGAAGGATCACCTCCAGAGCCCTGCCAGCAATACTCCTCCTAATGCAGCCCAGTATAACATCAGCCTTCTGTAAGGGCCGAGAGAGCACAGTTGCCTGTCTCCAACACTGTTACCAGAGAAGGACTTTGCTATGAGATAAGCATAGAATGGAGCAACAAGGTGGTGCTGACTCCAGGCCTGGGGAGGCACAATCTGGTTAGCACATCCTGGGTAACACATCCATACAAAATTCATGGCACACTGTGGTAAAGAAGCGACTGGTTGTACACTGGTCAAACAAAAATTGTCCACAGTTATGGGACAGATGGTATCTGTGACCACCAAAACCCTTCCAGCCCCTGTTAAGTCACCAGTGACAGGAACTTGAGATAAGAT
>WAAE01020637.1:0-16062 GCA_013400495.1 Nicator chloris
GTGCTCTCAGACACAGGGTGTGAGTCTAGGGGATGTCCTGTGAAGGGCCAGGAGTTCAGTTTAGTCCTCCTGATGGGTCCCTTGCAACTCGTCCTGTTCTGATTTTATAATTGAATCTAGGTCTGGGTTTTGAATGGTTTAGGGGAAAACCAAAATATTTCATACCATAGAGTGAGAAATCTAGAGGTGGGCAGAATGTCCATATTGGTATGTACATTTCTTATGGCAAGAGGAGTAAGAACTGTGATTCAGATTTAGGTATTATATGTTCTTGCGTCTTTGAAAGAAGCATGTGTTAAATACCTCAATTGAACAACATGCCAGTAAATACTTCTGGTATAATTTGTTTTCGCACAGGTCTCATAATGATCTCTAATAGTTACAGATTTGCTTAACCCCAAAACTATAGACTGTAATTTATTTTGCCTCTGTGCTTGTTCCTACATTGTCCTTAAGTGCCTGAAGAAGTCCCAGTCTGACCAGAATCCCATTATATTAAGTACTGAAGAGTTGATGTTTAGATTGAGTGAATACATGAAAGACACTAATTGTCTCCTGTTAGGCATGGTTCCCCACTCCCTCCAAGCAGACAGCTGAAGTGGTTCAGAGCTCTTCCTGCGTAGGCTTCTGAGTTCTCCACACCACAACTGTGGGTTTAATGAAATCTGTGTGGCTTGCTAGAGAACTGCTGTACGTAATGGGCCAAAAATCTTTCTTCCAGAATAAAGATATTCTTCCATACATCTATGGAAGACAGAAGCAGTCCAGTCCAGGTGGTTCCTTATGCTATTCTGCAGCAGTTCGTGCAGGAGTTGAACTGCAGATATCAGAACTTTTTAAAAAATTGTGCGCTGCTTTTTTTTAGTTTTTGTGATGCCTTGTTACTTAATAACATTGAAATGTGGTCTTCAAATCTGCAGCCTTGGAACCATGGGGATTCAAAAATGCCTTTAAAAGCACTGGCAACTCCAGCTACATAAAGAAAACTAATGCTGCTCCAGTAGACAGAATGGGATATTTTCCCCACATATTCAGTATTCAGGAAGCTCTCCATGAGATATATGGACTTAGTTAATTACCATCCACTCTGCACCTTTTTTTCCTTGAGCAAAGTGGTTTCAAAGTCAGTGAACAAGGCCTTATCTCAAGGTCCTATCTCCCTACCAGGTAGGGTTCAAGCCAGCATGTGGCATACCAATGACTGTGTGTGACATCCTACTGCACACAGAGAAGAGGGAGATGTATGCTTGCATATTGCAGGCTATTTCTGTGGTTATCCAACCTTGAAGACCTAGCACATTCTAATGGAAAAGCGTTCAGGTGGCAAAGATCTTTTCATACTGCATTCAGAGGAGAATTGGTAACTTCTGATTCAAGGCTGTTTGCCTGTGGAACAGCTTGTGATTGCTACATCATGTTTGTGATAAATTTAATTGAAGCAAATGTTTCAGCTGGGAATAAATATGGGTACCTTTATCACATTTATGACTCTAGTAGAAGTGTTATTCAGCTGTTTTAATGTTAGGTTGATTGCAGCAACTGCATGACAGATGATTAGTTGGCAGGAAACTTTTGAATGACAGTTTTGGATCTTTCTATGTGATGGTCTGGAATTCTGCATGATATTCCTGATATTCTCATGTACATATTTCAGAAATATTTTGAATGTATGCTGATTGCTCTTTACTGTGTCTCTTTGCTTCCAAGAACATCCAAAAGCTGTAGTCAGTGAAGTTCATTTACGTGGAAAGTTTTCCTGCAACTCTTTTGGAGAAGTGGAATGACTTTTTGAAAGGTGATGGTGGAGCAACTTGGAAAGCACTGAGAGAGAGAACAAGAGTGGCTACTTTTCTGTATCCGAGTGTGTGACTAGTAGAAAGAACTGCTAGCAGACAAAAAGTTTACAGAAAAAAAAATCCCAGATTCTCTTGCATATGTCAAACTATATGTAAAAAGTAGTTGTATGGTGAGATAGGAAAAGTGTAAGTTTTTTTAGACAGAGTAAATTAATTTAGAAACTTAACATAGATTGTGTTTCTGCATGGGTTCAACCTGCAGTTTTTCCTGAGAAAAGCATGAATGTGGTTATACCAAGAATGCTGGTAAGGAAGGAAGAAATGCTATGGTGTTTGGGGATGGCCAGCAATAGTGCTCAGTACTTAAAGCAGCTGACCCTGATATTACTCCCTATCAAGGATTCATGCAGTGTCTCTGCCCTGGAAATATGCAGAAAAGACACAGCTGAAGAGACTCTTGAGAATACAGGAGTCTGGAACAGAGGAACTCGTGAGACATCATGCAGTAGTTTCTGTGTGAATCCTCCAAACCTCTTAGAAGTGTAACAGAATAGACTTTTGCTATGCTTGCTGTCAAAAGACACAGCTTAGCATCAAAATGACTGTCCCTGCTTGTGAGGTTCTCCTAAAATTGACTAAGTCAAGTGGCACTATCCACTCAGAATTTGCAACTTTGTCCTTGTGCAAATGTAGTATTCCCTGGGAAATAATCTTTGAATGGTTTGAAAAGGGATTTAGTCCTGCCTATCCACTAGAATTTTAGTCCAGGACACAGGATTTTCTACAAAACAAACAAACAAAAATGCTACAAGCTTGCAGATAGTTAATTCTTAGCCAGAGAAAGAGGATACATCATTTGCTTTGGGCTTTTGCTTGTTCTCTCTGCCTTTGAGAGAACCTCAAAGACAGTGGTATTGAGTATGAGAGGGAGAAAGAGTGCAAACAGACAAATCAGAACATGCATATTTGTAGGATATTTTTGGTTCCATGAAACTTGCAAGAAATTGTATTGCTCTGTGGCTAAACTGGACCCATCATCATGCTGTAGTTTTCCAAATAATTCTATTACTACTGTCTCAGTGTTGCTGGCAGCATTTGTCTTTCTGGACAGAAAATCTGGTGATGAGGTTGTGTCTGCTTGTGAACAGTCTAAATATGCACGTGTGGTATGCATGTTGTAACAGTCTGAAGGGACTTAAAAAAGTTCATCTGTGAGAATGAACTTCATGAAGTTCTTTTAAATGTTTCCCCAATTTAAAACTAGAAATAGTGCAAGAAATAAGTATAGTCCCTTGGTGTGGATGGAAATTTTAAAGTATGTCCAGTGTATTTCTGTTAATTGTTCCTGAAGACCAAGTTACATTTTTGGGGGGAACCATTTTTGTGTAATTCCTGAGAATATTATAGCTTGTGACCTGTAGAGCTGATGATCTTAAATTTTTAATTGTTACGGTTTTTTTATTTTGTTTGCTGTCTGTTAGAAAGAGAGGCATTAATAGATTGGTAATGATGGCACTTGAGTTAGGAGATGGATTACTACACTAAGGCTTTTTAATCATCACAACAGCAATACTTCAAACCATTTTTCAAACAGTAGACTGTAGTGTGTTAGCATCACTGTTACATATTCACCTGGTGATCAGTGACACTGACTTCAGACAGATCAGTCCAGAGCTATTTTTACAGAGCTCTCAATAAATACATTTTCACTAGCACTGTCCATGGATTTAATTGTGGGTTTTCTTTTTTGGAGAGAATGGAGCTGAAATTGGTCTTAGAAGTGGCACAGCAGGATTTTGCAGCTCTTTGGCTCTGATTGCACCAATATGGCATTCCTTGGACTGCAACAATAAACCATAAAAAGGAAGCTGGCAATAAAATTTCAGACTTGCTTTGATTTTGTCTCTCCATATTTTCCTAGCATTGTTTTAGAAAGACATAATGCTTTTGGTGGCATCATATAGTTCCTGTATTTCGATTTCAATAAGTATTTGACATGCTAGTTAACTAAACATTACACAAGAAGTGCACCATGACTTACGAGTCATCTCTGAGAAATGCTTAACCATGAGAATTTTAACAGGATATCATTTATTTTTTTCCTACGTGCTCTGTAAAAATTAACTGTGGTGTTAGGGGAATGGGGTTTCTTGGAAAACCAATCTGTACCTTGCATTTTGTTTTTAAGAGGGATAAGATACACCTAAGTCCTAAAGAACAGAAAAATTAAATATTTTTTTATGATATAACTGCGGATTCTCTTGCCTGAGATGCTTTTTAGGAGGTGTTTTTGCATCTGAAAATAGATGTTCAGGGTTTAGATATGAGGTATTAGAATCTAGATGCTAACTTCCAAATTTGGGCGATTTAGATTTTTGAAATGCAGATTATCAATCAACTCCTGTTATTTACCTAAAACTCTTGGTGAATGTGGTGTCTCTCCCTTTTGCTTTCCACAGGATTTTGAGGTGTAGCCTTACACTTTTTGCATATCTAAGCTGACACTGCTCTTCATTACATTTCTGAATACATTTTGATATTTGCCTTGAAGGCTGCATGTTCAGGTGGGAGTTAGAATACGTGTAGTGCTCCACCTTCAGCAAACTTCTGGGGAGGACAGCTTTTACACAAGAAGTAGCTCTGCTGAATTGAGAAGCAAAAGTCTCGCATGTTTACTTCATAAAAGAAGCAAAAATTTTTGAATTACTTGTTATTTTTTTGTTGTTGTTGGGGTGTTATTTTATGGGGTTTTTTTTCTCTTGATAGGAAATGAGCAGATACAATCAAAGCCTTGCAATAGCGAGCCTCCTGTGTGTGATTGCTGTTATGGCAATAACTGTCTTTTGTAATAATAAACTGTTTCTCTCAGGGAGCCTTTTTGTGACTTAAGCAATCCTGCAAGAAATTAAGTGTTTCTCCTGGCTGAGGGAGGGTGCCAGGTTCAAACACTTCTCTAACAGTCTTCGGAAACTTTTAAAAAGCCTTTTCCACACTTGAACATGTGTGGAAAAACAGTTTGTGAGCTTCCCATCACAGTCACATACTTCCTGACAGAGCCGTGAAAAAGTTTATGTGTGAGCTTAAGGTCCAGGTATGAAAATGAGCACCAAGTTTTGATTGGTAATTTGTCCTAGCTAACAAATCATATGGTGCTACAAAAAGATAATTTTTTTCTTGGGGTTTGGAAGATTAGTTACTGTTATAAAGCATTCCGTAATGTGGCTTTGCCAAATTAAAAGTTCACATTCCTACCTTTTCAATGAATTCACAGAACTTATTTCAAACACTCATTTTCTTCACTCATGCAAAATATTTAAGTCCTTAGATCTTATGGGACAGACACTAACTATGAGTGTAGATACATTGATTTTAGTATATTAGAATCAGTAGTCATTGGCATGATATTCATGTGTGTTTGGAAATAAACTAAAATTTCAGGCTTACAAAGGGGAGACCACGTTTTTAACAATGAAGCTGTTTTCCCCATTCTGTGTTGCTTCTGTTGCCCTTAAGATACTGGGGTGAGGAAATAAAGCAAATTCCATCAGCTAAAAAATGACAAAGATAACAGAAAGACAAAAATCATGTATAAATAGTAGCAACAAAAGTGAACTGAGGATTTAAAACAATAGTTTGTCTCTAACAGCAGGAGGGAATAAAAACAGAGCGATGAAATGCCCTTTAATGGTTTTGAATAATTATTACTCTTGTCTAAGTCAGTTGATTTTTAAATACTGGAAACTTTTCACACACATGTGCATGGCATATTTTGTGAGAATCACACCAATGTCTTTGTATGTCAATTGAAGGAAATTAGAATGTATAGTTCAAGTTTTAGAGACTGTCATACTAGGCTGTAACAAAGTAATTATTTGATCAATTTACAAATTGAGCTGCAAATAGTTGAATATTGTTGTTAGGCTTAATCCTAAACTGTGATTTCCAGTATTACAGTGGTTAAAGTTGGTTTTAACCTTTGTTTGTTTGTTTTATTCAGGTTTACAATAATGAAGGTGTACCCTTCTTATTTATGTTCCGAGAAATACAGTTACGTTAAAAAGCCTCACCAACATCCAAATGTAAAGCTCTTTTAATGAAAAATTTCATGCTTTACAAGACTTTAAAGCTTCATATATAAAGTATTTGTAACACTGAAGTCTTTAAGTTGCACTTAGTAAAGCATTAATTGCCATATCCTAATTGAGTAGTTCCAAATGTGTCGCTGTGACACTCAAAGTGTTTATATGCTGGGAGTGAACCTGGGTTGTTGTGGTTTGACTTTTTTCTTTTGCCTTTTCTTTTTTTTTAAACTCATTTTCCAGTGGACTGAATATATTAGTGATGAATGTGCTGTGAAACTAACTGTTTGTTTCCATGCTGGAAAAGTTTCATGGCTCCAGCAATTGCTAGCCATTTTACCACACAGCATCCATCATTTTGTCAAAGTTTTAATGTTTTGTAGTGAACCACCTAGGAAAAAAAGGAGGAGAAAAGAATGACAAAACAGCCCAATTCTTTCATTCCATGCCAAAAAACTGACTGAAGTTTATCCCTGTTTGCCCTTGGAACAATTAATGTGACGTTTTCCTGAATGCCATACTAAATTTGATTGTCAGTTATTGAAATGTATGTTTAAATCAGCAGTGATGCAACTCTAAATGCTTTTTTCATTAATGTCATTGAATCCTTAACCCACTACCTTTGACACATAACAGAATTAGAAAGCCTTTTGGATCATTTGGCTGAAGTTGTGCCCTCACTACAGTATCTCAGTTTGCTTGGAAACATTGCTTGCCCAAATGAACTGGTCTGCAAAGAAAAGGATGAAGATGACTACCAGAGATACAGGTTAGTGTTTTCACTCGTAGATGTGATAAAGCATGAAAGTTTGGTTTTACTGCTGGAAAAATACTAAAGTAAAATCAACCCAGAGTCTCAAACAAACATCTACTCTATTCTGAAAGTGTTGTAACATTCTGCCTGGGAATTTGAGTAGCCCCATTTCAGTGAGATCATGCTTAGGAACCCTGTTTCAATAAATATTTCAGAGGTGTATAACACATGTCTGAGTTGAGCAGGTGTGCACAGGATTTCCTGAATGTGAGTATGCATATACCCCTACTCAAGGCTTTTCCTTCTTTAAGGCCAAGATAAGGCAAGGTTTGCATATACCAAGGGTGACAGGCAATAAAAAAAGCAAAAACAATCACTCCACTGAGATAGCCCGTTGCCTTGTCTTCTGCTCATGTTTGATACGCTGCTAAGTTGCTTCTACTGTAGTTCTAAAGGCACTATTAGCACAGAATAAACGACTCCTCCTATATTGTGCTGCTCTACTCAGAGCAGTTACAGTCTAATAAAAACCCCCAAACTATCTATACAATGTAATGTCAATGAGCTAGATTACACAAGAGATCATCTGAAATGACATATGGAGGCTTGATAAAATACTGAGTCCAACTGAAATGTTGCTAAAAGTTGTAAGGATTATTTAAGACAAACCAGAAATACTTTTGACTGATGGTTGTGAGCATAGATCCATAACTTACGGAATGCCTGCTAAGTGACATCATTGTCAGAGCTATAACCTTAAGACAGGTGAGATGTTGATTATGCAGGAAAAGAAAGACATTAGATGCATTTTTCCTTGCTGCCATCTGATGCCTTATTTCAGTCCTTGTGTGCTGGCACTTGTCCCATTGGCTGCACACGGAGGCAAGTGAGAGCCAAGCAGTGCTGGTCACCTTGCCTTGCAGAGCCTGAGCTCGCTTTTTGTTGGGATCACCCACAGTATTGGGAGTTACAGAACAAACTCTGAATCTTCAGGTAATCCAAACTGTGCTGGAGGAGTTAGGATCAAACAATACAAAGTAGAGGAGACTAAAAGCAGGTTTATGGGGAATTTATGGGCTTGAATTCGATGCATTCAGAGATGGCATGGGTTAAACAGCAGCACAGCTGTCCCAGATGTGCATATATACTTTTTAGTTGGTTTCAGAATTTTGAGAAGGATTTCTAGGTTCTCAGACATTCACCTTTTAATGATTCCAGTTTTGAATCTAGCTTAGCTTGTAGCATTTTGTTTTTCGTGGAGTAGAGCAGCCTAGGTTTAATAAAATATTTCCCATTGCTTTCACACTTAAGTGGAAGGTATGCCTACTATCCAGCTTAAAAGACTATAATAGTGCTGTCTCTATGTAAATTTATGTGACATGTGCTCTAGAAAATTGCTTAAAAAATGAATGATATTTCTACAGTTTACTGTTTTTCACTTTAAGTATGTTTTCTGACAATATGTCTCCTATTAATCATTTAAGCAAAAGTAGTACATTAAAGGAACCATTCAGAGGCAAGAACCCGTGGTTCATTTAGTGCTCTCTGAAAAAATTCCATATTGATTGACATCCTCTGTGGTTATGTGATGTAATATTTATAATATGTCACAGAGCCATACATCAAAACAAGCCTGTCCCTTGTTTCATTTCAATGCTAAAATGTTGATTTCGGAGAGGTCAAGGTAGTTTTAGGTCACATCATGGCAAACCACCATGTCAGAGTGTGAAGGGATTCTATTTATATATCTGCTGGAAACTGCAACATTGTTTCCATTTTCTTTCCTCTCAAATTTTCAAAATCCTGGGTGTTTTTTCCATATAAACCAGGTAATTGAAGCACTTTTAAGAAAGAACAATGGGCTTCTAATTAGTTGAATGATGTATGGTTCTGCTGCTGTAATGCAAGCTTCCCCATCCTTTTCTGTTATTTTTGTTGCATTATATGAAATGTGTTTGCTAGACAGCATTAGATTCAAAACTGAAAACCCTGGATCAATCAATCAACCTGCCTATCTTTAGGAGAATGTATATCATCTACATGATAGAATTGATCAGAATTGCTCTTCTGATTTTACTCTGAGTAGCTAATTCAGATTTTTGAATAAACATTCTGAAGCATCTTGAGCACAACTTTTGTCTTCTGGTTTCAGCGTTTTTTAATGGTTTGAAGTAACTTTTTTCATTAAAATATTTCCTTTTCTTTAGTTTTGATAAATTTATCAGAAAGCATCAAAAGATTACATTTATGTGACCTTGAATTATGTAAAAACTTGAGTTGCCATCCCTGCTATTTTCACCATAACTTCAACTGGCTTTGTTTTGTTCTGAATGGGAACTTCTTTTTTTGTAAATTTTTGCAGTGACCATTGGAACCAGAGCTTCATTTGTTATTGAGCTTTAATTTTGTTCCTACTGACTCAATTAGAATTCGGGCTTTTTAATTCCTCAGCCAGAAAAAGAAAGGTGCTAGAAATCAAAGCTTTGCCTAATCTTCTCATTCCAACAAACTGAAAAGATCTGTAAGCCTCCCAAAATCTTAACGTTAAAAAATGTGGAAAATAATTTTTTAAAAAATTCAGGGTCCAGTGATTCACAGTGATCTTAAAAACAGAGGTTAAAAGTAATATTATTTACTTTAAAAATGACTAGGTTTTATCAAAAATACTTAGAAAATATTCAAGACTATGCTTTTGGTCAAGAAATTATGATCTGGTTCTTCAGGTGATCCATTGGTGTACCATTTATATAATTTCATTACTAGAGCTCTTTCCTAGTCTTTCATTAGAAGTACATTTTATACTGAAAAAACATTATTGTGGGTTTTTTTTCCTCAAAGTAGTTATTTTTTGTCTAAGAACTGCAGTAACTTTTGAATGGGATTTTTTTAGGGAAGAAGAAAAGTTTTTTTGCCATCCCTGCTATTCCTTCTTACATTTCAAATGTGTAGGAGAAACAAATAGATGAAAAAAAATCTGTGTTATGGGAATTTTTGCTTGGACAGAAAAAAATAAATGGAAAGTTCCCTTCTGTGATATTTTTATAATCAAACTTGCTTATTCATTTTAAAGACTCGTGCTTTTTTCTGTCATTGTTAAAATGACTTTAGTTTCTTACTATAAAAAAATCTTTAAGTTCTCTTTATCTTATTTTTTAAGCTTTCTGTATTTGGGTGTTAATATTTTGTAAAGGTATATCTTGGTGGTGAGGGCAAGGGAAAGCAGAATATTTAACATGCAATGATGATAGGAAAATTTAAAAGCTTTTAGCTCCGATAGGAAGCAAAAAACACAGGAAAAAAGCTTGCTAAACAGTGTCCTCTAAAATAACCTAGTCTCCAATCTCTCCTTTGAAGATTGAGTGAAAACAAAGGTCATGACCCAGAGATCAAAGTAACAGAAGTCAACACAGTAATTGCTGGTTGCTTCTGTTGTACTCACAGTTGGTCAGTCCTGTGGGTGTATTGTTTGCAGTGAACACTTCAAACGTGGCGTTACTGAACTGTGAAAAATCATCTGGGTCACAATGTATTACAAAGCATTTGTGAATGCTGCAGGTGACCTCACCTATTTTCATTAAAGCGATATGATTGTGAGGAATTCATGCCATGTGTGAAGTTTTCAGTGCTTGTTCATTCTTCTTTGCTCGTTATTGACATTTCCTGGAATCATGCATTCATTAAATGCTGTTGACATGGAAACAAGGGCAAGTGGAAACAAATGCCTGAGTTTATTTTAAATTAGCTTAAAAATACACGTACTAGATATGCTATCTGTGGCTGGGGGAGCAAATGATGATAACCTTATGAAGTCCTCTTAAGATGCAACAGCAAGAAAGGAAGTGCATACATTTTGTATGGATTAACTTTTCAAGTTAAATTAGATATTCTCATCCCACAATTTTGATTGTGAGAAATGATGAATCTTCTAGCATTTTCAGTGTTCTTGCAGTTTTCCTTTGTTTTATTGTGGTTTTGATTTATTTATTTTTAAAAAAAAATTCTACAGAATTTGCTTCTCTATTTTAAGTAGTCTTGTATTTGGGTGGTGGTATAAATATGTATGTTCATTAAGCAACAGGAGTCTAGACGTCCTCACTCAGTAATGAGAATAATGCTAGTACACATGGTGGTTACCAGTGAACTTAGTGTTGAGGCTCTATTTTAGCAGGAGGGATTGAAATCTGTGGTACTTCTGTATATGTTCTTTATGTACTTAATTAGATGATTAAGGTATTCCCTTACATCTGGATCATCTATGAATCTCTGCTACTTCAGTGTTTGAGAGAAACCTTGTCATCTCACACTACCTGGAAGGAGAAGTCTGTGCTTGAAAGACATCAGGTGGCCACAGAAGGTGCATCTGACACTAGCCACTGGAAGGGTTCATGGGCAAGAACAGCTACCATGTTTTTGTTCAGCCAAATCAATTAAAGTCCATAATACCCAACTTGTCTGTACTAACACAGTAAATCTAGGCGAAACTACAATTACTGTTACACGTATAGAGAAAGCTCTTTCTAATTCATGGGGTTGTTTGCTCCACTGAAGAGGAGCAGAGTGTGTTAAAATATTGGGAGGTGGTGTGGGTTTCTGCGTGACTTGCAAGCCCCTCAGAATTACGTGGTCATCACCAAACAGTGCCAAGGCTGCTCAGGCTCTTATGTGATCCTCCAACATACCTCATGCCAGCATCCTGCCCTGTCTTCTGGAAGATGCTGCTTTGAGTTTATGACCTGTCTTCCTTATTTAACAAATGTTTTGTTGCAGAGGAAATTCTGTAGCCAGCTATATGCTGTGTGGGGGTAGAAGGATACATTTTTTGGGGGTGCAGAAGAAACAATCACAGAATGTAATCCAGTTCACTGTCATAAACATGTTTGTTCAATTCTTCTGTTTTCTTTTTTTTTGTCTTTTTCCATTTAAATGCTGATCTAGCTTAGCCAACTTCAGGTTATTTATTTTTTCTGGTTTATAGTAATGTAACTGAGAGCATAATCAGCCCTTCAAATTTTGAAATAGGCATATTATTTTTATGTTCTCTGATTGTTCATGAAAGGAAAGATAATAGCACAGAAAATAGAAAAATGAAAGTAAACACTTTCTGAAGCAAAGAACATGTTGCAGGTATGATACAGGTAGAGCTGGATATTTCACCATTCTTGTGGGCAAATAGTTCTCAATTTTTCACAGCAGTTTTTTATTTTAAACTTAAATATTGATGCATACAGTACAGTATTCTAGTTTTTGTTAATTAAAGTACAAACTATGCAGAATCTAGTTCTTGCAATAGTCTTTCATGATAGGTTCAATGGAAGAGTTTGCAAATGTGCCTCTTTTCCAATATCCTGACAGGCCTGTATGAAAAGTCTTAAAATGGAGCTTATTGCATGCAGCACATACAAAATTGGTAAATTAATCTTCATTGTCATTTTTATTTAACTAAGACAGAAATAACTTGAAATTTCATCTTCTGTGGTCTTTTTCCATATCTGAGTGCTCCTTTTGGTATGGTGAATACCTGTTCTGAGCTTATTTTTATGGGACTCTTGGCACCCACGCCAAGAGTCAAGGTGGGGGAGATGATTCTGCACAAAAGAAGGTGCAACTTTACTTAAATAAATAATTTCTTTAATCCATTGTGAATTAGATGAAAAGTTTACAGGAAATGATAGCTGGATCTATAAGCACCTTCCTGGTGTGTCTAATTTTTACTTTTCTCTCTTTGAATCTCACCTTTATCCTCATCACTGAAGATAATAACCTTTTTTCACACCACAACAAAGGTGTTAAAACCCAGTAACAGCAGTTTCAGAACACATGGAGCAGTGCTAAGTTTGAAAATTATTAAGAAAAAAAGGGGGGAGGGGGAGTAGGGAGACCCTGCCCCCCAACTTCTAACCTAAATAAACCTTTCTAAACTAAATGTAGAATGTAGGTGGATCTTTCTTCATTAACCAGTATGCTTTTAACTAGTGATTTTACAAGTCTAAAACAGGTGCAATGTGTCATGCAATTTATGGGTCCCAGTGCCTGCCATAAAGTATTTTATGATGGCTGTGTTCTGTGTTATTAGTAGCTGTCTTTTTCTGCAGCCATTGGTGTTTGATAATAGTCTTAAAACACCCAAAATTACTTACCTGCAAGCAACATTCCATAGTCCCTGTTGACAGTTTGAATAAGTTTAGTGCCCTTTTGTTGTACTTTACCTTCAAAACAAACTGATTGAACCATCAATAGCTCCTGAAAGCTGACAGAGGCATGTCATCTGGTCTAACCCTCTGATAGTAGGTTATCTGGGGGAGTTAACCTCCCTGCATTGTTAACCGAAATGTTTTATGTACTATGCAACTTTAGGATACTGCTCTGATAACCTTAGTAACTAAGTCATACATCACAGCAAAGAGATTTTGTGCAACAAATAACCCTGGATTAAATTTACAAGGCTTGAATTGATATTGTAGAGTGTTCATTCCCAGGCTTTGGTAATCTTTTCCTGTATTTTTTACTGCAAACTTGTGTTACATTTAGATTGAAGCTGCATCTTCATATTTCTAGCTAAACTATATCCAGGAAGCTTCCTGCTTTTCTTCAGCCATTTAATATGAATGTATTGTATTGTTTTCAAATAGCATAGATACTTCTATTCCCACATTTAGTAAAAAGAATATGAATAAATGAGATGGCATTTTGAATCACCATTTAAAATAATTAACTGCACATACACCTTCCTTCTACCAGTGGGATAATATTTATGGTACCTACTTTTTAGTATTTGCTCAGATTAAGGACTGCAAGTTTGAAAAAAAGAACCCACCCCAAACCTGTGACTTGTGGAGTAATTTGCTGTTTAATTTGTGTGGGAAGGGTTTTTGGTTTTGTTTCTGGAATTGACAAGTACTAGTGCTAATTCTGTTTTTTGAAATGCAGTCAGGATGGCTTAAAAATACAAAAATACATTTGTATCAAGGAATGCCATTATAATTTTAAGCTCTTTTGAAATGATTGAGAGACTGACATTAGGGCTGTGATCCAAAGTCAGCATAGATGACAGTGCTGTCTTATTCTGTTGTCATTTTTGTTGCAGCCTGCTTTTCAATGGCATATTTCATTCCATCATTAAACATTTGCTGATTTTCTAATACCGATGTTTTCTTCACCTGAATATTCATCTTTTCTCACCCTACACTTAGTGGGTGTCTTTACTCATTTTTAGCTTCACTCTTCTTCACTCTTGACATATTGTTTCCTTCTGTACATGTCTTCATTTGAAAGAATCTGTTGTCATCAGAGCTTTTCTGCCAGTAGTGCAAGATGGATAGCTTCTCCTCCAGTGAAAGATAAGGGCCAGCAAAATGCCAGGGAGGACTGGAAGGGCAGCCAGGAAAGCTGGAATGAGTCTGAGAATGTGTCTGTCTCATAGGTCTATAGCTCTTGTTTAAAAAAATGGTCTTAGGAGGTGTTCTGTTTTGTGAAGTGACTCTCTCGTTTTCTTCTGCTGTTATAATTGAGAGCCATAGATTGAGGATTCACATTTAAATTGTCTGAGCATTTCAGAACTGAGCATTGTCAGTTCACTTGTTAACAATTTATGAAGGTGCTGCTTCAGAGGAATGGTGTACTTGATGGAAAGCTTTATTTGCACCATTAAATTTTGCTTGGTTTTAGAAGGGGGAGCATTGCAGTAATTTTCACATGTTTATCTGGTTTTGACAATGGTATCGTAAGATAAACTTTCACCTTTTCAAACAATTTTTTTCTGTGTTTTGTTTGTTTGTTTTGGGGTTTTTTTTGTGGGTTTTTGTGGTTTTTTTGTTGTTTTGTTGTTTTTTTTTTTTTTCCCAAATGTTATGCAGAGTTTTCTATTTCTTTAATTTCTTCCTCCCCGTGCCAGAAGGGATTGCTATGATGAGGAGTTCTCTGACTGACTTGGGATTTATGCAAAGCAGCTAGGCTGGGGAGCATTATCATCACCTTTCTAGCCCCTGGCAGGAAAAGTCTGATATTGCCCTCACTCTGCAGTGTCTGCTTCACATTTGGTTGACTAAATGCAGATGATGTGCACTTGAGGTGGTTAGATATTTGCATTTGCCACGGTTGTGCCTTGCTTTGGTTGTGCTCTGCCATGTTATCTCCCTCCACAAGTGAGAAGCCAATAGTATTTTTCTGAGGCTAGAAAGCTGCTATCCTTTGGGTAGAAGTGATAAATAGAATATAATACTGATGACTACTAATAAGAACTTGGAATTCTTAAAATATATTCCCCATAACTAGTCCCTCCCTGTGCTTCTGCACTTGATCCTGAGCTGGGATCTGTGTGCCATAAGGACACCTTGTCTCTGGTGGGGCCAAATTGGAATTCTCCTTCCAAATGCTGGTCATTGTATTTTTAGGAAAATAAAATAAAAAGTCCAAAAGGGTGTTGGCAAATGGTAAGAAACCTTGCAGAGAAGTTGGCTGGTGATTTCCCATATCTCAGACTGATTTTCTCCTGCTGTGTGGGTTGGAATCTTTGGTTTCACTCAAAATTCCTTTTCCCAAACAGGCAATGCAAAACAATTTGCAAGTTATTCTATTCCTTGGTATGCTTTATACCTCACTAATATACAGCAAGAGTATACACGTCCGTGGTGATAACTGTGTTTGATCCACCAGTATTAAATGGTTTTGGCTTCATTTGAGAGAATAAAGTAACGATTATAACTTTGTACGTAAGCTGCATTGCATGAAAAAGGTGAACACAGAGAGGAAACAAAGGCTGTTGTTATTTTTGGCTGTTATTATTTTAGCCACTGAGTCTGTGAGTATGTCTTTGTGCATTACTGGATTTTAACTGTGTGTATTTTGATATCTGTCAGATATTTTGTCCTGCACAAATTGACAAACCTGAAATTTCTCGATACTCGGAAAGTAACCAGGAGGGAGAGAGAGGAAGCCTTGATAAGAGGTGCCTTCATGAAAGTGGTTAAGCCCAAGGATGCTAAGGTAGGAGAGTAGATGAAAATGGTAACAGTAATATGATTCATTAACACTATTTTTAAATAACTCCAAGAGGCTGGCTGCACCTTTCGCCAAGATAAAAAAAGAGGTGAAACCTTTCAAATGAAAGAACTGATAAATGTGGTCAGATGGGGACAAAAGTCTTAGTAATTTTTCTGTGTTTTATTGTAGAAATTTACAGGTACATGTCTAACAGGCTGTGGCCATGTCGTCAAATTTCTGGTTTCAACCTCTGTTTCACATAGCAAAGTGTGTGTCACTGAACTTAAAAGCATTTTTTTACCCTGTCCAAGGAAATGCAACAACTGTGTGATATACTTCTGTGAAAGAATGCAGTTTTTTCTGACAAGTTGTCCCCTGCCTTGTGTGTTAAACTCCAACGTCTATTGCAGAGCTCACACCTATGGTGTTTATTGGCTTTTAGTGAACCTGTTGA
>WAAE01020639.1:0-65949 GCA_013400495.1 Nicator chloris
GTCATATCAGTCCTTCAAAGTGAAAGAGATGGGAAGTGCTGTTAGGATGATTATATGCTGAAGTCTGGTTCCATTACTGCTGTGCTTATCTGGTTCTGTTGTCACTGCACTTTGCTCAGTTTCATCAGCACTCATTCTTCATTAATCTGAGCAACTCCTACTGCAATACCATTGGTATGGCATAAAGCAACCAGACTAGTGATGAAAGACAGTATTATACAGCAATTAACGTCCTCATTGGTTATTCTACCCCAAATCAAATCCCCTTGAGTACATATCAGAATTCCCCATCCTTCTGCATTACCCACTAAGTGCATCCAGGTCCTTGAGCAAACACAATCCCAGGGATGGGTCTGCCTTTGCCCAAGACAGGAACAACCCAGATTGCCTCCCACAACATAATTTTTTGCGTGCACTATAGGAACTTCATCCCCTTCCATAGTATGTGAAAGTTTTGATTGGGCAGGGCCAGCCTGCTTAGCAGATCCCCTAGTGTTAACTAACCAGATGGCTTTTGTTAAATGGATATCCCAATGTCTGAATGTCCCAGTATCTCTTGCTCTCAGAGAGGCCTTCAACAGTCCATTGTATTGTTTGATTTTCCCTGAGGCTGATGCATGATAGGGAAGATCAGATAACCAACTTTTTGGCCTAGGTGTCTATGAGACTGCTGTGGAAAGGAGTCCTGTATGTCCTGTGGCTTTCACGTGCCAAATCCACAGTCCAATAAACCTGGTAGTCAAACCTGGTAGTCCCCTTCCTTCACCCAGCTGGAAGCAGGGCCCCTCTAGTCCTGGTCCCAGTATTTATTCCTACTGGCAAATACCAAACAGCCCCCATACTGGCAGGGCAGTATGAGAAGCTGAAAAGGCCTTGGCTTGGTGCAAGCACTGCTTTGCAACAACTAAAACATCAGTGTGTTATTCTCATCCTACAGCCAAAACACAGCACTGTTCCAGCCACTAGGAAGATGATCAACTATCCCAGCCAAAACCAGGACACTGCAGGTTTAAATCTTTTTAACTAATGCCTATTTTCAACAAGGATTACCAAACGATTAGTGCCCTGTTAATTTCAGGAGAGCAACAGAGGCAGCAGCAAACAATCAGACAGAGTACCTTGCACACCCAAAAGCAAATTCACCCAAAAGTAGTCATTCAGTCTACTTACAAGAGAGGAATTTGAGCAACATGTGACCTTGACACAGATGATCATTTCAAAGTGTGTTATCAAAAGCAAGGCTGTCCTGAGGAATTTTCCTAAAGCCTTTTCTACAGCACAAATGATAGAAAAGTTTGTCACTTTTCTTGCCATCTTTTCTGGTTTTTTGTCCTCCTTACTGTTTGTTAACATACACAGGGCCAAAGCAATGAGTGATGCATGAAATGGGTGTAAATCATACTAAGCCATGAGAGTTTGAAAAGAAAACCTGCCACAATGAGTAGAGCTAAAGAGCAATGAAGCCTAGCAAAGCGGTCCTCAAAGTGGGGTGTGTGCAAGAAAATCCAGTGCAGTGCGAGAAGAAAATATCCAAACTTCACTAGTATATGAAATTTCAATATTCACACACATACTTGTGTATGCAAACTAATATACATATATTGGGGGTGCATGCCCAAAAATCTTACCAATTGGGGTGTGCAATCAAAAACATTTGGAAACCACTGGCAAAGAGCCTTAAACATGGACTCACTTCTGTATTTGGATCGGTCTTTGGAGACTTCAGTCAGTGGAGGCTCTAAGTGAGGCCTAGCTGGGCCACTGGGGCCCATCAATGCATCCAGGGCCCTGCCAAGAGCCCACACCAGAGAGAGCTGGAAAAAATACACTTTGGGAAGAGTCACACAACTTGTTGGAGCACTGTTACAATGTAGCCTTGGAAACAGCTAATTATCAATACTCGTCTACAATGTCTTAAAAAAAAAAAAAAGCCACAAAAAATCTGCTTATAAGTAGGCCAAATTCAGCCCTGCTGGTGCATCCAAATAATTTACACAGGGCAATCCTCACTAATTAACCCAGCACAGATATTCCCTTGTAGCTTATTAGCAAAGCCCCTACTGTTCTATTTCATATCTCTGCTACCACACTGGTGAACATAGCATACATTTCAACTGGGATCCCATGTACTTGTGCAAAAAGCTCTGCCTATCCCTTCTGGGAAATAACCAGGGTGCCCTTTATCACATGCTCCCAAACAAAATATAAGAGAAGTTGGAAGTAATAAAACTGACAAGGAAATCCCAGATATGCAATCCAGTCCTGTGGGAGACTCTTATTACTTGGCCTTATAGCCTCTGCCTTCATTTCAACACTCTGACCTACTACAGAGCAAAGAGCAACAGAAGATGAATAGAGCACTCCTGCCCTCCTCTCATCCACTTTCCCCGGGTCACCTCAAGGCTTTGAAGAGTCATGTGGAACCAAAAACAGATCTGATAAAAAATACATTGATCTGTTTCAACTTGGGATGAGCTTCTTGATTGGCTCAGGCTTGCCACAGGGCTACAGCAGTGCTAGTGCCAGCAAAAGAGAGGGAATGAAGTAGATGGGTAGCTAAACACAGGGGAAGGCAGCAGTGCTTCAGTCAGCTTAAAGCATGTGTGGGGCTGTAGCACACCTGAATACAACCACCACCCTCACACTAGCACAGTGCAGGCAGCAGTCCAGCGGAGTGATTATTCCCTTTCTTTCAGCAGTCATGAGCTCCCAGCTCAAATCTGCTTGGCTTTTACACACAGACACAGCTCTTAAACGAAATACAAAACAACCTGAAGGAGTCCAACAGAGTGCAAGTAAAATCCTGTGGCCATGTGAAGGAACTGCCTTTTTGCAGCCTGGGCAACAGAAGGAGACCCAGGTGCTACCTGCAGCCTGCTAAAAGGGGCACAGAGATGAGCCAGGCAGGTCTCTTCTCATCAACACACAGCAAGACATGAAGCAAGAGCCAAAACACGTAACACAGAAACCCCAATTGGATGCAAGGGAAAAGTTCACAAACAACAATGTTCAAGCAAGAGGGTGAAATCACCTTCTTTGGAAATTTTCAAAATTCACATGGCCCTGACCAACCTGTTCTAACTATGAAGCTTGTTCTGTTACAGCAGGGAGCAAGGGCCAGGTAACCCCCAGTGGTCCTTACCTAAATTTTCAACCAACAGGCTACACAATCCATGTATCATGTAATATGTGCAGGGCCTACAACCTGCAGTGTCATTAAAACCAGATTTGCCCAGAAGCAATCAACTATTCACACAAGCTTCATATACTATCCATATTCTACAAGCTGTGAACACAGGATTTTAAGTTTAATCAATTTATATTCAAAAGAATATAACAAAAGAATTATTTCCCTTCCTCAAAGTCACTTATAATTTCATACAGCCTTAATAGATCGTTTCAGATACAAAGCAATAAACCACTATTTTCACTTTCTGTAAAAAACACAAGCTAGTGGATAGCTTAGAAGAGCAGTATTTAGAACAATAATTTCCAAAAAGTGTGATATAACCAACATCAAAACTTGGTAAGTCACACATAAATGAATTTATCTACAAAACTGTTAGAAAAATCTAGACTTAAAAGTTTTGTGCAAATACATGGGACCAATCCCTGATTGGCAGCATGACTCCTGAGAGTGAACACTGACCTTTGGAAATCGATGCTTTAGAGCAAGGTAATGACTGCTGTAGCTAAACCTTTATAATGGGAGATAATCAAACTTGCACACAGTAACATACAAAGCACCTGAAGCAATTCCTGTTGGAGTTATGACATGCACCCACTAATCCTCAAAACTTCAGTATGCCTTTGTATACACTGTGTCAGCAGGAATTCTGACAAGATCTCTCTCATGCTTTATATAATGAACCTGTCCTATCAAATCTTCTAAATTCTTCTGTTGCTCTATCATTCTCCATTCCGAATTTTAATCTACAATCCCAATGGTGACAGTAACTACAGAATATCTGAAGAAACACATTGCCACTGCAACAACAATCACCACAACAACAAAACCAGAATGAATCAGTTACTGTCACTGCAGAGAATGGTACTGCTGTGAACTGAGTTTGCTTCACCAAATTCGTGGCATTTTCATCCCTCACAACCTTCTGACCACAGACATGTAAAGATAACTCTATTAACCCAATCCATCCCTTGCTAAATTATATAAAAGGATTGCAGCAGCATTAAGTGACTCCACACTGACTGCAGAGGTCGAATGCCCAGAATTGAAGCCCTTCCGTCACACAAATTTCCCCCACAACTCTCAATTTCCACAGTGCTAATATTTTGCTCAGTGTGCTTCTGAACTAGAGGGAAAAAACCTGAGCTGTTTTATCATACATTGGGTAATGTGTCATCTCAGCAGTGTGCATTTCAGGTTGCTAAGGTGCTGTAACCACTGCCTGTCTTACCCTGTCAGTTCTCTCTCAGGTTCCTATCCAACAGGCAGCCTCGGATTCAGTGAAGGAAACTCCTACACAGGAACAACCAGACCTCACTTGCATTCTCTGCAACACAGAATTGTAAGAAAGGAGTATAAATTCAAATCCTTATTACCATATACTTTATTCTTGAATTTCAAGTCAATACTAATTTTGAACAATCTAGTATCTTGCAAAGTGAATTTCAAATTCTTGTAAGTAACCAAGACTGTATCTTATAATCAGCTAAGAGCTGCTCACCATGTCAAGCCCTCTGTTTCAAGAAATTCATTTTTATGTGGATGGAATACAAAAAAATGATATTAAGAGGTATTTCTACTTCCCCCTCTCATTACTGTAAAAAAATCATATGCTGCAGAATAATGACACAGTACTCAAGGGAAAAGAGGTAAATATTGAAAAATTCATTGCAAACTAAAACCTCACTCCAAAGACCTAATTATCCAAAAATTGTCATTTCAGGACAACAGGGCAAGGAAACAGTATTAATTTTAAAACGCACTTTGTAAAACACAAGGACTTAACTACTCACTTATAAACTAACTATGCTGAACTTATATTCTACAATATGAAATTATTCCTTATGAATATTTTCTTTTCCAGAGTAATCAAAAAGCAACTACTACACTGTTGCAAAATCTACCAGGAAGTAGTAACTCTACAGAGTTACTTAACCAAGTAAGAAAGCTGGGATTCTAATCTAGTAACACAGTGCATTATGCAAGCATTAGCTTTCTAAATATACAAAAATAAGTTTTCATTCCAAGAATCTAAATCTGAATATACTTTAAAGATGCATTTACAATGCTTGCAATTAGCTGTGGAACTGAATTTAATCATCAATATTTCAAAGACATCTGTATGCAATAGAGTATGAGAAAAAATTGGTAATTTTAAAAAGAATGATGAAAAACCTTTCTAAGAAAAACTACTCTAAAAAATAGAAACTATTCAGGCATCAGAAAAATAGCAACAAGAAAAAAGCCCTCCCTCTCAGGAACTGCGAAGCACATTATGCCTCTTCATGGTTTTTAAGATCTGGCAGATGAACACCAAAGAAATTTCACAACAATTGTGAAATACCAGCTCCACACACAGAAGGACAAATAAAAACCACACACTAAAACACAGACAACCTACAATAGGCTGTTTATCCAACTCCTGCATGTCCCTTTAGTACACCACTAAAAAAATACTGATTTGAGTTTGCCAAATGTGGTAACTTATTCAAGTTCCAAAAACTACTGTGATATTTTAGTATGTCAAGAAAAAAAGGAAATGTGCAGCTCAACTAACAGTATGTATGGCAGTAAAGGCTAATCCAGCTACAGTCAAATACTCATATGAAACCCCAGTGTGGCTTTCCACAGTTGATTTCCCTCCGACACACATGTTCAGCACAGATTTTCTAATTTATTCAATATAATCTTTTTCCTACTGCATCCAGAGCTGCTCTTGGCAATACCAAAATCTTGACAATATTTTTATCAGGAAACAGATTTTTTTTAAACCACACTGAGAAAATCCAGAGTAACCTCAGCCTGAAGGTCAGGATGCTTCCCTACCCCATAGGATTCCCCAGGCTAAAGGCTGGGCTCAGAACTTTCCCCCTCATCACTATACTATGGCCTATTTTGGGCTCTGCTTTCCAAGCTTCTCCACCACATACAGAATTCCTCAGGAATTTCAATATTCACAGAGCTTCTGAAAGGTCTCAGTTTCAACTCAAAAGAGGCAAAAGGAGGCATGATCTCAGCAGTTCTGTGGGAAGGAAACATTCACCTGCCCAAAAGACATCAGATGCTGTTAAACATTTCTACAAAGTACTGTATGCTATAGTGCAGACCGTTAGCATATGTTATTTGTGCAAAACAATACTTCAAGGAATGTTGAGTCAGTCCCTCAGATGTTTTTACCTTGTTGCTACTCAAGAATACTCCAGTGTCATACTTCTCATTCTGTGCATACAGTTTTCAAAGATTCTGAAAAAATATTCTGTGGTCCCAGAAGGTAACTGCTTTACAAACTGATCGTTTCTCAGTTGATTTATAAACCAATGCCCTTTTCACTGTCCCTCTAGTCCATACTAGTTTAAATACCAAACCTTGCCACACGCATGGTTCATATGAGTTAGTAACTGCTAACAACTGCCAATAATTAGCTGAACAGCCATTTATACTCCTTCCAGTTATTATGTTTGGGAAATCTACTGAAAATTGAATAGGATGAACTGACAGATGTGTAATTACTTCATCGGTGTAGTCCGTATCAACATCCCCAAATCCAAGCTGAAAATCCTCCATGCTGCCCTTCTTGAAGCCAATGCCTTGCTGAATGCCAATGGAGATTTTGCCACCTATTTCAGTGGGGCCAAGATAATTTCTGCAGTTGACTCATCTCAATGAACTCAAGTTCCAACACTAGATCTTGAAATTCCATGCTTGGATCAAGTTCACAGTAAAACTACTGCAAATTCCACCTGAGACAAGGCATAAGATCAGACTTCACAAAAACAATCAGTGTTTTGCAATGAAGTTAAATCCTTCTCCCCAGACCTTCCCTCTCTCCACTTCACCACCCAGTCTCAGTAACTTTAATGAGAACAAGGTTACTGTGTTACATTTTTACAGTGATTTTGCCTGCTTTCCTTCTATTTCTTTTGGGAAGGATTCCTTTAACTCTGGAACATTTTTAACTAGTGCAAGAAAAGAAAGGAATAAAAAATACTTGATAATCTCTCTTTGCTAGTTAATTATGGTAATTTTTATTTTGTCTAAAACCTCAACAATTCTCAAACAAAGCAAAAATAATACTAACAGAGTAGTTGGGGGTTTTTTCAATAATGAAACCAAGAACAAATTAACATTTGAAAATAAAGATACACATATCCATTTAAGTACGTGATGACCTGGAAAAAACCTCAGTTCAGGCTGATGCTTATGCATTTATGTTGGTGTAACAAGGGCATTCCCAAAACTGCTCACTCTGACTTTCAAACTGAAACAGTGGCAGGTAACAATGAATGTTAGAACAGTTTATTATTGTCACTGCTTTTCCTCTGCCATAAAAAAGAAAAACACACTTGTTTTTGTAGGCAATCCCCATGTCTATGCTGGACTGGGTATATGAATAAAAAACCTTTCAAGTACCAACGCAGCTTATTCCAGAACGACTGTAAGGAATTCTGCCAGCTCTCTGAACAGTGACTACATTATTATCGAAGAGGCTCTTATGTCTGCTCTGTAGCCACTACTTAGACAGGAATGGCACACTGTCACGCCAGCTGTTACATCTACCCTAAAAACCACCAGCTACTGGATTTACCACAAGCCTAATGCAGCATGAAGAGGCACGATCATTGACCATCAGAGCCTCACAGTGAAACCCTACTGCAGTTATGCAGATACAACTTCTCTGGAACCCACGTGGAAGTACATCAGCAAACCTCTGGAAAGACAGCAGGCAGCACACCCAGGCATCTGTGACTGCAAAGCTCTTCAGCTCTAGACTATGGGCTTACCTCACCTGGAAAACTTCATGAATACAGAAAAGGACTTTGGAGGACACTGGAAATGCAGCTTATAGTAGCAGAACTTTGGAGGTTTCCTCTCAGTACAATTAAACTAAATACATCAACTGTACGGGAAAAAGACACATGAAGGAGCTTGGGCAGGAAAGCTGCTCATCCATAAAGGGATATAA
Source organism: Nicator chloris (assembly GCA_013400495.1). Classification (NCBI taxonomy): domain Eukaryota; kingdom Metazoa; phylum Chordata; class Aves; order Passeriformes; family Pycnonotidae; genus Nicator; species Nicator chloris. The sequence continues at coordinate 8,151 of WAAE01020639.1, forward strand.
ACACTTAGCTACAGTACAACCATCTCTTTAGCACTGACCTCAGCTGAGTCCACACACTTAGTGAGAGCATTTTCAACTCAAGCATACAGGTATCACATACAAAGCAAGCCCTCCAAGTATGGCCAAAACAAGTAAACACCTAAGCATCCAAGTATCACACCACTGAGTAAGCCAAGGTATATCAATGGAATCACAACCAGGCTACTGTATCAACATGGTGAACCTCACACTCCTCCAGCAATGTAAATGAGCGATACCCAATGCAGAGTGCCACTCACAGACAACAACTTGTAAGCTCAGACAGACAAAACACATCTAAAAAGAACAGGTCTGGAATACCTAAGTAACAGCCAACAAAGATCTCAAGACAAGAATACACTGTGCTTTATTGCAAGCAGCGCTTGCTTTATTGCAAGTGCGGATTATGTAGAGTCATTTGGCAAGTACTAGGCCCTGAGAGAACATAAACTGGTCATTTTTATCCCATTTCTGCCATCTCTTCACTATTTTCACAAATTAATGAAAAAAATCACACACAATCTTCAAGATATTAGGGCATAATAGAGAAATTTTATTACATTAAAGTACACTACTATTAAAAAAGAAAGAATTCACTACCTTGATCCCAAGATTCCTGTTAACAATAATTTCAAGAAGTGACTTTAATGAGGTAAGATTTCTGAAATATGTGAACAAATACTGTACTCCACACTCAGAATATGTGTAAACAATAAAGTTTTATAGCTGGTGTTTTTTTCAAAGCTAAAATGCTAACAAGTCCCCAGGAAAGTCTTTTAAAAAGACAGTTTATAACCAGACAATTTTTAGTATATTCCAAGCAATGAGTGTATTTCACAGAAATGTTGTTTAAAACCCTTCAACTTCAATAGGCAAAAAATGTAGACAGCCTTAAGATTATTCCTGAATTTTAAAAAAATCTCCCACTTGCATCAGGAATGAACAACAGGATTGGGGAAGCCCTCCTCTGACGTGTCAAAAAACATAAACCCAAGAACCACACAAATATTCCACACTCAGCTGGCACAGCATAACTTGGTCTGGCAGCACACTTTGCTCTTCCCAGGTACAAGTGATGTTGGTATTAAACTCAAGCCTCATGAGCTCTGAGCAGATTGTACAATAATGTTAAAACAAACAAAAGGTGGTTTTGGAAAAAAAAAAAAGTCTTTTCAGCGCTCTTCCTAAAAACAGCACCAAAACAAGACTTAAAAAATATATTAAGCTCCCAAATTAAGTAATTTGGAAAAGACATCATCCCTTAAGACATAAAGGAGAGATAAAAACTTGAAAATATGCTAGTCCCTTCCCTCACCGAAAATTTACAAAGACAGTAACAGCTCAACAAAATGAGCAACCTATCCACAAAAAACTTACCTACGTTTTTATTTTGGCAAGCACTTTTAAAGGTACTGAAGCCTCTTCAATGAGGGATACCTTGCCCTATGCACTACACTGGATCATTTTTTAAGGGTGGACTTATTTTTTAATGTCATGTTTTATTTTTTGCTCATGGTTCAGATGTTCTTTCAAATCCTGTTTTAATTCCTATGACAAGAAACACGTATTTCAGAGGTAACAAACCAAGCTTATAAGGGATGTCGGCGAGACTGAAGCTGCGCGCACGGGCCCGCGTGAGCCAAGCTTGTTTAACCGCTCCTCAAGATGGTGACCAAGGACGAGGAAAGCAGTGCGGGGTACGGGAGAGAAGCAAGGCTTGTAGGATTTCGGGGAGAAGCTCCCAAAGACCAAGCCAGGAACGCTTCCCAGACGAGACACAGAAATACGGCCCGAGCTGGGCGCGACGGCACCGCCCCACACGGCGCGGCGACAGTAGAAAGGGCCTTAAAATGGCGCCCGTGGGGGAGGAGAGCGGGTGAAACTGCGCAACAAACGCTGGCAGGGAGCCAGGCAGCGCCATCTTCCCGCTCCCCCGCGCAGCCGGGGCTGCCTGCCCGCCGAGCCCGGGCACGGCCGGGGCCGCCGCCGGAGCCGCTCTCCGCTCTCCCGTGCAGTCCCTCGGCCACCCCGCGCTGCCGAGCCCGGGGAGGGAGAGGAGCGGCGAGCAGGGAATGGCGAAAGGCAGAGGTCTCCGCATCTCATTCCTCCCCACAAGCGGTTAGGAACAGCTCTAATATATACGTGCCCTCTATACGTAGTTCGATTTTGCCCGGCTTTTTCAGACTATACCCGTTTCCTGCCATAATCTGTAACTGATTTTTGCAATTAATGCCAAAAAGCAAAATATAATTTACATACTGAATACCGCCCATGACTCAATAAATGTGAACAGTGGCTATTTCAGAAAACCCCCTTCACAACCGACAATTGTTTTAAGCCTCAAGTAGAAAAATCTATTTACAAAATATTGCTTCTTTTACGCAAAATAATCCCACAGCAGCACAAAGGATCGGATTCACATCCACTCTAGAGCGAAGCCAAAGGGGTCACTCCAGAAAGAGAGGCTTTATTATGTTTTAAAGGGGCGTTACAACTAAATACTTTCTCTCTCCAAAAGAAAAAGTAAAAATTAAATAAATTAAATAAAAGGCACATCGGAAATCTTGATCCCGAAAAGGCGAAAAAAAAAGCGCATTAGCCCAAACCTACCGCCCGAGCATTTCGCGCACCCACAAAAAGCGGCACCGTTTCCATTCCTCGGTTAAAAGCAGGAGGCACGGAGCGATTCGGAGGAAAATGCAAATAAAAAACCAAACAAATCAAATCAAATCTAGTGGCGACACCGAAAACGAGGAAATTAGTGAAAAATAAATCCCCAGAAGGTACAAATCTGAGACACAAGCTCAAAGAAAAGACAAGATTAGGGTGGTGGCGAGTGGACGGGGGAAAGGAAAAAATCAAGCCATGAGCGAAAAAGGAAAAAAGAAAAGAAAAATCCTTCCCAGCTGCACAGCCAGGAGAGAGACGAAGTGTCTCCATTTTCCCGACGAGGAGGAAGAAAAGACTGTTTCACAGACCACAGAGCTTTAGAGAAAAGCAAAGAAACGAGGGGGGAAAAAAAAGAGGGAGGAGATTTGAAAAGATTATTTTTCTTTCTCCCTCACACACTCTCTCTATCCCCCTCTCCCTCTCACTCTCTCTCACACTCACACATACACACACACTCTCTCTCCCTCCTCTCCTCTTTCCATCCCTCTCTTGATGGCCATCAAGGGGGCGGAAAATAAAAAAAAAAAAAAAGACAACAACAACAACTAATTTTAAACCGGCTCAATCAATGAGTCATTAAAAGAGATTTTTCTTCCCTCCTCTCCTGAATTTGCATGGCATCAGCAAGAAAAAAAAAAAAAACCCACCCCAAACCTCTCCCCTCTCTGCAGCTATCAGCCTGGACCTGAAACCTTATCTCTCCCTTCAACCCCCCCCCCCCCCCGCAGCTTTCAGCCTGGCCCTGAAACCTTCTCTCTCCCTTCAACCCCCCCCCCCCGCGCCTTTATTTTAAGAAACAACTTTTTTTTTAAGTGCCCTCAGCAGCCACCATCATCAGCCTCGCGGAAAAAAAAAATATAGTTCATTTCCATGTGAATCCACATCTGCCCAAACAACAGCCACCCACAAAATATCCCTCTTCTTCCTCCTCGTCTCCCCTCTCGCTCGCTCTCTCTCTAGATATATATTTATATACATAGCCCCAGAGCCAATAGCTCTCTGGGCTGAAACCTAATATCCTGGTTTTGGCAACTCCTGGTTGTTAATTTGCTCCTCTTTCTTTTCTGTCTGTCTGGAGATAGATTTCCCCCCTCTCTTTTCCCTCCCCGAAGGAAGGGAGGAAGGAGGTTGTGTGTTTTTTTTTTCCTTGAAATTTTTATCACAAAATTATAATACACTCAAAGGGAAACTCACCGTCATGAAAAAGCAGTGCCTTGTCAACGGGGTTTCTTCGCCATCACATCAGGGGCTGGCAGTGTAGGAGAGAGAGAGGGAGAGCGAGAGAGCGAGGGAGGGAGGGGGGAGAGCGAGCGGGAGAGGGAGCGAGCGAGTGAGGGGGAAAGAGAAAGCGAGCGGGAGGAGAGCGCGGCTCCGCTCGGCTCCGCTCCGCGCCCGCACCGCCACCGGCACCGCAACGCCGGGCCCGGCACGGCGCGGCCGCGCAGCTCCGCCGGGACACAACGCCGCAGACCGGCGCCCGGGCACACGCACCGCCGCCCTGGCATGATGAGTCCCCAGCCCCAGCGCGATCCTCGCTCCGCGTCTAAATCCAGGCCTTTTATAAACTTTCGCTCCTTTTTGTTTTGGGTTGTGTTTTTCGGAAACCCGTAAGTCTGGAGACCTAGCCTGAGCTGTTGGCTTTAGTTAAAAGTTGGGGTTTGTTTGGGGTTACAGGAAAATAAAACAAAGTTTTTATCCTATTAAAATTAACGTTAATGTCAACAATTTGGTTGATTTCCTTCATATTAAAACTGTAAACCACTATAAGCTTTGTGGGCGGGAGGGGGTCCCCAAAATAATAAATGCAAGCGCAGGGGGCTCCCCAGAAAAATAAATGCAAGGTCACCTTGAAAAAGATAAGATTTGATCCCTTGACAAGCTACAATATTTTAAGTATTTTTTAGCTATGTTCTTATTAGCCTTGTTAGAAACAAATTACACGCATTTCAACTACTTTAAAAAGTTTGAAGTAACCTAAAAATGTTAATTTGAAGTCAAAGGTTATAGCACTGAGAGTTCATTGATGGCTATTCTAGTTTACTTCATCTAAAAGCATTAATAACTTTATTCAAAGCTTTTATGTTACAGAAAAGTAATCCAACTTACACCATTCATTCATTTACTGAAAACAATTCTAAAAAATTAATTATTTTTGCAGATAATTCAGAGAAGCCTGGTTTATTTTAAAAAAATCACATTTTGATTGAAAATAGATTGTTAGCATGCAGAGATATGTATGGCAATGCTTTTAAAACAACAAAAAAATCTCTTTAAGACCCTTTTTCTGCTAGTAATGGTAATTCCCAAGGACTTTACTATTTTATTCCTAAGTAACTTCGTTAAAACTCCTTAGAGACAAGGATTTGAAGACTTTATTTAGTAGCACATCCTTCTTTATTAGCTTCACACAGCTCAAAAAAAACTCTTAAAATGTTTTAGGTTTTTTGAGCAACTATATCAAAATGGTTATGGGCAGTGTACTAAGTGGACCTTCTCAAAGAAGTTGGCCAGATTGCTAATCTTAAAAAAAAAATCTCAGCATTGTTTTTCAATTAGAATCTGGTTATATTATTTTTTGAAGTAATCAACCAATTCCAAACTTTTGCCAAAGCCAAGACTCACCTACAAACCCTGTAGAAAACTGAAGTGAGGTTTCAAATCACTCCCCAAGTGGAAAGGTTGAGCCCAAGCAAACAAACCTTAGCACAAGTCCAGCAGATCCTTTGTACGGCCCATGAAATTGCACATGGCCATCAGCCAGAACATCAACTTTTCATGAATACAGCAAGAACCCCAACAGCAACAGCATGGACAGAAAAACCACATGCCAAAGCGCTCTGGAAGAGCTGTAAGCCTGTACTCCTCACACTAGCATTAGAAAATCCAAAAGGCCAAAACTGAAAGTTCCTAACTTCAGTAAATGCACCAAGGCCAAACTCTGCCCTGAATTTAAACCTACTCAGCTTCACTGGCTTTAGAGAATATTGCCCAAGTGAGAGCTTGTATGGAGGGACACCACCAGCATTCTGACTTGGTTAACAGGAAGGAACTTTGCTTCAGAGGTTACAAGGCCGAACATCTGATCAGTATGTTGTTATTATTATTACTCTCCCAGTCCTACAGAAACCACAAATAGGAAGTAGGCAATACAATACAAAGAAGGAACTGGAGAAAGGAAGACAAATGATTTTGAATGGATTCTGTTATCATAAGAAACACAAGGAATGCTACATAAATTTTCCATTATGGTACCAGAACTTACTTTCCCTGAAGGATGCTTCAAGGCAGCATTGACAATAGCATTACTAAGCAGGTACAGTACAAAAGGGAAAGAGAGCTAACATCATCTATACAATGAAGCACCCCGCAGTAACTAGATTTCTCCGTATCTACACATATTTGCTATATTTGTTCACAGGTAGAAATGGTTACCAAAAAAAAGTCAAGGGTTGGATGTAACAATATAGGTAATATTGAAGTAGACACTTAATGTTACCTTCAGTACTAAGAGGTCTGAATGCAGTGATCAGCTGTAATGTCATCACTTTCAGATGTACTACAGAATTTCCCAGACCATGTTTGTAAAGAACTACTGCTTTTTTTCTGGCAGGTACTCATGCTGTTTTAAGAGCATCACGTGATGTTTCAGAACTGGGTGTCACTGCCCCAAGAGGTTGCCCCTCTTCTCACTGCCTTACTGCATTAATACAAAAGACCCTTGTATCTCAACATTCTTCTACCTCAAGGTCACCTGCTCAGAGCTGTCATCTTCCACCAGAGTCCTATTCTCCAAATTATGTACAATGCAGTATCAATTGCTCTCTTTCTTTAGCTTTCACAATCACATTAATACATTTTCCTGTAGCAGCTTTATAAAGAGCAAGGGGAAATAAGCAAGAGAAGAAAGGCAAGACCAGTGTCAAAAGGAATGAGAGAAATCTTTACAAGACAGACGATGGTGCAAAAACAGCTACTGGGAACGTCATGTGCACCCATCACACAACAAACTACTTGGCTGTATTTTGACACCAGCTGTCAAACTGTGACCACGCTGTTTAACAAATATCACTCGCATAGGTGTGCAAAGACACCGAATGACGTTTGGAGTGGTCTGATACATCACCCTGAAATGACAGACTGTAAAGAACTGGCAACTATGCTTAGGTATTGAGAGGGAGAAAATGAGGGGCTGCAAAACACCCTAATTCATTCTGTCTCCAGGTTTCTCTGACATCAAATCACCTTGTTGATATTCAGCCCATTTTTCCAGGTCTGCATCACATACATTCCAATTCTTATGCAATCATAAATTAGTACCCCAAAAGAAGATAAAGCAGCAGTAGATTCATAATGGAGAATTTAAGGACTAAGCTAGTGCATTAAAGGAATTCCACAGCCATCCCAAGATTCTTGCATGAATAGATGGTTTGTAACATCAACTCACTGCATCCTTTCAGAGATATATTGGATGGAAAAGAATGCCATTTACTCCACTGCAGCCTTGCTTCCTCAGACTGAATCCATCAGCTCTATTGACGGCACTTCCTCCCATGCTGTATTCTCTCTCCATTCATTAATGTGTTTCTTTTGTCAGCTCATCACCAGTCACACCTTTTATACATCTACACACTGCTTCATTAATTAATTATTGAAATAAGAATAAATAACCAAGTTTAAAGGCACAGAAACAAATAGGTTGTCATTGAAGGGCACAAGCAATAGAGAGGTAGAGGTCACTTGAAAAGTAGGGCACCCAAATACAGTGGCATGAAGGCAGACAAGGACTTTAACTTGGAGTATAAATGTAACACACTACATGAAAAATTCAGTTCAATATCCATATTAACCACCAAATTCCGAATAATTACCACCACTATTTTGATGACTCACCAGTAAAAATTACCTAAACATCACAATGTTCAGCTTGATACCAAGCCTTCCTTACACAAAACAGTACTTACAAAACCTGGGTCGTAATTGCATGATGTAATTTGTAAAGCTGCATGACTCCAGTATCAATCATCATACCAAAGACAGGACTACCTAACCAAAGGTATCTAAAGGGGTGATTGGTAAGGATGTAGGTAGTTAGAGGAGGTTGGTAGTAAGAGGAGGTAATGAAGAGTGAACCTCAGAACAAGAGATTTACACCAATACCAGAAGACAGACAGGTTGCTATGACTGGAGAGTGTGTGAAGGCCAACAGGGCCTGTGATGAATCTAAAGAGCAGATTTTGGAGAACTGTGCTTCTCTGAGATGGGGATCTGACATACAACAGACAATTAAATAAAGCCAAAGAAAATATGGTGACTGGAAGTCCCATTGAAACAAATGGCAGTTCAAAATTATTACTGGAACAGATCAAGAGTAAGTATATCATTCTCTAGGTTATTTAAATAGAGTCTCATTTTCTTCAGTTTAGAGTACCGTCAAAAGGAGAATTAAAAGACTAATAGTTCTCACTTCCGAGTTAGAATAATCTTAAGATATTCAGCCACTGAAGTGTACCAGAAAAAAAAAGAAAAAACTCACCTCTGGAGACAGAACTTTACTACAGAAATAATGGAGAAGTAATCTTGCACAACTACCACTGCCAAAACTTACAGAAGAATGTAGGCTAAAAATGATGGCAGAATTTATGACAACCTTCTGTCATATTCATAGTTGATTTGGCTAGCACAGATGAATGGGAAAACAATCAGGTAAGTAAGGATACAGAAATTCAGATGACTATATTAATGAATAGATAGACACAAGGGTTTGGGTTGTTTGGGTTTTTTTTAAATGTAGTAATAATTAAACACATTAGCCAGGCAATAAAATTAACAAATTAACCATTCCTAATACAACTGAGGTGTTGTGGATGATGTAAAAAAAATCAAACGAATAAGAGGAGCAATTTAAGCAAAAAAAGGAGGCTTAAAACATGAAGTTAGGTGATACAGGTTTACAGAAACACATTGGAACAGTAAATTGTGTTTACACCAGCATTTGTGTTCTTGAAAGAAACACAGACATGCTAAGCTATACAAGTATAAGGACAAGACAAAATGGAGGAACAGAAGGGACGTTATGAATAAAGAACCACCTAACTCAGAACTTTTGAGACAGAATAGTTTTACTTGGACATTTCTGAGTCCCTACTACGAAACCCACTGGGTAAGATCTGGATATGAATGAAGATTGCTGTAAAAGGAGTCTTCATATTATCACTAGAAAGTGTATCAATATGAATGGAATTTATTCTCAGATTTAAACTGAAGAACAAATGCTAATAATAGGAGGAGGAAACCATCATTCAAAATGATAGCTGACAGACCTTTTCATAAGATGAATAAATGGTAAAAAGAATACAAGTATAGTTTTATCCACTAGGGAATATACTACAAGAGCGCTAATAGGAAAACTTGGATATGACTTGGAGTTCATTCTATTTAAATTACTCATAAAGCTAAATGGAATACGTTTGCAAGTAAGATTCACAATTCCAAAATAGACAACTAGACAACTTTGATATGCTAGTGAACCTAGGTGGTCAGTCCATTGAACTGGCTAGTCTAATAACCATAGTTTTCTGAAAAGCATTTAAAAAAATTGTAAAACCATCTGAAATGTAAAGCAAGGCAATGAAAAAAAGCTCTCAGAAACTTCATAACTAATGGAATAATTGCCTCAAAGGAAGAGTCCATAAAGCAGTATCTGTAGTTTACATACTAGGTCTTCAGAATTTAACTACGGTCAATTAGCAAGTTAGGATTCTATCTAGCAGTCAGCAGCTAGACTTGGACCAAACCTAAGTGATTTGCTGCTCTTGAGCTCTTGTGTTTAGCATATTTGGGCCTTGCTCTGTTCATCTGGAAGTACCTCTTGTCATAAAATGCTATGCTTTGAAGTCTGTCCCTGGTTTTGAGGGACAACTCCTTTTCGTAGAAATGAATCTTTGTTTCTCCACCTCTGGCTTTGGAAATAGAAGGTTCTCAGAAGGGACCAGCTCAAACTAGTTTCAAAACAAGTGCACCTTGACTGGTTGGAATATAATTAGTGTCTTAAGCATTCCCAAGGATTACATTCAAAGGTTTTGCATTACTCACAGCAATTAAGTTGCACCAAGTAAGTTTCATAGTTTTAGCTTTGACACTCTAATTAGTCATGCAAAAACACATGTATTTTACATTGTCCTGGCTTTCAATATGGCCAGATATATAAAACACAACATTTTAGTGCAAACAAAAGGTTTCAAAAAAAACGAGTATGCCAAACGTAATGTTCAAAGAATTTCTTTTTTCCAAACGAACCGAGATACAGTAACTCGACATTCACTTTTAATGAAGCCCCAACTGCACCGTGAAAAATGTGCAGCCTACAGTATCTTAAATGAATCATAATATGGCTTACATCTTTAATGCCTGATCACAGTGCCAGGGGAGTTCAAAGAACCCTTACTAAAACCATCAGTAGAATGTGCTGGTTGCACAAGCCACTGAAGTACCTACTTTGTAGCCAGAAGTAATTACGTTGCTCTGCTAATCTCTGCTGCAGAAACTCAATCTAACAGACAGAGATCACATCTATCAGATAAAAGCTCCATGCAAAGGCACAGAGGCTGCTGCTTTACTTGAAAACACACACAGCATTTTGTGTGTGATGGTGCAACATACATGCATTACATCCTTTGGAATAAAAATTGTCACTGTTGGGAATACATACTGATGGTAAGGAATAACTACTTCCTTCCTTCCTTCCTCTGCTTGAGAGTCTGCAAATCTACACCTTGAGATCACGCCACATCTATGAGGTTCCTGACTTTTACAAGCAAAGGAACCTCAGATGTAAGAATCCATTATTATGAGGCTGAACACACAGTTGTCTTTGTGGATCTCCCTTTTATTCCCCACTCTTAAAATAATGATCGAACGAGACAGGATCTTGAACCTTCAGCTGAACTACGCAATTCATCTCACTTAAAAGGCTGTGAGGTAATGCTGTGGAGCTATAGCCAATCAGTACGAAATATTGCAGGTAGATAGCATTCATGACTGATAACCATGGGACACAGATGTAAACCTGGAAGCCTGCACAGAGCTCATGTTTTGGAGTTTCACAGCACTAGATCAAAGTAAACAAGTGCAACCTGCAACTTCGCATAAAACAAATGACACGTACAGTCCAAACAATGGCAGAAAATCTTACTGAAATGATTGCTATCTGCTTTCAAACCAGAGAGGAATGAAAGCACATCCAAGAGGGAAAAAACAGGAAAAAATATAACACAGAGAATTATGTACCTTACTTTTTTCTCATACCCTCAAACAGCCAAACGACTTGTTCCAGCTTATTCAAATGACTCCAAGCCTGAGCTAGAAGCCTTACATTTTGTTCAGGTGGTTACTGTTTGGCTCACTAAGCAGCCTCAAAACATAGAAGCTGCTGCCAGCAAAGTCAGGAAGAAAATTGTCAGTCTTTGTATGACCACAAAAAAAAGCGCATATGCACATGCCAATATCAATTATACAAAAACCTCAAATTGTAAGTGTGGAAAGTAATTTTGGAACATCAAGATGAAACAGTTGGAAGAATTTTACAGCTGCCTTTTTAATTTTTCATTATGGTCATACATTTCACCTTCTTGTGCCTGGGTATTTTTTTGCTTTTAACCAAAAATCAATTGTGCGTATTAGCAAGGTGAAAAGATTGCAGTCTCTCCCAGAAGCTCCTATTCACAAGAGTATTTGGCCCTCATTACTTTAAAATTCCAATAACCTATAGAAAAACAATTCAGAATACCTAGCATTCTAAGTGCCCAGGTATAATAAGGAGTAATTACACTACAGCATAAAATACTTAACATTTATTCTGTGCTGTGTACACTAATGTTTGCTTGCAATCCTGCCACATATGAAGTTCTTTTAGCCACTGCAGTTCATCTACTGGCTCACCTCTGCATAACAATACCAAAGCCATACTCCAGGAATATTTGTGCATATGAAAAACAGCAAAACCCTTTTTCTGTCAGTATCCTCACATACGGGATAAGCACTTCCATCACGGTTACCACCCGTATTAGCTAGCCTCATGAGAGCATTAGCCAAAAAGAGCCTGCTAGCTAAAATTAAACTTCCACATCTTTCAACAACATAGAAATAAGAATTTTTTTCTTATGGAGAATTAATTGCACCATATTCCTGCCTAATGGAACATTGCTGCAATAACTGCAGGAGTGGATTTGCCTTGGAAAAGGATTTATCAGGAAAAAACACCTAATACTTACTGCTGAATGTATAATTTAAACACATTGGTAGGAAAAAATATCAAATGAGGATATTTCAACACCCTTCCTTTTTCATGACTGAGCCACTCCCCTTCTACAGAGTAAAAAGTTTTAATTTTTAAGACATAATCTCATTCTTCAGAAACAAAATTCTGAACATTGCAGTATTGCAACAGATGTAATGCTGCATTAAGAGCTGTGATGCCTCAAACACTTCACCTATCCCACTGTCCATCCAATCTGCTCCAAAGTGCTACTGTTACATAACCATCCCTTAAAATCCCCTTAGTTTGTATCTTCAGACTGTTAGGAACAAATGTTCTCTATTTTAGTGCAAGTCCTCTATACATTGCAAACTTTAAAGGCCTTTCCTCTGTCATCCGAACCAGACTGACATTATTGCATATAAGGTTCAAGTACTCCCTGCATTCCAACATCATATCATTTGTAACACATATATTAAGCTACCTTTCTCAGGAAACAGAAACAACAGCTGCTTTCAAGCTAAAGGTACTTTCAAATGCTAACCTTAAGGGACATAACAACCTATACTTCCAAACAGGAACATTAGGCAAAAAACTCATGCTATTACCAAACAGGAGACAGAAAAATCAGATTATCTACTTTGGGTTAACCACCTTTTTGTTTCAATGGATAGTTTTAGGTCCTGTGTTAATTTGTTACAAGTAACTTCAAAATGACAAGGGAAAGGAGATGGTATTCATAGAAATGGATAGGAGTTAAATTTGTTTTCATATTTCTAAGAGTGCTTAGTGTTAACTTTCTTTGCACAAATTAAAATCTAAATAATAGAAAAACAATTCTCAGATGAATACTGCAAAACAATGGTCACTTTTCTACTTTGCAGGCAGTGTACTTAAATTCTGGTTCCTACTGCAAATTTACTTAAAACACATCTCCTAATTATAAAAGCCTTCCTTCCCATGTTTCCATATAGGCCTCTATGGACTGCTCACACAGTGCTCCCTCTGGGGCACAGTAATCCATTGGCACCGCTCCCACTTCTCCCTCAAGAACCGAACTCTCTTCTGGAGCAAAACACTCCAGAAACCAAATAAGTCGCGAGGAAGAAATCGATCCACCTGGCAGCACCTTTGCAGTTACCTGCAAAGCTCAGCAGCCTTTTCCTCAACCACTTCGCTGCGGGAGAGGGGAACAGCAGGGAAGGTTTATTACAACACCGCACGTACGGAGCCTCCCGAAGGCGCCGGCCGTGTGAGGCTGCCAGGGGACCCCACCCGGGCAGAGGGCCGGGACCGCCCGGCGCCTCCGGAGCACGGGGGCGGCTCGGGGCGGGCGGCGCGACCCCGGATCCGCGCGGGAGGGCAGGTGGAGCTCTGGCCTGCGGCCCCTCCGCCTCCCGCCCGGGCCCCGCGCCGAGCCGAGCTGCCCCTTCCCTCGGCTGCCCCGGCCCCACCGCCCGCGGGGCCCCCGCGCCCAGGGCCAGCGGTGACGGGCGCGGCCCGAGAGCGGCGCGGGCGGGGATGTGGGTGTAAGCACATAAGCGGGAAGAAGCGGGCAGCTCCGCGCGGGCACAGCGGGGGAGTGGGGCGGGGGCTTATTTATATCCCGGGCGCTAATTTAGGAAGTGGGATAACCCGCCCCGCACGGCACCTGCCGCCAACACTCACCCCATCCCGCAGAGAGGCGGCGGCCCCTTTAAGACCGCGGGAGACCCCTCCCTCCCCCGCCCTCCCCCGCCGCGCGCCTCCCGTGCTGCCAATCGGCGGCGGCGACGCAGGCAGGGCTGCGGACAGCCAATCCGCGCGCTGCTTAGTGACCGCAGGGGAGGCGAACGGCAAGATGGCGGCGCCGGGAGAGGCAGCGGCCGTGGTGGCTGCCTCACAGCCCGAGGTGGCCGCGGGCTCCGCCGCCTCCGCCGTGGTGCTGCCGGAGCGGCTGCAGCGGCGGGAAGCGGAGCGGCAGCAGGGCGTGGAGCGGCAGCGGCAGAAGAAGGAGGCACAGGTAGTGAAGGAGGAGCAGAGCGAGTTCTTCCTGGCCGCCTTCGCCCGGGAGCGGGAGGCCGTGGAGGCGCTGCTGGCGGCGGGGACGCTGGAGGAGGCAGCCGCCCGCCTGCAGGCGCTGCAGAAGCTGCTGACGGGGAGCGTGCGGTTCCTGGCACCCTACGAGGTGCGGCAGGGGCAGGAGACCGTGGCGCGGCTGCAGGGGGATCTGGCGGCGCGGCGGCAGCAGCTGCAGCCCAAGAAGAAATTCGCCTTCCGCGCCCTCAAGAAAGAAGCGGCTCCGGGCAGTGCCCCGCGCCCCGCCGAGCCCGCCCCGCCGGCCCCTGCCGCGCCCGGCATCGGCCTCGCCGAGGGTGAATCGGGCGGGCCGCCGCTGTGCGGGTTCAGCGGCGCCCAGGACGAGGAGCTGGAGCTCGGCCCCGCGGAGCTGCTGCAGCAGGACGTGCTGCTGTCGGAGCTGCGCGGCTGCCGGGTGCGGCTCCGCGGCAACCCCAACACGCTGCGGGTGCGCGACTGCCACGGCTGCACCGTGCTCTGCGGGCCCGTGTCCACCTCCGTGCTGGTGGACGGCTGCAGCGACTGCCTGCTGGCGCTGGCCTGCCAGCAGCTCCGCACCCACCGCACCCGCCACTGCCGGGTCTACGTGCAAGTCACCAGCCGGGCTGTAATCGAGGCCTGCTCTGAGGTCTCCTTCGCCCCCTACTCCTGGAGCTACGACGGTATCGAGCGAGATTTCGAGTCGTCTGGGCTGGACAGAAACAGTAACAACTGGAACCTGGTGGATGACTTTGACTGGCTGGCGACTGACAAACCTTCACCCAACTGGAGCCTGATCCCCGAGCAGGAAAGAATCACTTGCTGGGACTGACCGCGGAGGCAGCTGTGCTGTGGAAGAGATCCTGTTGTAAACGCACTGATCCACAAACTGTGGGACTTAATCCCCGATATGCCATTAAATTATTCTGTTCAGTACTCAAATTTTGAATTATAATATGTGGCTGGATTTCTTAGTTGAAGAATACCAGTCAAACAGAGTTTACTGTTCTTGGACAAGTTGCTGCTATAGTCTGTATGTATCACTGTGGGATTTGCCAATTTCTGAAGTACCTCATTGTGAGTTTTAACTTACTAAGGTGGAGTAAAGGCCAATGATACACAAAATAGCAGTGAGCCTCTGTTAGAGCTGTTGTGCTGCTTTCACTCACCCAGGCAGAGTCTAAATTAGCTGCAAGTAGTGCAAACTATAGTGAATGAAAAGATCAAATACCAAATTTTCCATGTTTTTGTGGTGCTCACGTTGCTGACAGCAGCACAGTTTATCTTTGGGGGAGTGCAGGGCAGTTCTGCTGAGGTAATGGGACAAAAAATGTTCATTTAAAGGAAGAGTGTGTAACTGCACACAGACTAAGATGCATCCTATGCTATGAAACAATGATGAGCCAGTTTCTGTGGATTCAGGTTAGATCTGTAAGGTGGCTTTAGGCTTTTATTTCAAGTGAGATAAGTCTAAAGGAAAAAGGTGTTCTAATAAATATCTAATGGTCTCCTAATATATTGATTACTCAAAATTAAGAAACCTGTGGAGTCTGTGTAAATACTAAAGCTCCAGTCTGTAAATGCTCTATGAAAGGATGCTGCTTCTGTAAGCAACTTGGAATCATCCAGCAGGTGCTGATGAACATCACAGAAGCTGGGTTAACTGTTCCTCTGCAAGCTGAAGCTTCAGGAGAGAGCTGTTCAAGGATGTCCCACTAGTTTTCAGACAACAGGCTTTGTGTGCTGTGATCCTAATTTGCAGCACTCTGCTGCTGCATAAGTGCAGTGTTGACAGAGGGAGTCAGTAAAAACAGAAAGATGAGGTGCTATATTCCAGTTCCACAATTGCATGTTATCTTGCATAAAGTGCAGAGTAATTTTAGTCTCTTTACTCCTACTAAATAATAATAAAAAAGTAGCAGCACTGTGGAATGCAATGTCTTTACAGTGCCCTGTTAGTGGTGCTGAAGTGACCACAGTGCACATATAAAGTATACAGAGCAGTTTTAGGTTTCTCCTAAAAATCCCTTCCTTGTGACATTTTTCAAGAAATAATTGTTTATCTTGCCTTAGCATAAAGCTTTATTTTGAAACCTCAAATTGTTTATGCTGTGCAGCCATCATCTGTGTGCCTCTAACAGACACTAAATCCTAGCTGAACCATCAAAAACTGCAGCACTGCCAGGAAAAGTACCTGAAACTTCACTTAGTTGCTTGACTGGTTTTGAGCAGAAAATATTTTTGTGTAAGTTGTTTTCAGCATATTTAATTTAAAGATGGGGGGCAAAAGGGGTTTTTTTTTAATTCCTGACAACTTTGTTTTGCTTACTTCTGTTAATGTATATTTTTTGACTGAATTGGATTTTGCATTTCAAATATACTTGTTTTGAATTACTCCAGTTGTTCCTTTACTAATTACTGTCATCTTTGAACTGACAGCATCGTAAAATGATTTAAAGGATACACCCTCAGTCTTAGTTTAATGTACGTAATTTATATCCTTTGTTAGAGGGATGTGATCAGTTGAGGCTCTCAAGTATCTTAATTTTAACATATCCACCTTGTTGCAGAACCTGATTTTGTAGTTAATTGTTCTCCACAGATCCCCGTAGTGACAGATCAATCCTGTTAGCGTCGTCTAGCCTTGAGATTGCAAAAAGCCTCTAAGAGCTACAGTAATGCCTTTGTTCTACTAGCCCAAAGCTCTAAACATTGACACCTCCTTCCTGTGGCGATGGGTCCCGGCAGATCCAGACAGGGAGAGAGACCCCAGGCTGTGGCAGGTACCAGGGATGCACTGAGGCTTCCTATGGAAGTGCTGTGTCCTGTTCCAGCTCTTGGCCCATGGCATGCAGTACTGCCTGAACAAACAGAGCAGCAGTCAAAACATGGAAGTTTCAACTTCAATTTCTCTCTGAAATTGCTTCCTTGGGGATGTTTTTCACAAATCAGCTATTAACATACTAGCTCCTAATGTTTTCTTCAAATACTTAACTTTGGTCAAACCACAGTGAGCAGGTAATACTCTTCAGGAACATGGTGCCAGACAATTACCCTAAAGATTTAGTGTTACCTTTGTAATACAAAACACATAACTGGCTCTTGGTCTCAGGCATGGCATGAAACAAGGAAATTCAATTTGAGAACAGCAAGTCCAGAAAAATTTGGTCAAGCAAATACCTAAATGTGATTTATAGTTCTAAACATACAACTTCATACACACACATATATATATATACACAGTTCCACATTTCCAGACACTTTTTAAATTACACTTTCCTAATGTAGAGTCATAACAGAAATCAAGACTATTTTGAAACAGAAGCCTGTTAGTGTTGTATGAGAACTTATGCACTAGTAAAGGTTTGCTAGCATGTTCATGGGCTATTCAGTATAAAAATTGCAACTCTTTGGGGTCTGTAAGGAAGAGAAGCCAAACCCCGAAGTTTTTCTAATCAGCTAGCAATCACTTACCCAGCATAATGTACGACTAAAGTCTCTTCAAGAGTTCTAGCTCTGATTGCCATCGCAGTGCCACCAGTTCCACCAATAACTTATTTAAAAATCACATGCTTAAAAGAAATTAGGGGCTGAAAAACAAATGCCTGCTGGAGGCATGGGAGAACAGAACATCAGCACCACAAACCTTGTGCAAATTTGCCCTGAAGAGAAGCTAACAGGCAGAAGATTTATAAAAATAGTGGGGGGCATTGAGCTGCAGAACCATTTTCCAAGGGGAGTCAGGAAAGCCGTTCTGTTTCAAACATTTTTGAAAGACAGCTTAGTTGGACAGCCCTCCAGCCAGTGCCCGCACCAAAATCTTTAGAGCCAGCAAAACTTCTTAGTCCACCACAGGGCTGTTACTCGGTGTTTTAAAGCTCCTGTGGGTGTCTGTGGAGGAAATAAAACAGTTCTATGCAGAGATACACAACAGTGAACCCGTGGGAGAAAACTGAGGCCATTTTCCAGGCCACACAGGGCTTTGTGCGTTGCCATTTGTTGAGGCACTGAGGGGTGGCACAGACCAAAACTTGCCTCCAGAGAAGCAGCCAGGAGCTTTGCTGCTGCTTCCCATGGGGCCATCACCTCACCCAGAGGTGTGTCCTGAGGGATCAATGTCCCTCGGCTCCCTTTGGAGTCCAGGCATTTCCCTCTGTCTGCCCCAGCTTCTCTGAGTAACAAGAACAGAAATGGAGTTACTTGCATTCTCTCTTTATCCAGCCCTCTTTCATTTAAATAGATTCTGATGTGAGCTCTGGTAGAATTGTTTCGTGAAAATAAACCAGGTAAGAAGTACACACATAAGACAATTTCCTACACACTTACGCATTATATTTTTGAAGGTTTGGATTTTTTTCCCAAAGTTTGTTATTTAAGCAATAGCTGCATGTAGACAAGGTTCAAATCTCAGTGGTTTTACCTGGAATTGCTTCAGGTTTTACTGAACAGCTAATTTCATCACATACAAGGAAAGATAGGAATAGCAAGAAAAAGGATCTATGCAACTTGGGGAAATTTCAGCATTTCCATTCACATCATGATGTGATTTATCTGACTGACTGGGGGATCCACCTGTTGTGCTGAGATGTTTTCCAGCAGTATTGACTATCATGAGCTTTGTGTAAGCTTCTTTTAATTCCCAACATATTTCTTACCTGTTTCTGCAAATATAAACTTTGATTTCTAACTCTTATTTTTTCAGCCATGAAAGCTACACCCCAGGCATCACAATAATACAAACAAATACTCATAATGACCATCTTGGAGGTAAAAAAAAAGCTGTGTTTTCTGGACATGTTACACACCACCACATGAATGATGGCTGAAATTCTGGGAATTACCCAGAGCAAAACCACACCAAAACCCCCACAGTGTGCCCCAACAAAGTGCAGGAGCCACAGAGTCCAGCAGGTCAAATCACCCTCCTCAGGATTTACAACAATCCCAGCAGTGAATTTAGAACTTGCCTCTGTTTCCAGCCTCAGAACCTGCAGTCACCTCACATGCCACAAAAATAGTAGCTTACCAAGTTACCTGTTGTAATGGTTTTACATTCACTAATTTTGATAATTTTCTGGCTCATGCACTAATTTGTGTTTAAGTGTCTTTTCTGCTGTGAGAGAGGATTAGGAGAGAAGCAAAGCAGGCCTGGCTCTGTGAGCCTAGTAAAACAGCAAAGCCTAACCCAGCCCACTCGGCCGCCACACAACCAGTGTTACCTGCTGGCAAGCCAGAAGGAAGAAAAATTTTCCCAGGCTTCTTCTAATTTTTAAGCCTGTGTGTTCCCAAAAGCACGTCATATTTCTAATTAATCAATTAAACTATCAACTTCAAACCCAGTAACTAATTGGGCTTTACTATCTGTACTAAGCCAACACACCTGTGTAAGGAGGATAGAAAAAAATTATAAATCAGACTTTTCTCCACCTGATAATTGCACAGGGAGGTTCAGCATTTTTATCACATTGTTCCTCAGCAGTGGCTCTGTTCACACCACAGAGTTACAATTGAGAGCAAAACCGTAAGTGAGGGTACATGAGCAAACCTCTCTACACAATAGCTTCCCATCAAAGCTAAAACCAGACATCATTTTTCTTGCAGTGAAATATAACCACTCCTGGAGGAAAAAAAAAAAAAAAGCCTCAGAAGGGCACGCATTTCATATCACAGAGCACTGTGAAAGAAAGATTGGGCCAGGAAATTATTCTTTTTACCAACTGAGGGCACTTCCACAGTTTAGGCATGTACGTATTTTATCTTACATCCCTGAAGATGGAAAGATTAAGATTGGTCCAGGGCTGGGCACCAGACTGTTTAACAAATACCAGATTAAACAGTTTACGTTTCTCTCTCTTAACTGATAAATTTGTAGCCTATATGTAGGTTAGCAGGCATAGCTTTTTGGAAAGGTATCAATATTGTATTGTCATACATACACATTATAATTTTTAACTAGATTTTGAATTTGAACAGATTCGTAGTGAAATCAATAACTTGCATATTTTATTCTACCATTTTTTTCTCCAATATTGGCATATGAATTATACATGTGAATTTAATAGACAACCTCTGAGGAGACCATTAACTCAAACATTCTTGCACCAATTAGCTTTTATCTGCTGTGGATCAGTTTCAGCACTTTCTATTTGAAGTAGAAAGCGGTAGCAAGTGCCAAACTAAGGACGAATCGCTGCCAAGAAAAAGCTTTTGAAGAAAAGCAGATGCCAGGCAAAAAGAGTTTTCTTTTTTTAAGCTATCCACACCCCAAAACACTTCTGGATGATCCCCCATCACCTTCCTCTCCCTTAGGCTGCTGTGCCAGAGACAGCCCTTGGCTGGCCGGTTTGTGCCGGTGCTTGCACAGGCTTTGTCGGCTCCGTGTGTGGGATAATGGGGAAGCACTCATTCCCACTTTAAAAAGCGTTAACCAATTCCCTTGAAAACTCCCAAGCACGGCGAGTCGAGCTGATGGGTGGGCTAGTTTTTTCCACTTCAAGTCCCCAGCTGGTATTGAGCTATTGAAAACTACTTAAATAAACAGCTCGTTTCCTAATCCGGGTTGTTTTGGTATTGCTGATTGCTCTCTGTGATGACTTTAAAGGTAGAAGTCTCAAAGGTCTAATTAGTATTTGCGTGTCCCCTCCTGAACATCAGGTGAATTACTGATCATCTCGCAGCTAACACTGGCAATTTAGCAGTGATTTATGGGGACCCCTCCCATTTCCTTTGTTTATAGGCAGAAGAGTAAATCTGGAGGGATCAGTGAGCCCTGAAGCATGTCCTGCATGTGCTGCTTCAATACTTTGATTCCTGAATTAGGGGAAAACACCATAATGCATACGCTTACATGATTTTGCTGTATCAGATTTATCATGGGTATCTAAATGTTAAATTATTAAACTGACAGGTATTCAGATTCATCTGTGCTCCTGAATATAAAATTATCGATATCCAGACCAGCACGAGGCTTACATCTGCTGTGGGCAGGAAATATTTCACTGTATATCCTCATGACCTGCAGACCTGGTACAGAATTCTTTTCCACTTTAATTACAGTTTCACGGTCATCACTGACAAGAAAGGAAATGGTTTTGAGTTCCTTTATCTAGTATTAAATCCAGGCTGTCAGATAAATATATTTTCCAAACTCAAATCTCTTAGCTGAGCCCTGAAAGAGTCAGTGAAACACATGTGCTGCATTGATTGTGGGATATTTCGCCAGGAGAGATGCTATTTCAGGACCGTGACTTATTGCACAAAAACATGAATAGGCTTTCTCAAGAAACAGCACTTCTCATCCTCTTCAGGGCAAGAGGAGAGAATAGTCCCTGACGGATAATCACCTTCCCTCTCATCTTACACACTCACTCTTCACCAGCAAGGGCAGCAGCAAAGCAAACAAGCAGGCTTGCTTCAGAAAAATCCCAGTTACCAGCTGCTCTCCAGCTCACCGCAATAGGACCAGGATGGGCTGGGAAAGGTCCACCACAAAAACCTTTTATTAGGACAGGAAGAAGTAGCGAGTTGCCAGCCTTTTTCCTTCCTAAAGGAACCTTCAGCATTCCAGGATCTCAAATGGTAACTGGGAAGCATCCACGGTACCACAGAGCTGGAGACCATCAAAACGTTGTTTTTCAGTTCTCGGGCTTTTTAATTATTTGAGTTACTATTTTTCACACTTGCCTTTCTCCTAGCACATCCCTTCCCCTCTCTGTCCCTGAGGGCTGGTGGCCGTGCTGCTGGCAGCCACTAGAGGATGCCGCCAGGGACTTGGGTGGCGGCAGCGGCAGGTCTGGCTGGCAGGCAAGAGAGTCCTCCCAGTCCCTCCTCTGGCGCTGCTCCTTTCCCCCCTGCAGCATTAGCGCCCACGCCCTCACACACCTGCAGGGTAATGTTCCACTGCTGGAGGTTAATTTCACGTTGTGGTGGCAGGGGGTGAGCCAGCGCAGGAATCTCCCCGTAGCTCCAAACCCCTGTGAGGCAGTGGGAGATGATATTTCAGAGCAAGCAAAACTCCTCAAGCAGCAGATCGAGAGGGAGCCCGGCCGGCGCCTCCGCTT
Source organism: Nicator chloris (assembly GCA_013400495.1). Taxonomy (NCBI): domain Eukaryota; kingdom Metazoa; phylum Chordata; class Aves; order Passeriformes; family Pycnonotidae; genus Nicator; species Nicator chloris. Next base: position 30,189 of record WAAE01020639.1, read on the forward strand.
GCCCGGCACAGCAGTGTGCTGCCAGGAGGAGGCTGCAGCCGCAGGAAGGGTCGTACCCTCCTTTCTGCCCACTCCAGCGTGAAAGCAGAGCCTGAGGACCACAGGGATGCCTCCCTTGCACTCAGATCCAACATCCCCAGGGTCCCTCTCCAGCTGCTGGGTTGAATTCCTGCCTGGTGTAAACTCCCGGGTGTGTCTCCTTGGGAGCCCTGCTCACCTCCCTAGCCTGATCATTATCCAGTAAGCTGCTCATGCCAGCTCCCTTTTTATAAAAGCATCTCTAGATTTCAGCCCAGGGTTTATTTATTGAGTTTCTCTGCACTTTTCCTTTCTCCCGCTCTCCTGCCAAGACTCAGAGTAGGTACAAGCCCTGGAAGTAAATAGAAAATGCCAAGCTTAGTTTTTTTAGGTCACCGTAAACTACACGCTTATCTGCTTTCAGAATACATAAGCCACAGGATGTCATCTCCAGTCAACACAGAAGGATAAGGACTAGAACGTGGGTTTGGCTGTAGATATGAATATATCAGGATCACGGTGGGGAAGTGTGTGTTTGTATACAAGCAGCCTTTTTTAATCCAGAGCCCTTTTCCTTTTTCCTCAAAGGTTCCATATTCTTCTGGCAAGAAAGATCTTTTTATATCTCTGGGGTTTCATATTCCACCCAGCAGCCTATCATAGGAGAGCATAAATCTACTAAATAGTAAAATGAGGGATTACTTCTACTCATCTGTTGACAGACATTTCTCCAAATTGGATCAAATGATTAAAGGCATTAGAATGACGTCTTGCAGATCCAGATCAAATCATTTGAAACCTTGGGAGTGTTTCTCCTTTGCTTGGAAGAAACCACCAGAAATAGTTGTAGTTGCTAATTGCCCATTATTCTCATTAATGTGACATTGTTAACTGGGACCTGTGAATCTTTTATCTACTTGAATCCTAAGCAGGGAACTTCAAGATGGAAGGACCGTGCAGTGGCTCACTTCCCGACGTGCCGTTCGGGATCTCTTCTGACGCCTGAATGGTTCTTCCTCGAGTTGCTTACGCTGAGAAGAGGGGTCCAGGCTGTGAAATCTTCCAACATCTCCCACTACAAAGATGGCACTGCTGAAAGTCAAATTCAATCAGAAGAAACGGGTAAAACTAGCGCAGGGACTATGGCTCATGAACTGGTTTTCGGTGTTTGCTGGAATCCTTGTTTTTAGCATGGGATTGTTCCTCAAAATTGAGCTCCGGAAGCGAAGCGAAGTGATGGACAATTCTGAAAGCCACTTTGTGCCCAATTCTTTGATATTGATGGGTATATTATCCTGCGCCTTCAATGGTTTTGCTGGAAAGATTTGTTACGATTCTCTGGATCCCGCTAAATTTGCCAAGTGGAAGCCTTTGCTGAAACCTTACCTGGCACTGTGCTGCGTCTTTAACATGCTCATTTTCTTCGTTGCTCTGATTTGCTTTCTCATGCGGGGCTCCCTGGACAGCACCCTGGCCCAGGGGCTCAAGAACGGCATGAAGTTCTACCGGGACACGGACACCCCCGGAAGGTGCTTCATGAAGAAGACCATCGACATGCTCCAGATTGAGTTCAAGTGCTGTGGCAACAATGGCTACAAAGATTGGTTCGAAATCCAGTGGATCAGCAACAGATATCTGGACTTCAGCTCCAAAGAAGTGAAAGAGTAAGTGATTTGGTGGGGTTTGTATCACGTAGTTTTGATGTTTGATCAATATTGTCCTCAAGTGCCAACAGGCACTCACTGGAAGGGGGTTTGTGTAAAATGGGATCTTGTGAAATAAAGCATCCCAAATGACCAGCTGGATCGCTTCCTCCCCTGACAAATTCCTCCAAAGTCATCCATAACATAAAATCAGAAGCACCAAACTACAATTCCCACTCTTACTCAGTGTGATGTAAACAGACTTAATAGTTTTTACTGTCTTTTACAGCTTTATAAACCCATTGCCTTGAGCCACACTACCAAAATCAACAGGAAAGTATCAGAACTTTACTAGTCCTTAAGCAGATGTCAGTGTGATTTATTAATTTCCTAAAAAAAGGATTCCCTGGCCATATACTGTTGATACCACTTTTAAAACTCCACCTAGATATCGTCAGCTAATCAGCTGCATAGAAATAAATAAAGGCAGTAACACTTTGCCAGTAACCCATGTGTTTTAGATCCTTAAGATTTAGAATTTTATTTTGATATTCACTCAGTGGATTGCTTCAGTGATAACACTGAGCATCAATCGATGTTCCTAGCTTTACACAGTGGCCCTTGTAGCCATATGTATTTTAAGTACTGCCCTGTGCCTAGTTTTTTAAAACCTCACATGAAAGCGGCACTAGTTTATTGTTTCTATACAAACCAGACCAGGTTGTTGACCAGAAACACCTTAATGGCTTTGATGTCAGTTCCCAAAGAGGCAGTAATCCCAAAATCAGGTTAGGTGCAGTAAGCTCAAGCAGAAAATAAACATGAGAACAAAATGAACCTTTGAAATTAAAAAAATACCATTAGGCATAAATACCCACAACCTTTTAAAAAATTAAGCACTGGGGAAAGAGATGGTTATTCTTTGGGAACATCATTCATTAGCGTTTATGCTCTGTGGTTGCATAATGGGTCCTGTAAACTGGAAGCAACCTGCCTTTTAAATATACAGCCTGTATTAAAAATGTCTGAAGTAATTTTGAAAAATGCTTTGTGTTATCTCTTGGGATCTCTTGGTATCCCTGCCTGACTCTGTAAATGGTATTTCACTTGTGTTTGTCTCTCTGCATGTTCTTTTGACTTGTTGGGTGGTCTGGTTGTTTTTGCAGTTCTCAATGAGGACTTTCTTAGTGAAATCTGTTACAGATTTAACCCGTGCACTGCAGTGTGTTATAACAAATACATTCACTGTTGAATAAGGGGGTGTTTTCACTGCAAAGGTATGCCCATGGGTATAAATAACTACTTGAAAAAACCTTGCCAGCATTATATGGAGATTTGAGAGCTGGAACTTAATCCAGCAGCAGTGGAAGGGCAATGCACAGAGGGAAAACAAGGTTATACTGTCCTTAATAACTGATGCCTTGTTTGGGGCTGAGACTCAAGGTAATTTCTTTGTACTACTGAGGCAGGAAATAGGGCATTAAAAATCTGCAAATGGGTTGTAGTGAATTCAAGGCCTGTACTCTGTGGTGGTGCACAATCTGTGCTCCCTTTCCTCGTGGGATAGTCTGGCCCCTTTGAAGCCAATAGTGAAGTTCTCCTTAGTTCCAAGGAAGGTGGGAGTCTGTTCCACACAATGGGATTTTTATATTATTTGTAGGGCAAAGGCCTGATCCAATATCCAACCTCTCTGCAACTGGTGGAGCATTTACACATGAATGGGACTCAGACCCAATCCAGAGCACACTTTACATTTAGAGGGAAAACCTCAACTGCGTTTGCTGTTTAGATATATTTAGGTCATGATTGCGAAGTGGAATTTCCCTTCACCAGGCTGTTGGATTCACCTCTCTCTCTGTGACACAATTTTAAAACATCCATATAGAAAGCTACAAGTGACACTCGGATTTTTTTCGCCTCTCTATACCACTGGGACTCTCCATTCTGTGATTTTCTAAGCAAAATGGCTTGGTTTTAGACTGCAGTCCTTTCATTACAGTCTTTTTGCAGAGTCAGTGGAACTATTTGCCTTCTAAGTTATCTTGCCTCTAAACCTCTCCTAAGACACCAGCCTAAATGATTGTTTACAGGGAACAACCACAGTGTCAGATGAACAATAGTTGGGGAGCTCCTGCAAGGACTTTGGAAATTTTGCAACATCCTGTTGCTGAAGCACATTTCATATTTTCAATACTGGCTACCTCCCCAAGCCAAGAATAAATGCACAACCCCTCCCTGGAGCTATTATCATCAAAAAGAAGCTATTAGGTTTGCTGGATCAATGCTCTAGCTGGATATAGTGCGATCCAAGGCTGTTTTGGGTTCTTTTCCAAGCTCAGGTCAGCTCCAGCGCCTCCCTTCCCTCCTAACTATGCTGTGATCACTCTTTTCTGACTGCCCCTCCTGAATTCTCTCTGCCATTTCCTTTTGTTAAAAGTGAATTTCTTGGAAGGAGTGACCCGAGAGCGTGCATTTCCACCAGGAGGAGTTAATTACAGAGACTCAGTGTAGCCTTGACACAGAAAAGGATTTCGGAGAGAAGGGACACCCTGGACAAACACCGCCGTGTGAACAAGGGGGCACGGAGAAAAGGCATGATGGAAAGTCCTCCTTGCCTTTGCTTTCCTTCCTCTTGCAGATTTGCCCCTGGATATCTCTGTGTGTGTGTCTGTGTGTCTGTCTGTGTGTGTGTATTCACACTCCCTTCTGCCCTTGCCTATAGCCGGATCAAAAGCAACGTGGACGGGAGGTACCTGGTGGACGGCGTCCCCTTCAGCTGCTGCAACCCCAGCTCCCCCAGGCCCTGCATCCAGTACCAGGTCACCAACAACTCTGCCCACTACAGCTACGACTACCAAACCGAGGAGCTCAACCTGTGGCGCCGCGGCTGCCGGGAAGCGCTCCTGAGCTACTACAGCGGCATGATGAGCTCCATGGGCGCCGTCACCCTCCTGGTCTGGCTCTTCGAGGTAACCCTCTCCCCTCAGACACACTTCAGCTCTGCAGGAGCGGGGTATTTTCCAGTGTGGGCTTCTGAGTGAAAAGCAAATCTATTTAAAAGAAATTTCCCCGTTGTTTGGCTGAGAAAACATCTAATAGCTGAGTCAGGGCTGAAAGGTGCCAGGCTGGAAACAGAGGTGGAGCGGGTGTGGGATCATAGACCCCTCTTAGCAGAGGCCAGAGCCTTGAGTATCCCGCAGCAAGAGGGAAAAAGGGAGTGATTTTCTGTCAAAGGCAAGGTGCTGAGCTGGGCAAGGGCTCTGCTGTCCAGATCCGTTAATTTTACACATTGGGAATGAGAAATACAAAAAAGCAGCACATGGGAAAGACACGGCAGTAATTAGTGGGACAGAAAGTGCAGTTAAAGGGTTTGAACAAAATGCTGAACAAAATAAGGCTTTAAGCTGCACACCGTGGAACGATTTCAAGGCAGCGTGTGGACCCTCATCAGCTCCACCGAGGTATTTGGTCAGAAAGAGTGGTTTAGGTGGAGCAGGTGGATTAAATTTATTTTATTCTGCTTCCCAAAACCACCACGCAAAGGCAAACAGGTGCCAGCACTGCCCAGGCCAGGTGTTTGTGGGCACCTTAACCCAAAGTGCAGCTTGGCTGATCAAATACTGCTCATCCAATGCGATGAATCTCCCACCTCTGGGAGATGGCCAGTTCTGTAGCCAGGGTGTTTAATCAACACTAATGCTCGGGGAGCGTGGGCTGGCAGCGGCACGAGGGCTGGAACGTGAGGTGCTGGATGTGGAGATCAGCAGGACCTGCTGGGAAAAGAGAGGGGACAGCTCCCTGGGGTGCAGCAGAGCCTTTCCTAATCTTGGAATGGCTGCTGCATATGGTGTTGCCTATTTTAAATGATTCAGCTGCCTTTTTAAAAATTTAGATGCATGCAAATTAAAAAAAGATGAGTTACATTTTGATACAAGCACTGGCCTGCAGCCTTCCAGGAATTAAGATGCTTTTTAGAAAATAAACACCTACCTAAATCTGTGAACTGAAAAAAAAAATCATAAAGTTACTCCGTGTTGCGTTGTTTTAAAAATAACTGCTCTGAACTGCAGAGAAATGTACTACCTCTTTGCACTGTTATTCTGGTAAGAAAAGAAAGAGAAGGTCTTTATTTTAGCCCAGATTCAAGTGCAGAGCTCTTGAAGAGAGGGGAATTTAAACTGTATTTGAAAGTCAAAGAAATTCAAAAACTCAGGGGAAAAATGCACAAAAATACCAATGCCAGCTGCAAAAAATCATGACTAGGAACCTGTACCATACCTCCACTAACTTGCAAGAGATTAATGACAGTGATATGTTAACATTAATAGCAGTGATAAAAATGCAGTATTTTATGTCTAACTCTTCAAAGTACACCTGGGTATTTTTTTCAACCTGTGGCATAATGAGAAATGAGATCTTCTCTTCTTTTCTTTGCCTTTTTCCAAATAGGTGGTGAGACTTTTTTTCAGGCAGAGGACTTTTAGGGCAAAACTTGAAAGAAAAAACATGATCCTGGGTTACAATAACTTGCCCTCCTGAATATTTATTATTTACCTGATATTCTACAATAAAGGGCCCAGATTTGGATCTGAAATTCCCTTTGCCTTTAAGGCAAACTTTGAAGGGAGGAACCAAAGCAGGAAACAGACATTAATTTAGACTCCCTTGAAATATAACCACTTCCTTTAAATTCCAGTCAGAATAGGAAACAAGTTTATGCTGAGCAGGAGGGCAGCAGAGGTTCCAACTCCTGGCCAAGGTAAGTGTGTGTCTGAGCAGCATGAGCCATGGGGCAGTGGTTGTGCTGGCTCTGTGCTTCTCGTTTCCACTTTGACTGACTTCCTGGTAAGTCACAGAAAAGTGCAAAAGCAAAATCCTGGGTTGCTTTACCCCTGCAGCCACCGTGGACTCAAACCAGGTACTTCTCCAGCAAAGCCCTTCTGGGGGCCGTGGATGACCCTTCCAGCTGGGTTGCTGGAATCGAGGTGTGGGAAGGGGGAGAGAACATGGAGGGAAATACTAATCACAGCTGTTATTCTGAGCTGTAGAAAAAGGTAGCGTGCCAGACAGGCGCAGGGACCTCAGGGAAGGCCATTTCTCTTTCACCTTTCTATATTAGACACAAGGAAGAGTGAATATATTTTGAAACATCAAAACTTCTATTTGAAAAGTATGCTAATATCTAGAAGCTGCTTTTCCTAACAAAAGCTGTAGGCTTCCCGTGTGTGACAAGCAGTCATGAGGATGACAAAAAAAGATCACACCCTGCTCTGGCTAAGCCGCCTCAGGCTAAACCCTGGCAAACAGATGGGCTTCGCTGCAGAAGGTCAAGAAGAGCAAGCCTGGATGTCTTCTTGACCCGCCTTAGCCACCAAAGAGGAAAAGAGGGGTTCAAGGGTGCCCTGAGTAAAGCATTTCAAAAGGAATAGAGGGCTGAGGCTGGTTCCTGAGATGCTCCAGGTCCTCCATGTGTGCAAACGTGTGGATCTCAGTAGGTCACAGCTGCTGCAACAGCCAAGACCCTGGGATTCACCTCACGTGCCACAGACCAGGCCCAGGCTGAGCTCCAGGAGAGCACTGAGACATTCACAGGAGGCATGTTGCGTGTTCTGTGTTGGAGAGTAAATTCTCTGATGCATTAACAGTAGCAGTGAACTCCTGGTGATCTCCAAAACCAGCCCAGGGGCAGTAGGGACCCTCCAGATGGACACAGTTTGCTCTGTTGGCCCAGCTGGAGAGGCTGAGCATGCTGTGGTGCAGGGCATCCACCAGCCCAGCCTGCGCAGTCCCAGCCCTGCAGAAACACTGTGGCTATGTTCTTCCTGCCACCTTAAAGTTGCTGTAAGATGACAAGGGTTTCCATGACAGGGAAATCATCCCTCAACAAGACTGGCCTTGCCCTGGGGCTCTGACACCCCAGCCTTCTCAAATCCACAACTCACAGACTGGTTAAGGTTGGAGGTTTAGCTGTGGCCTCACCAGGGCTGAGCAGAGGGGAAGAAGGATCACATTCCTCAACCTGCTGGCAATTATTCATCTAATGCAGCCAAGGATACCATTTTCCCACTTTGCCACAAGGGCACATTGTTGGCTCAGGGACAGCTCGGTGTCATCCAGAGCCCCAAGGCCCTTTGCTGCCCAGCTGCTGTCAGCCAGTCACCCCCAGCACACAGAGGTGCATGGGGTTATGCCTGCCCTGGTGCAAGACTTCAGCTAAGCTGCTGGTCCCAGACTCTCTGTGATCATATAGGAGATAGACTAATTTACTAGATACTTGTGTCAAACTTCCTGGGCTCTCTTCTCATCTGGCGGAGAAGGCAGGCTCAGGTCAGTGGAGGTGACAAGACCCCAGACATTTTGCATCGCTCTTAAGGAATCTCAGCTTCAGGGACTCAAAATCTTGCTTAGAAAGGTTTTTATGAAAACAAAGTCTTAAACTGAGAGAAAATGTCACAAAATCTCATCCAAGGACAGATCAGATGCTCAGTGCTGCACAAGCACCTTCCTTTTTAAAAGCTTGATAATATTTAGTGACTTGGAGCCATCCAGGAAGCCAGTCCACCTACTTTGGCTGTCAAATAGTGACACTTGGCAAGTCAATCACAAAGCAAAGCTCCTGCTGACATGCAGCGAGGCAGCACAAGTAGAGAGCAAGGTGGACGCCATTTCCTGCACCCAGCCCTGTAAATCTGCACTTGAAACAGCCATTGATTGCAAAGATATCAGCCCCATGAGTGAGAGCAGTAAAGCTGGGACTCAGAGTGGAAGGAAGATGTCAAAGGCTATAAATCCCAAGACTAATGTGATGGGATTGGTCACTTCTTGTGACTTTTATAGAATAGTGCTTTAACTGATTTAAGTCATCATATTATTGGCTAGATGAGACTATTTCTAGACTCAGAGCCACTAGAAACTTCCTTAGTGACAAAAGTGTGGCTAGTCATGCATTCCTGTGTTAAGCAGTATGAACATTTGCCTTTGGATATGGAAGTATTTGATGCAACTTGTTTGCTTGACCAATGTTTTTCCCTTTCTGATCTTGAGTGAAGGCAGAGAAATATGAACATCTGCAAATTTTGAGAGTAGCCAAGTGTAGCTTTAGTCTTCCAAGAGTTTGGAGGCACTGATCATACACAAGTAGGATGACCACAGTAGACAGGCTGATGGATGGCCAGGGAAGCACATGCTTGGGCAGTCCCTTGAGTCCAAAAGCCAGATGTGAATTCTGCCACTGGCCTCACCATGTGGCTGAATCCCAACCTCAAATCTGCCAACCTCTCTAGCCATCAGGGTTAAGGAGGACCTAAGGTAATCTGTTCCTTGGGAAATTGGATAGGGTGATGGAGGCATCATACTTCCCTCAGAGAACAAATCCTAAGAGGTCCTGTAGGCGTTCTCCACCTGAGCTTTACCCAGCACATGAAGGACCAAACCAATCTTACCGCTGCCCCCTCCCAACCATCAGCCCTACCACGCTGGCTCTTCTGGGAGCTGCTCTTCTCTCCTTCTCTACTTCACTCATCAATCACTTTCTTCATAAGCATCACAAGGGTGAGGTCAGATTGTTCTGAACGGTGTTAGAAGGCAGGAGACCAGCTAAAAACACACTTTCTCTCTGGAGGCAGGTGCAGGGTGTTGCCAATGTCAGCAGTGTTACACAGTACAGTAGAAGAAGTCTCAGTCAGGGCTGCTGGGACTAGGTAATATTTAATCAGAGATACAAGTTTGTTTTAGATGGAACCAGGGGGAGATCACCTGCTGCCTTGGTTTCCTTATTTGCACATACCTGTGTTAAAACAAAATGAGAACCTGAAGCAAACAAATCCTAATGCTGATCTGTTCTGCAGAGATGCTGATTCATTAATATCTCCGTATTATCCAGCTTAATATACTCACCAAACATACTAAGGTCGATGCAAAGTCAAAATATGTAGTTAAAACTAAGTGGGTGGTGGCCAAGGACGGTGTTGCACATCCAAACTGCCTCGTGGACATCCAGCACGCAGCAGCGGGGGATGCATGAAAACCTCCCGGGAAGGTGCGACACTGGCGGGGCTCGTGGAGAGGCCCCTTGGGCACAGGGCCCTCGGAGCTGCTGCTCACCCCTGCAGCCCAGGCTGCCCACAGCAGGGGACAGTGTGGGTGGGACCGGAGTGTCCAGGCCTGGCTGACGCGCTCTGCCTTTCCCGTTGCCTGGCACAGATGTCGGTGATGGTTGGCTTGCGCCTTCTGCACACCTCCCTGGAAAGCATCGCCAATCCCGAAGACCCCGAATGTGAAAGTGAAGGGTGGGTCCTGGAGAACAGCCTGAAGGACACTTTCAAATCTGCGCTGGAGAATTTGAAAAAGCTGGGTAAGTTCAACCAGGTGGAAGCAGGAGCCGAAGGCGCCGAAGGAGAGGAAGGTGGGAAGACGCCAGCCATCACAACAGTCAGTTGAGCTGCTCATTGAGGTGGACTTTTTCTCAGAGAAAAATAACACAAACTGAGAATTGTGAATATATATCTACATTTTAAAAGCTATGTATCAACCACCAGAATACACATTTCTACGCATGTTCACTTTTGTACATGGGAACATACAACATAGTGCACCTTGGGATAAAAACACTTATCCACAGTGTGAGTACACCATATCTACATCCTTTTGGGAATATGACCCCAACTAGGACTTGCAATATTCACGTGTTCCCTTATCAGAGACAGTTAGTTTAAGAAAAAAAAAATTAAAAAAGAAGATTGCTGGCATCACAGGGCAATGCATTCCATCTCATTTTGAAATTAAAGTGGAATTTGAAAAGTTAATATTTTTTTGCTCAAGTTGTTTCATCAGCATACTTGGTGTACTTCAGCTTTTAAGGACAAACAGATTGGGTTTCTGGAGAGCAGCATGATAGAATTCAAAGAAAGAAGGATTTCCAGAATTGTATATAACTTAGTATACAGGTATTTTGACAAACCTCTCATATGTGATTTTTGTTAATGTGCTAAGCAATGATATTTTTTGCTGTATTCTTAAGATGTACATAGAACAATATGCAAACTTATGCTGAGATTTATGTACTAAGCAAAAATGGTAATTTAATGAAGCAGCAAAGCATCATAAAAACAACATTCAGGTAAGATTCAGAGGGTTTGTTTCTCAGGGTTTTTTTGCAGGATGTATACCTTGAATGCATGTGCTGTAGACTTATGTTTAAGCTTGCATTTAAATTCTTCACAGAAGCTTAGAAGATGCATCTTGTAGTGGGTGGAATCCAGGCTATGAGCATGTGCCGGTTATGGTTACTCTGGACATTTTACAGAGTATGTCATCTCATAACTTGCTCCAGAATATTCAAGCCAAACTATTTTCAAGGGAAGAAAAAGACAAACGCAAATCCAGACAGGCCTCTTAGAACTCACCCTTTAAATGTTTTCCAGGGGCCTAGAAAGTGGGTACCATTCATCCACAAGTACACCAAGCCTCACCCTTTCAGGCCAGCGAAAACTAAGTTTAAATCAATCCCCAATGTGCAAATTTAACTTTATCAATGAGGGGGTACTCCTCATTATATCTTTTAAATCACAGGGGAGGCACATTTTGTATATGCTACATCTCTTCACACATAATGTCATAGCTGCAGGATCCTGTTCTCAAGTTGCAGTAACATATGGAAAGAGTTTGCTGTGGTGTGCAGCCTCTAATAAGGGAACAGAGCATCATCTTGAGTTTATTTGCAGCTGCCAGATAATTTCAGCTAAAGGGAAAGAAACCCGAGAGAACAAGCCTCAGCCCCCTGCACCAACAGTTGCAGACACCTCAGTCCCTCCCTGCAAGCCAGACACCACCCTTACTTTTACCCTGGCTGTGCAAACCCTCTACTTCTCGAGGGTGTACCTGGGAGAGGTTTCTCAGTGGGTCCCTTCTCCCTGGCTGGTGGCCAGCCCTCAAAGGGAGCAGTGTTTGCAGCTGCGTCACCGTTTGCACAGCCCACTGGTTTTCACTCTTAATCACTTGTGCACTTGCCCCAGCAGCACTCAGCTCCTCCGGCTTCTGTCCAAATTCCTTCTAGGATGGACAGATCAGTTCGAGGCAGGACAAGTAGGGATGCGTCCGTACATCAAGCCCTAGTTTCCCTCTCGGTGCCCAGGCTGTTTCAGGCCACCTGCACGCAGGGTTTGATTTTCACAGGTGTCTGTGGTGTCCTTTCACTTTCTCAAAGCTGGTCAAAGCTTTCATCTGTATGATCATGAATTTAGTTACAAGAATGAATTTAAAAGTCACTCTCCCCTTCTGTGCATAAGACTAGGACAAGGGCACTGACAAAAGGCCAACGTGCTACTCACCACAGCCTATCGTCTCTTGCTCTGCTGAGGGACAGAACTGTATGAGGCAGAGCAGCTCCTCCCTGCTCAGTAGGATGTCACTGGTGCCAGCTGCCCCTCTCAGCTGGCCCATTAGAGAAGAACAGGATTGTGGATGGCACATGACATGGCCACATGTACCAGAGAAGAGCTTTTCAGAGGAGTCACATGTGGATAGGAGCTGCGTTACAAGGATTACAGCCTTTTTTAATTACAGCCTTTCCTTGGGAGGCTTCAGCGAGCTGTGATCTATACCCAGTATTTGACTAGACTGACTTTTCAAAGAGATCTAGATTTATTGCTGCCCTAGAAATCTGGCTTAGGCCCCTAATTTAGACAGGACTCTCCAATTATTCGTGGTTTCTATTTTTTATCAGATTATTGCTAAAGCAACATAATAAATTTTGAAACTGTTCTTTCAATTCCACACTGGAGAAGCCAGTTCCCAGAGCAATGGTATCAGGCAGGTAAAGAGACCATCTGAGACAGGTTTATGAAGAACAGTACTGGAACCAGGGAACAAAGAATATATGGGCTAATGCTGTCTACAATAAAGCTTCCTGGTTGATGAAGATCTTTGTGACATCTTATGATTACCACAAGATTGTAATATGACTGCTTTGTACAATATTACATGTAATATATCACTCGTCCAATCTTACACATACTTACTTGTGATACTGCAAATGCTGTTCTAGATAAAGATATTTTTGCTGACTGCAAATGTAAATTTAGGTATTAAAATGTTATTGCAAGTAAAGATCTCTTTAAAGAAAATGTTTAAATATATACAATTTAATACAGATTTCTTTAATTTGCATTACTGCTGACTTTTTCCTTCTGAATTCATTTTTTTGGATCTGTTTTATGTGTTCCTATACGTGGGAAGGATTTCCCCATCTCTATATAATGCTCTGAGACAAAGCAAACCTTCCTCTTTTCATGTGCCCAGCTAAGCTCAGGATGTGCAAGCAGGCCCCTAAGTCACCTGCCTCTTACTAGAAACAGAATTTGCTGTGCTATTTTAATAGCATCCTCTTGTAGTACATAGGAATTAAAACATCTTCACGGCCATGAACATGATGTTCTGGTCATGCTGAACCAGTGAAACCAGTGGCATCCTCAGGGTCTTTGACAATCAACTGGGTTTGTAACCTCTTTTTCTCCCCCTCTTTAACTCTCACTTGCAATGGACATTCAAAAGAACACATTGTTCTTATTTTAAATTTAAGTCTAAAGCTCACAAAGTCAAATCTCCCTGCAGCAATCCGACAACTTCCAGAGCCGTGCCCTGATTTTCAAACTAATAAACTTCAGAAGGATGTGAACTTAATTCATGCAAACCAGGCCACTTCTTTTTAGGTACCTCCATATGGATTAGCAGCTTAAATCCAAGTACCCAGATCTCAGAGTCAGCCCAAACTTGAAGTGTCAACTCTCAAGAAATATCACTTTTAAAAATATCACTTTTAAAAGAATGACAAAAAGTTGCATTATTTTACCAATGACATTTATTTGAAGGGACACAGAACATTGACTAAAGTGCTTTAAAGGAGGAAATATAAACAGCTTCCTTAAAGCTATTAGTTCCTAAGTAGCCTTAATACAATTGATAAGATTAGCCTCCATGCATTACATGAGCTTGGGCATTTGGTAACACCACACAAATACAAGTGTGCAGCTTAGCAAAGAGCATGGGAATGCTATATCGGGCTCACAGGCACCACGGACCTCCTAGCTGATGGGCTGGGAAGATTTTCAAGGCTGATATAAAGGCAAAAAGGGATCCCAGCAAAACAGTTACTGATTTACACCCAACTTGCTTGTTTTGTGAAAGAAGCCAACGCTGCTCTTAGCGTAATCAATGGAAAACGGGGACGGATCACAAATGCTTATTAAAAAAAAAAGAAAGAGCATTATTAGAGATTAGTTAATTAAGAGATAAGGCCAGAAAAATAGAATGGAACCATGTGATAACAGCCCCCTGTGGGGAAGACACAGGCTTAGGCAAATTTATTTCTGGCAACAGCAATGCAGCTATCTCAAATCTGAAGTCGTGCCTGCATGGAGCGTTTTCTGATTTATATCAGACTTAGAGTGTTCAGTGACTGACTGAAACACTGAAGTAGTAAAATGCCTCTGTCAAAGCACCTGCATGTGCTGTTCCCATGTGGTTTCATAGGTATTTCTGGACCCAAAGCACAGTGAGGCGGGATAGCTGGAGGAAACCCTGGCCTGGAGCTCAGCTTCGTAGACTCCCCATGAAAGTCTCTGAGGCACCCTGCCCTGGGGACACCCCTTTTGGCAGTTCCTCCCTTACATTTGGGAGGGCTCCACAGAGGGAGGGCTGAGCAGGACGCTCATCTCCCATCCCATTAGCTCCTCACAAAGCACATGCAAACAACTACTCCTGCCTGATTGTTTCTAAGAGGATAGTCCACTAACCACGAGGAAGTACATTTCCACAGTTTGTTCTCAAAGCTCTCCAGAGCAAAGGGTGGTGCAGGAATCAGGAACCAGCTAAACAGTGAAACAAGGACCAAAGGGCAGGTCTGCAGCCTGCCACCAGGTGATGCACACCCACTACACCGGGCAAAAGAGGGTCAAGCATTGCAAAGCAGAAGTGAGGAGACTTGGGCATGTGGAACTTGGAAATTCACAACTGCAGCTGGAGGGTAATGAAAGGAGAACAAAGCACTACATCTCAGGCACAAAATTCCCCACACTGACTCCCTTGGTAATAGGGTGAAAATGTTAAGTTCTTGAAAAAACAAACCCCCAGAAGTCACTTTGAAGTCTGTGATGATACAGAATTTAACAGCAGCACCAAAGAAATGCTGTCCTTCCCAGCTGGAGACGCACAGAGCCCTCGCTCCAGCCAGGCAGCAATGTCAGGATACCCAAGCTGGAAGGAGACTCTGGCTGTGTTCATCAGTTCCAGGGCACACACAGTCCCCAACCACAAAGTTTTCCTCTTACAAATCACCTCCTGCCTTCCCAGCTGTGCAAATAACCTGTCCAGAGGGTGGCACAGCTCTGCCTTAGAAAAACACTTTTCCAGATGGGTGTGAGTTTTCCCATTTAGCACGTGTTTTCTCCAGCACAAATAACAGGCTAAGGTTAAAAATGACAAAAACACAGGGGGGACATATCAACAAGCACAAGGTGAATTCACAACTTTGTATGAACAAATCTTTCATTAACTACATAAATTACTCAAGAGCATAAGTAAAATTGATTCTGTAATGTTGCTGTTGGCATATTTTAAGTAAATTCTGACAGCATTTCTTGTTTTCACCCCAGAATGTTAAATGTAATTAGGACTTAAAATACAAATTTATTCTCTACTTCTCTAAGTTTTGGGGTTTTTTTAATTTTAGTATTTTAATTATTATTGAGATTAGGTAATATTAAAAATTGATCAAATGCATTTCAGGAAGCATTTTACTCAGGGAAAAACTCGCGGTGGTATGTCTAGATTTCAAATATTTACGACCACACCATATCCCTGACTCCAGTGGGAGAAAACAACTTCCTGTCCCCTCCATCTTTGCAAGGTGGCACTCGACCAGAAGTGCTGCTTACACAGGTGGACATTCCCAGTGTCACATACCCTCCTCAAATACTTCACAGCCAGGTCTCTGTCACTGGTGAAGGCCTACAAGTGGATCCCGAATCTCTGAGAGCAGGATTCAATCCCATCCTCGTCTCACCACAACCACTGCTGCTGCAGCCCTGGAAACCACGTGCACCTCAGCAGCCATGCCTGGAGCAGGGCATCCCACCCTGAGCACCCACTGTGCTCCAGGGCAACGAAGCAACCACACTGGGTCTTGTGTTTGCTGTCCTCAATGGATGTGACACCTTTTAACACCTGGATAACTGCTCTTCCACATGTACCCAATGATTTTAAATGCTGCCCACACAGAAATGTTTATCTCACGCACGTTGACATCAGTTACCCCCAGCCACTCAGCTGAACACTGTGCTTCTGCATGCTCCAAGTGACACACGTTTCTAGTGTAGAGCATTTACTACTCCATTAGAAAAAAACCCCTCAAAATTCCTTGTTTTCAGCTCCATCCTGTTCAAGCTGAAAGAGTGGAGCTTAAAGCCTGCATTACAAAGTAGTACACAGAAAAAAATCCTCCACAAAGTTCTTTGTTTCAGAGTTCATGCCATGCTTCAAGCTTTCAGCTATTAGAGCACTTTGAATTACCAAAACCTGACCTGGAAGGAATTATTATACACAGATGAGATGCCTGACTAGTTCAACAGCATTAAGCAGATGCGTAGCAATTACTGCAGATTTTTTTTTTCTTCTTCTAGTGTATTTTGTGCTAAATTGCACATTCATTCCAGGACCCTGATACAATCACTGCAAGAAAACACAGGCTTCTTGGAACTGTCTACAAGAGCAAACAGCACCTTTCTAACGCAGGCATCTCGAGTCAGAGGAGACCAGTGAATTACATCAGTGACCACATTGCTGATCCCCTCACCCTCATTTTTATATCTTCTCTCCTATTCATTAACACACTTTACCATCCTCCACACTTAAGAGTACTGCAAGTACAGAAATACGTTTCACACGTTGCTCCTCAAATACATGCTTGATTTCAAATCAACACTTTGGTTTCATCAGTCACTAAAATATTCTGCAGTGGTCTGCACAGACACCATCCCTAACCTGAGCTCAGCTGTCCCACCCTACCCGGGGCTCTCTACCCACTATGGCTTTCCTTCCAGGATCCCACGCAAAGGACAAGCTAGAAAACTTACCACCTCCGAGCTCACTCTGTCTGAAAAGAGACTGTGAAAATATATATTCACAAACTGATGAAAAAGTAACATTTAATCATTGCTGTCATGGAGACGAAGATCAGTACTTGCCATTTCGTAGCTCCTACACCTGGTGCACTGCGAAACTCCTCATACTCTCCCTCTTCTTTTTTCCTCCAAAAGAGGAGTGTTTGACAAATCTCTCCATCAAAGATGTAAGATTTGGGCATCTAATGTTTGCATGCCAGGAGAGGGGGAAAGGTGGCAGAAGAGCAGGGAAAAAAAAAAAAAGATGATGAATATGCAAAAGACTCAAGATAAAAATATGCAAAGCAGTTTTTATCTGTGGAACAAAGATTTGTAGAAGAAATGTTAAAACTGCCACAAATGAAGTACGAATAGGAATGTACATGTATGAAACAGCAGAAGAAATAACTGAGCAAGCCTTTAAAGAGCAGCACGTATGGATAACAAGGGATGTGACTGACAGCAATAAAGTGGGAAGATGCTGAGAAATGCGTTGTTTCCACCCAGTCCAGGAAGCCTGAGCTCCAAATGGCCGTCTACAGTCGCCTTCCCAGCAGCAGACCTGTGCTTTGGCAACAAGAGGGAGAGTGTGTGCTGTGTGCCTTTCCTCTTCACGTTATTATGTACCAGCCAAGGCACTTGAAACAGGAAGAGACAACAGGCAGCCTTACTTAAAATTTTGGATGGGTGAAGCAGGATACTGAGGCAAAACACAGCCCCATAGGTCCTCCTGAATCCCAAAGAATATAAAAGACATTTCCAAAAGCCATAGCTCCTGTCCTCTGCAGCACCTAGTCCTGCTTGGACACACACACACACCTTGGTGTGTGGGTGGCTACAGTGAACTTCAATAAGATGAAATCACCATGCCCTTCTATAGGGTCTCAAGCTGAAGCGAGAGGATGTTTTAGTACTGAGCTTTCATAAATAAATACATCATAAATATTCAGTTACTTCTCAGGGCCAGCTGGTGGTAAGAGGCACTGAGCAGCATCAAAACACTACCAACATGAGCAGAGGGGCACAAGGCATGCCCAACATGTGGTAATCACACGGCTCTGCTTTGTAAAAACCTAAACTATTTTACTGCAGCTTATATTCCTTTATCAGCCTGTAACACATTTAACTAATACACATTGACTACTGTAAGGTGACAAATAGTATTATCAACAAAAGTAGCTCAATGGTGTTCCTTAAAAGTCACACCTGAAATAGCCATTAGAGAGCTGATTCTCCCAGAACAGAACCAAGAATCACTATTTCTCCTGATCCTTAGCCTTGGAATAAAATGGATAATGAAATCCCTTCTCCTCCTTACTGGAAAAAGCTGCTTAACTGTCTGAAAAGCACAGCTCTGTGAGACTTTTAGTCAGGCCTCTGAGAGTTTTCCAGTGGATGAATTTCCAGAACCTGGTCTGAGAGAAAGCACTGACAGATGGAGAGCCTCGGATCCTCAAGTTCATCCCTGATCCAAGAGTTTAAACTTCCACAACATCAGAATCCCCAGACTCCACGGGCACTGTGGGCTGGCAGCAAAGAGAGGCAGGGAGGTTCCAGCTCCTCCTGGCCATGCCTCCAAGCTCCAGAGCTGCCTGTGTTGTGTGCTCTCCCCACAGTCCCAGCAGGCAACTTTACCTAGTTATCCCAGGCTTACAGTGATGCCCTTCCATCAGTCATTGCCAGTTCCTCAAACCAACGAACGACACTCCCATAGGGTAAAGCTCACTCATAACTTGAAGTTATCAGCAACTGGAGATGAAAGTGTGCCATCCATGCATCCACATGGCTTCCATCACTCACCAGCAGAGGGACAGCTTTTGTTTCAGCAATACCTATTTACAAAGTTCTTCCCGAGAGATTATTCCCTCATTTGCATGAACACAGCCCAAAAAGAAACACCAACTCTAATTCCTCAACACTGAAATCCCAAGAGGGAGGAAAAAACCAAACCAAAACGGATTCATGGTAAGAGAGACGTTTCCCTAAAGACAACTTGCCTGTCAGACTTTCTGTTGCTGCTAAGCAACCTTTCTGTGTGCCTGTCCCTGAGGAGACACAAGCCATTCCATACAGCTTGAGCCAGCTACCCAGAGAAAGCAGAGTCAAACTGCAACAGGTTAGCTGTGCATACAGAGGGGTGGCTGGGAGGCTCCCTGGCTTGCACCACTCCTTCAGCACCTGGAAGCAGTCCTGCAGAAGGCAAGCCTGGATAATAACTGAATCCAGTATTGTGCCCATGAAGTCTGCAACCTTCTCCACGCAGCATGAAGAACTCTGGGACAATCAGCGTACGGAGCTGAGGAACTGAAGAGCTAATGGTAGAGAAGGAGATGCCTCCCTATGAAAGTTCCTTCAATGCCAGTTAAGATATGAAAAGCACCATGCCATTCCCACTGTGATGCAGGACTGGCTCAACAAAAGCTAAGCTGATTCCAGTACAAAAACACTCAGATCCCAAGACCCACAGAACCCCATAAAGATGAGCCCAGTATCTCCTGCTATTACCGGAGGTGTCGGTTTTTATACATTTTGCTGCTGTAAAACACTTTGTCTGAACAGCAGATGTCTTACTTTAGAAGAACTTGCAATATGATTTCCGACATCCTCATAACCAATTTGGGGAGATGTAAACTAGGCAGACTGCAAGGTGGACAGAATCTTGGCTGGATTTTCAGGCTCAGAGGGTGGCAATGAATAGTTGGAAGCAAACCAGCTACAATTCCCCAGGGGCTGATATTCAAGCCCAAACTGTTTAATACTGCCATATTTGACTTCTGCAATCAATAATCTCAACAGCACAATAGAAATAGAGGGTCACCACTTCCTGCTGGAGGCAATTTGTGGAAAGGAGCACAGGAGAGTCCAGGGCAGAAGGGAGGCTGTTTGAAAACTCAATCATGAGATGACACTACTGTGAAGAGATTTGAGATGCAATTCCCCTTGTACATTTTAATCTTCCAGAAAGGAAAGCAGCTGGGATTTAATGCTGAAGGTGAGCTGAGCATCCAGCTTCTACTCTACACATTCAGGCCACAGAGGAAATTTTCAGAATGACAGAGCTTCTACACAAAACACTGTCATTTAACATAAAATAAAATGCACTTAGAATGAGATGCCAGGGCTTGAGCACGAGAGCTGGCAGGGGTTCACATCGAATGAGAAAGGACAGAAAAGGGTGTGTGCAGCTGCTCACTCCATGTCCACTAGCCTAGGAGAAGGAGCGAACTGTAGAGTGCAAGAACACATTGAACCCTTCAAGTCCAGGTTGTTCCCAGTGCTAATCAAGAGGGAAGGCATGAAATTTACTTGCTTAGTGATCAGCATTGATGGCTAGTCTGAGGGACACTGGAGGAAGCTGTAGAGAACCAGAGGAGAGCTGAAAATGGAAACAGTCTTGAGAGTCCACGAGCACTTCATCTCAGCCAAATTCCCTGTAACATCACATGAAGTGGTCAGAGAGCTGTGGTAGCACTGGCTCTTGGCACAAGTCAGAAGGCATCAGGAGTTTGTTATCTTGGTTACAGACTTTCAGCAGAGTAAAAATGAGCCTCCTGTGGCAGACTGGGGGGAGTAAAAAGCATCATCTTCTAGTATGAACAGAGTAAATAACGTTACTGATGTGAACCCCAACCCTTATCTCTTTATAAAATATAACTTACAATCCTTTAAAAAGACGATTAGACTTTTTGGTAGAGGTCAAGAAAGGTTTAGCTGACTGAAGCAAGTGACACTAATAATATAATCATCTTACATTTTGGCCAGAGAATTGCAGATGTTGCACATCTAGGTATTTCTGTCAGCTTGTGATTAACAAGGGGCACACTGGAAGGAACAAACTCAGCAAAATTGTAAAAACAACATTTAAAAAGTACTTATTGAATGTTGACATGAAAAGCTCATACTTGATGCTTTCAGTTTTGTTTTGTATTTTGTTATGATGGCTTAGTATTTGGGAATATTTGTGGAGTTTTTTGGTTTTTTTTTTCTCCCCCCAAACACGTAATACATGCTAGATTGTACACATAACCATAAAGTTATAGCCAATTTATTACAGATATTATTTCCCTGATACTGAAACAATATAATATATAAATATTTCTACATTAATATAAACACATGCAAAACAAATCAGAAAATAGAAGTCTCGAGGAAAGAATGACCAAATTGCAAAAAAAAAAAAAAAAAAAAAGATAAATTGTGTACTTTGCAACTATTTGTGGTTGCAGTCTCCAACTCTGATCCCAGAGGCAAAACAAAAAATCCTTCTTGCTGTCAATATTTTGGTTTGCACAGAGAAATCTGTCAGAATCATCGATTATCTTTTTAATATTATGATTACAGGAAAAGAGTTTTTTGATACAGTTACACATTATTTGAAACTGTGGCACATAGCTTAAAAAGCAAAGGAATAGTAACATCAACAAAAAAGTGTGATTTCTAATTACCATGCACAGAAAATTGGAGGTATGTCAACCACCTTAAGTAGGGAAGGGCAGAGATAAAGCATTAAATTTCATTTTCCCCTGCAACTTTTCCATGTCTCCTCATAAAAAGTGACAGCAATATAGAAATGATCCAATCTATGACAGGTAATAGAGACAAAAGTAGTCTGTACTGATGTTAAGAAAAGGAAATCCACATTGGCCAAGTTTCTTTATTTGATACTTCACATCTTCACTCAATACTATTACTGAATGTTTGAAAAATTGTCCTGTACACCATGAATATACAAAATTTATCTGAAGCATTAAATCTGTAAAAATAGGAACAATTCAGTCAGACCAAGTGGAACTGAAGACCTGGCAGACAGTGAAGGGAATTGTTTATCTGGGCTGAGACGTAGTCAGAAATTAAGACTTAACTAAAAGAACCACAGATTATTAAGGAAACAGAACTATGTAAATTAAGATTTTACTAATTTGTCAGAAGATAGGAGAAGGAAAGGTAATGGATTTTATTTTAAATCAGTAAGCATAATGTGATTTTTTAGAGACACCTTGGAGGTCTAATTACATACGACTAGAAAACTCACTGCCTTCAGGCACCCTCATATCAAGTGCAAATCTGCGCAGTTATAGAATATATTTATAAAATATACTATATGCAAACATCTTTACAGAGCTTTAAATCAAGCCAAAAAGTAAATATACTTGATGGGACAACAGGAAAAAAAAAATCAAAAATGTGGGCAGTGTGATTGTGGCCCTTCAAAGCCAGAGGAAACCACTCAGTTTATCTGAAACAAAAAGATGACGGGATTTGCACCTTAAAAGTTGACTGTTAACAAAAATGAAGGAAATATCTTCTGTGCTTCTGAAAATCAACATAAAATTAGCTTTTGTGACTTTTACATATTATTGTTATCTTAAAATAACTTCTAAAGCACAATGTCAATCCTTGAATACCAATAATTGATCACGTAATTGAAAGGGTTTCCCAGCTAAATTCAAATTAAAAAACTATATAATTCTAAGGAGTGCAACGCTCTGGAAAAAGCTTTAAATTAAATTATTTTACTTGTAAAGCTAGTGTTAGTTTTTTTAGTTAAAAAAAAAACAACTGGAAGCAAGAAAGCTGCAAGAGTACAAATGACAAAATCCTTTTTAGATACACCAAGTGAAAGAGTGAATTATCCACTGATGCAGACAGAAACATCCATTTGCTACATTATTTGCTTCCTTACTTCATTCCATTGCATGTACACACACCGTAAGTATTAAAATGCAGAGTAATAAATAAACCGGCTCAGATTACTAGCAAGGGGCAAAACACAATCCAGAATTGTGCTCTATCTAGTTTCTGTTTCAGCAGTCTTTTTCTCTTCAGTTCATATGAAAAATCATAGTCAGACTTCCAAAAAGAGTCGTTCTTTTTTTTTTTTTTATCAGAAACTTAAGTTCATTTGCCCAGGTTTATAACCCAAGACATTTCTGTGAAGGAAGCACAGTGCAAATTATAGGACTATTAAAATTTGCTTACATAGAAAGAAGTTTACTTGATTAATGTTAACTGGTATCTTTATGAAATACATTGTAAAACAAAGATTAAATAACAGGACTGAGTTTGTTGGGGGTTTTTTCCTTAGACTTTTTTCCTCATCCCTCCTTTGAAAAGCTTACTGAATTACAAAAATCTTTAATAAAGTTCCAGTCTTCAGCAGATAATCATTATAAATGCTGCCAATCAATGCCAACTAGAGTTTGATTTGCTTCTTGTGCATGTCCAATTTCCTCTGTAATACTGTGCTGCTGCCAGAGTTTTTGAATCTTTTTAAATCGCTCTTTGCACAGATGTAAGGGATTCCCACGTCTGAAAAGGAGATAACACTTATCAGGATTGATAAAACACTGCAACTAAGCACAAACACTTAGGTGTGACATACTAAGTATTAGATAACCCCATAAAATACTACAATATTTAGATAACCCTTTAACATTATTCTGTTGTCAGAGCAAATCAACAGGTATTTGGATGAGTAACCTGCAGTGCCACCTTGTCTGGTGCCCCTTCCTTACAGCTCAACATTTTTCTCCAGCCTCTGGGAACCTCAAACTGAGCACCCAGAACTCCACATGTAGGTTTTTAGCAACACTTCCAGGCTGAACCAGTTCATATTCTCTGGTTTTGGCCAGTCTTAGAAACAGCAAGCATTAACAATATCAAGTCCCTAAATTATCCTCACATAGGAAGCAGAGGTAGGAGTTAAGACAAAGAACTACCACATTAAATAAAATATGGTATTTCCACTTGGTATTAAATTAACACAGGTTATAGAAACAAATGCACTAGATACAAATGAAATTTTCAGCCTTAGTTTGTAGTCAACTTCACGGATGCTAAAAAGATTTAACTTTTAGCAGTTTTCAAGGCAACTGTTTTTAACCTGGGGAAGATCACCCATGAAATATTTTTGACCTAAACCCACATATTAACATTAAAACATCTGAAGATACTAGATGCAACAGCCATGTCAAAATATAATGTTACCTATATAATTAAAATAAAAAGATAACATAAAAAGTTATTTTTCCTAATTCTATATAGTTCTGTAATTCCTGTCTTTAAAGGATGTAGTTTTTTAGCATATTTACCTGAGTCCCTGGTCTGTCTCTCCATAGTCATCAAGGTAAGGAGGAGGATAAAAGCAGCCCTTTGTTTTCCCAGCTAAAAATAGCACCTGACATTCCCGTACTCTGGAGAGAAACAGAGAGAAGATTTTTAGGCATTGATTTTTAGGTGCAGTTTCTTGTACTTTCATAGACATTGCTCTTCCAGTTTTTACCTACTTTCATTCTGTATAATCTGCACATACAGATTTTTAAAGGCACATTTTTTTAAAAACACATCTCTCATTCTCTTCCTGCTATAACTCCTCAGTAGCAGTTAAAAACAATGTCATTTCATGTCTTATTATCTGCAGTCTGTGTAAAATACTCAACAGAACCACAAGAAAATAAAACAATTTTGCTCCTCACTAATCTTTGCCGAAGTGAAAATAGACGTTATCTAACACTTCCCTGTATGCAGGAAGACAAATAAAATGAATTTTTATGTTTGCAACAGCAGCAACAAAATCAAAGTATTTACCTACATCATTTTGTAATACTTGAGTAGAAATAAATGCACAGGCAAAACAAATTCCTTTGAAAATGAAATTTGAACTTTCTTTGAAATTTTTTCTTCAAAGAAGCAACCTCTGAACTTACACCAAAGCATAGGAAGATGAATACACTTTAATTTTTTGCCAACCCTGTTGTTAATAAAACACTGCCTTTACAAACCACGCCTGCAATCACATATATAGAGCCATTAAATTAATGACTATACACACCATCTAACCCAGCAATGAGAGGAGAAGTGTTCAGCTCCTTACCTAAGGAATATGCCCACTCCAGAACCACAAGTGTATGTATGTGCAGTACAGGCTCCAACATCTTCTCCTTCAAGTTCAGTCTGACAGCAGTAACTCTGAGAACACAACATGGTCCCACACACAAGGCACAATGTTGGGGCTCTGCTTTTGTCACCACCTGATTTCGGACACCTTGTGTTAGGAGAAAAAAAAAAAAAGAAAAAGAAACCCACTGTATTTGTAAACTCTAGACAGCAGAAAGATTCAAAAGTACTTCTGAACATTTATACAGTTAACAGGTGAAATTTCTATTTCACTCTTTCACTGCAATACAGGCCAGTTTGGCTGATAAATGCTATGTGCCCTTTATGAGTCCACACACAACTTTCTGAGACTTTCAGTTGAAAGGTTTCCCAGCTGATGAAAAGGAGCAGCAGATTTTGGGGTGCTCGCTGCAATTGCATACAACTTACGAGAAATTGGATGCTTGGTTAATGAGGCAGCTGTAGTCGTCCGGAAGGTCTATTAATTTGTTGGATTCTCTTGCATAGCTAGAAAAAAGCAATCAAATCAGCACTCACATTTCAATGAATAATACACAAGCAACTTCAAACTCATTCATGTTTTCCTGACTCATCTAAACAGCATCTGTAATTAATTTTTTTAAGTTTCCCTCTTTTCTGCCATTCTTCAAGTAAAATGGTAGTACATAAAAAGATGAACACACAACATCTCTGAAATAAAACACCTCCTCTTTTCTTAGTCTTATTTTTTATTAATTTGATAAAACACAGAAGTGGAAAATATATGTCATTTGTATGCTTTTAGCAAACCAATTATGCAGTCACTACAGATTTAAAGAAATATTTTTTCTATCCTGTATAAGTTTGTTTGTATTTTCTTTTTGTCACTAATAGTGCAGGGAAAATAGTCTGACTTTCAAGTTTAGGGAACTTGTATCCTGAAGACAATGAAATATGCATGCCATGAAAAAGGCCTACTTAATATCAAATACTTATAATTTGAAATATATTGAAAAGTAACATATTCTATACACAAAATTCTCATAATCTTCAATTCTAGGAATAATACAAATTAGACCGTGAAATGCAAATGGAAGTTTGCAACAGAAGCAATGTACAAGAACATACTGAGAGGAAAAAGAAATCATTACTGTCAAGTTAGACATAAGCTTGGGAAGAGCAGATAAGAATCAGCAAAAGGAACACATGGAGAAGATCCCAACAATCACATGTGGCAAGAAATCAATTACACAACCAGAATACTCTTACTGTCTAAGAAAGTCTGTTAATGGTCTGGTGTTTCACAGATGAAGTGATTAGTTTTTATTTTTGTCACAGCCTTACTGTATGCACAATGTTAAAAAATTGACCTTATGTATTTAGCACAGGAGATTAAAAAGCAGGGATACGTTTTTAATGCCAGCACTGTGAACTTCACATTCATTTTAATTGTTAGGATAATTGTTAACCACTATTTTTACTCAGTCTTCAGAAAGAACAACACCCTAAATGCTTTTCTACACCCACTAAGTATTAAATGCATTCTGAATTCAAAGTAATTGTGCAGCAAGAACAAATGTGTGAAAAGCTGATTTTCTTTTCAGCAACTGACTCGGTGCTGGCTTTACTGAAGGAATTGGATTCTTTAAAAAGACAATTTAAAAAGCTCTTCAATGTCTGGTATTTTTAAGGAAACGTTATACACATCTTTTAGCAACAGCACATTTTTTTGCATCAGAAGGTAGAAAGTAATAGGAAACATGAGATGAAATTTTATGACTTTTAATTCCTGCACATCAGCTCTAAATAAAACCCCAATATTGAACTTTGCCTTTAAAATCTACTCATTTAAGCAATATTTCCTTTTCGTACAAAATTAAGAAAAAATCTCTTCTTCCCTGATATCTTTACTATTAAATAAAGCAGAACAGATATTAAGTTATTATAAACATCCATTAGAAAAAGTATTTGGAGAAAGCTGCAACATTAGAAATATTCCCCCTGTCTCTGCTTAAAATCTCTTTAGGTTTACCTGATAGCATGTCTCTTGCCTTCCAGGTATCTTTTTACTTCACTGTTACTGCACCAACTACAAGAAAAAAAAATTGGCTTTTAACTTCAATAGATGATAGAAAAACAAATAAGCAAAAAAATCCACAGTACATCTATTAAAAAACCACTACAACCAAAATGGTTTCTTTCAAACCACTTCTTTCATAAACACTTTTCAAAATCTATGATTCACTTCCATAGCTATTCCCAGGAGAATAGTTACACTACTATCTTGTGCAGGATTCTTTATTACATTAAAACTAAGCACAAAAACATAACTTACCTTTCTATTAACGTGTTCAGAATCTCACTGTTTTCTTGAAAAAGGCAAGTGAGGTTGTTTGGCAAGGAAAGATAGCTACATAAGTGTTCAAACTGGTTTGCTCCATTTACTGGAAAACAAAAAAGGTGTAATTGTCATAACTTCATATTTAAAATGTTTATTATGACCACCTTCAGATTTACATTCTATCCCAACATATGCCACATGAGGAGGACAGTAAAGAATGTTACCGATATCGATTATCTGGGGTGTAACATAACATAGTGAACTTACAGAGATGTCATAGAATGGTTTGGATTGGAGGGCACCTTAAAGACAACCTCATTCCAACCCCCATGCCATGGGCAGGGACACCTTCACTAGACCAGGCTGCTCAAAGCCCCATCCAGCCTGGCCTTAACATTAATTATTAGTAGATGCTGATTGAATGGTATCAGTGCAAGCAAAAGCAGGTCTCATTTGATACTAGCAATCCATAGGAGCTTTGAAACAGAACCTTATTAATAGAAGGGAATCAATTTCTGTTTTAAACAATCTAGAATGGCATTTACCTCTATATTAAAAATACATTTTAAAAACAAACAAATTAATTTTTTTTGCCTTTTTCGTTATGCTGATATGATGCTGCACTGGTAACAAGCCCATATCCATTCAATCAGCTTCTTCAGACAAGAGAGGTTAAATGTAATTTATTTTGACCATTCATGTTTACATCTTGAAAACTGATTTAATAAAAAACAGACAATACCTTGAATTTCTGAGGGTGCTGGGACTCCATTTAAGTAATGAAAAAACAAAGCAGAACATCTCAGGAAAGGCATGATTCCAGCTTTTAGATTCCTCCACAGGTGCCAGCCTGAGGAAATTTCTTTCAAGGCACTTAAGAGAAGAAAAGAAAAAAAAGTTTGCTTTTACTTAATCATTTCAGTTAGTAAGTCTTCAATCACACTGCATACTAAATTACTGACTTCAGCTGAAACAATCACTATGAAAAGTGTTTATTTCTATGCAAACTCCAAGAAAAACAACAAACCAGAGATTGATAAAAATGTAACCAACTGGGACAGTAATTTAAGGACAATTCTGGATAAACATTTCAGATCATAGAAGGTTTGACTTGGAAGGGACCTTACAGACCATCTCATTCCAATCCCCCTGCCACAGACAGGGACACTTTCCACTAGACCAGGTTGCTCTGAGCCCCATCCAGCCTGGCCTTGGACACTGCCAGGGGTGGGGCATCCACAGCTTCTCTGGGCAGCCTGTGCCAGTGTCTCACCAAGCTCACAGAAAACTTCTTCTTCCTAACACCTAATTTCACCTAAAACCTACTTTATTTCCGTTCAAAGCCATTCCCATCCTAACAAGTTTTCTGTACTCAGACACTGCCAATTGCAGATTCTGCAAACTGACTAAAAAAATTTGTTTCTGAGCACAATCTTCATGAGCAGGTATCTTCCTGATCACAGATGAATTTACAGGAATAGTTACTTAAGTGAATTGAGAAGTGCTGGATAAGAAACAAGATGTAAGAGTTCCTAGGTTAAAAGCATCATCTTTGACAGCACTAGTATATAGAATTCAGTCAGTAGTTAACGTTCAGTTCAGGAGGGAGAAAAACAAAATAAAATTTTATCAAAAGATCATGGTTTTACCTTCCTGTACACTGGCAAAGAAATTTATACAGTGTAAGCACAGCTACTTCCTCTTCACTGTTAGTGTTTTCTTGGTCCATGCCATTCTCTTCTGAAGAAGAAATAAAAAATTAATGAATTGTTTCATATATACGTGGTGTTCACACAACAAGAATGTATTTTTTCAAGTTCTGATAAAAATGCCCACAGTGAAGTATTCCACTGGGATAGAATATGATGTACTGGACAGCAGTTTTCTGCTGCACATCTCAGGTGCTAAGTTGCTGCTGTTGTCAGTTCCAGTGAGGTGCTGCTTTAGTTTTTCAATTGGTTGGGTTTCTTGATGTACTTGCTTGCAGTTCTTTGCTTTTGGCAAACTAGGCCTTATCCAGCTCCTCTTGCCAGGAGATACATTGATTCCTTACTTGGCCAACTGCAACTCATTCATCACGCAATGCCTAAGCCAAGCCTGCAATAAACACTCCCAGGCACTGCTACAGTAGCTGGAAAGCCAGGATTCATTACTAGCTCTGCTCCAAGAAACTCCCAGACTAGAGCAATAAAGATAACGTGACTGAACTTTGATGAGAACAATTTATCAATACTCTTTTGTGGGCTCAAAGACAGCACCAACAATTCTGTTTTGTAACTGTAAACTGCACACATTTACCAGCAGCACCATAGCTTTTTTCTAAGACTGGAGGAATCTTTTCAATAGAAGTTGAGACAAAGTGACATTACCTGTTGATGAGGTAAGTAAAATTTGTATTATGTGTGCCATAGTGACAAGATGAAACAGGTGAAGATCTCCAGTGCCAAGACTAACCCCTGAAAAATCCTGACAATGTATGGCAGGGAAAGAGAGCACCAAGCTTACCTGTGAAAGAGAACAAGAAAGTTGGTACATTCCTTTTCCTTTTGAATCTTCTCCTTTTCTCTGCTTATCCTGCAACTACACCCCTTGAAGGCAGCATAAGGCTAATTTTGAAGGTAATTATACAGACATTATTTAAGAGAACAACAATTATCTATCTGGAGAGTTTTGAATCTCGTTTTTCAGGTTTGTTGTTTTGTTGAAGGGGGTTCGTTTTCATGTATTTTGGGTTTTTTTTTAACAGACAAAGAGTATGCATTCTGTCTCATCTTACCCCTTTTTAATTTATAGAAAAGACTACTTTTATTAAAGACTTTTATTTAATACTTGTATTAAGAATACTTTTATTAAAATTAAAAAGTCTTCAAAATCTATTAAGTAGTGAAAAAAATACTAAATCCTGAACATTTTGAAAGGCTCCTAACCCCGAGTAAAGAGAAAGTTTTCAATAGTTTTTACACAGTGCCTACTCGATCAAAACACTATTAATATATATTAAGAAATACTTACCAATAAATGAAACATGTCAATATCAAGTATGCAAGGAAGATTCCCATTTTTTTCATTAGGCACCAGTGCTAAGTATTTTGGAGAGAAAAAAAAGTATTAATTGAACATTTATACGTGAAAAGATTTTAGTGTACTTCAGTTAAAAAATGAGAGCCACCTCCTTCATTTACATGCTTGAAGAACTTAAAATACAAACATACCTGTTTTGGCCAGAATCAATTCAAGAACTGCTCAACATTATTGGAAAAGAGTATTGCCTACTTGATTGTATTAAAACAAAACAGACCCGGGTAGCCATTTCTGCTCCCAAGGTGACTTTCTCTCATTGCCTGGCTTTCCAGGGGGAGACAAAATGAGACAGTATCTCCAGCTCTGACAGAAATAAGCTCAAACAATAGTGACTCAACAGGAACACTGATCATTGTCTCTCGGACAGCTGCTCAAATAAAACTTCTGCAATTTGCTTAACTTCACAACACTGCCTGAACGTGCCTAACATTAACCATTTGCCTAACTGACTCAAAAATGCATTGCTACAGTCTCTTGAATTCACCACTTTCTCTCTAATTAAGGTAGAGCTAGGTGTTGGTTTCTCCCTCTCTGTAGTATTTACAGTAACCACAAAGTATTAACCAAAGCACTCCAGCTGACAACAGAAATTCACACACTTAATGAATTCCAAGCACCTTCATCTAAAAGAAAGCACAAATTTAGTGTTGTGAAAAATGTTACAAGATATTTTAAGTAACAATCAAGGAACGGTTGCTTATTTCTTTACTCCAAGCAGTAAAATCTGATTTGTAATAAAGCTGCAGCTCTGGGTATATTTTACAATGTAGCTGTAAGTACTAAACTGCCAGGTTTAAAAGCACTACTGTATTAAAATATAGTCTCATCATGACAACTTAAAAATACTTCAGTTGAAGACTGCTGCTTTGCTGGCCAAAAAATTGAGAGCTGAAGACATGTAACATTTGGAAGCTATTTCTATTAGCAAACATTTCACCACGACTCAGATTTCAAATGCTTTTCCTTTTGTCAGCATATAGCCACAGAACTCAACTCAAAAGTGTGAAAAACGTCTGTAACAAAAACATGACCAGAGCAAGGGACATCCAAAACCGAATTTATCTTCAGTAAGTCATCTTTATGTATTGTTTACAGAATACAGACAGATCAAAGCTCATAATTTTTACTATTCCTAGCCTGCAAAAATAAAATAGCAGAAACTTTTCCTTCATAAAAATAAAAGCAGCACAGTTGCTTCTGTCAGTTGGAAGGAAGGAGAGCTTTGAAGAAATATTGGTTCAAATTTCCAAAGAAAACCCAAAACACTCAGAACACCATATATTGCAAAGTTCCAGTCAAACAGCCAGCAGCATTTTCTCTTCTGCTTCACATAGAAAACAGCTCAACCATGACTGCTACCAACTGATGCCAATTAAGTTTTTCCCCATAAAGCTGCCAACTGTTCACTGAAGTAGCTGATATCCATCTACTAGTAATTTCAGCATATCAATGCATTTTAAAAGTTCCTCTGCTCTACTGACTGGAGATATTGAAGTTATCCCATTTTATAATACCCTTTCAGAACAGTCCTCTCATGGGCAATTACTTCATTAGGCTGAACTTCAGACTTTTCATCTCTATCTACTAATGCTTCAAGCTTGGAACATTTTGGCTGTTCTCAATAAAATTCTCAATTAACATATGACATTACATAGTAAGTCCTGTCTTACCAGAGATCCTACTTTTCAGAGCGAGCAAAGTTTGCAGATATATTACAGACTTCTGCAAATATCTTTTCCACACTGCATTAATCTTAATTTCTTCATCTTTAACGCTCCAGTGGATTATTTTTGTGAAGGACCACATTTCCTTCTCCTTTGCTCTAGGTATCTTTCTCTAATGAAGAATCAACAGAACTCCTTCACAGCAAAATAACCACGCTTCTTTTGGAGCTGCAGTCCAAAAGAAATGTCTTTTTTCTTGACATAGCACATATAGGTGGAAATAGCAGCTCTTGGTTTATTACTTAAAACCACTACATAAAATAATCTTCTTCCAATCAATACTAAGATTGAAAGCACATTCTGAAAGCACTCGTGTATCTTCACAAAAAACCCAACAGAAGGTGGCAAACTTACATGCTAATAGAGTACAAAAGTGACCCTGTACTGCTGAAAGAGATGAAACTGTCCAGTGAGCTGCTGCAAATCTCGTTAGTGACGTAAGGCAGTCATCCTGTAAAAACAAAGAAAAAGAGACACTGCCAGTTAATGAAGTTCTCAACATGCAAAGGTCTTTTGACTTTAACAGCATTTTTTTCAGGCCTCTCAACTGCACTTTATGGGGGCAGTTTGACTGTGTAATTCTATGACAGATACATATGTTAATGCAAATATGCAAGTTCCTTTTGGCATTCTTATTTTGACTGTTACCATGAGAAACTGCAGCCTTAATAAATTACATGTTTATAGGAAAAAAAGTAACAGTTTTTCTAGATGTGATTTTTAAGTAGTTTAATAATCAGATACAGATCAACTAAACAATAGGGTCCAACAAATGAAACTCTTCAATAACCATAACTTAAAATGCAGATATTCCTCCCTAATGAAGCACAAGTCCCTCTTCCTTTCACCAATTTAGAGAGGAATTGCTACTTGTTCCTTACCTGTCGACAAGGTAAATGACCAAATAATGGCTTATCTTCATCAGCTAAAATTCGTTCTAGAAAAAAAACCAGAATTCATTGTTGTGAGTTTAACCAAATTCTGAAAATCTGCTACAAAGGAGCCAAATGAACAGATCAGTACCTATAGTCTGTATCGTGTAAGCACAGCTGCCCCAGCACATTATAGGTACACGTGGGTCTTCCTCATTTGGATGAACCTTCAAGCCTACTTTGTAAGTTGCCGTACCAAAAGTTGTCAGCATCTCTTTTATGCTCTCAGAATAAGGATTCCTGAAACAAAGAAAACAATATTACTAATTCATTCTATCCTCCACAGGCAGCAGAGTACTTCTGATGATAAGCATTCACCCCACAGATGAACACCTGGAGTTTTAAAATTTAAGTGACAACTCGAATACCCTTCTTTGAATCTGGTATTCTGTAACCTCATTTTTTTGTGACAGATCCCCAGTTATTTTCTGATTATCTGTTTGGAACCAATCTCATTTTTAGTGTTAAGAATATTTAGAACACAAATACAAAGTCAAGGCTAAGTTACGAGAAATGTGTGTGACTGAAAGCTAAATCTGTCTTCAGCTGGGATAAGAGTCTTGCATTTTGTGTGCAGCTGGCAGACCAATGCGTGTACCACGTAACAAGTTTGGTTAGTTTCTCCCGAAGTGAAGACAGTGTACAGCCAAATACAAATACACCTTTACAGCTGAAATTACACATTAACATTCTCTCCATTTCATGTTTTCCTTCATGTTTTACATGTTATGCTGGCTACAATGATGATTCCTTCATCCAGCTACAAGTAGTACAAAACTTAATCTTCATGCCGTAATTTATGTAACTGCAGCGTGTTTCTGCACAACGACTCAGCACATTCCCTTCTGAAATTCGACTGAATTACTTAGGACTTCTGAGCTGGACTTCAATGTCACCATCATAAGAATACTAATTTTTCTAATTAAAGTAAAATTCATATATTTGCCCTAATTATTGAGACCTTCTAGCACAGAAGTTACATTCTATTTGCATGTTATGATTTCTAATGATTTGGTAATATGTAAATACATACTTCAATTTGAAATCTGGTCTAAATCCTTCAGGTAGTTGCAGCTGATCCATTTTTTCTGAATGACCAGAATGGCCTGTACAAACAAAAAGTAATAAATCACTGATTATTCACCCATACACCATTTCCACATTATAGAAAGGTGTAGAAGCAGAATCTGAAATTCCATCACCAGGAATGATGGAAACTGAAATCCCAAGCTGTTCTTGCCATTTATGTCATCATCCCTCGACTCCATGGTGGGAGAATCAAAGTGTTTGGTCTCTTCCATGAATATTATAACATTCTCACATACAAATATACAGATTTCTTCAGACTTACTTGCACAGTCTTCATTTCGAAGTAAATGCAGTGCTTTTACTTGCTGGGATACTGTTTTGATCCACTGAGTTAGGTTTGGTTGGCCTGGAAAGTCTAACCTGTCAAAAAAATCCCCAAAACAATCAGTTAAAAACAAACAATCTGTAGACAGAATTAATATTTCACAGGCATTCCAGCATCATTCATCTGTTTCTCAATGGGCTCTTTCTCTGCTGCCCATGTATTTTTCTACGTTCAGTTCTTTTCCTACAGGTCCTATGCTTTCCTAATACCCAATAACAAAGTAAAATCCATAAACCAAAATAGACAGACAATCCACATGAGTTTATCAAAACAGAAGACAACAAACATTCAGGAAGATCTTCGGGACTGTAGCTGGTTTGGCATCTTCTTTTTTTACATTTATTGAGAACATTTATAAACCAAACTGACCTGTTAAACAAAACTCTTGGTGGAGGAAGCAGAGGAATTACAGTGTTGCTCAAGCATTCACAAAGTGGGCAAAGGAATTCACCATTTTCTACGTCATAACTTGTGTGTACTCGTAATCTTTGTTGTCTTCGTTGCTCTTTTGCTTGGACTGCATCAAAATACCTTTAGAAAAGAGCAAGACATTAGTGGCAAATTATTATTACTTGAATATAGAAATTAAAAAATTCTCAGGAAGACACAGTTTTGTCTGTCCCCAAATGTAGATAAGAGTATTATCAAAAAGAAAAACCTCTACCCTCTGACTGATAAAGCATTAGTGCTTTTGGCTGCCAAAAATCTACCCTAAAGTGCTGAAGTTCACTGGGCTGTTAAATTCATGGTTAAGTCTGAACATTACATTTAAGAAAAAAGGGAAAGAGGTAGAGACAAATTTGAAGCACTAAAAAATCAAAACCAAACCAACAAACAAAAAACCCCAAACAAAACAAAACACCACAAGCAAACAAAGCACTCCCCAAAAAACCACTAAGAAACAAACAAAAACAACAACAAAAAAATCCCAAACCAAACCAAAAAACCCAACTCATTTTTTACATAGTTTTTTTAGGAAGATGACAGGAGCATTATCCTTGGGTGTTTTCTATTACAGGCCACAGCCAAACCAGCAGCAGCCAAAAAAACTGTTGACCGAACCCTCAATGAAAAAGGAACTGAATTCACTGCTTTGCTAAATGTAACTGCTATTCCAGAAGCCTCTGATGTGGTTTAAAGCATGCCCAGTGATGACCCTAAAAGGATCTGAATACAGGTACCTAAGAGCACTTCCAGGAGATTATGGCAACCACAAAGAACTGTACACGAGCTACACAAGAAGATTAAAAACCTATCTTCAGTGAGCAGTGACATCAAAGACCACAAATGAAACTTGTGCATGGTAATAGCCACAGAATCTCTAGGAGCTCCTAACAATCTTCATACACAAGGCAGAATTTGAAATCAGGCACTTCAGAAGCCATGCCAAGGAGCAAAGGAAGGATCGAAGTCAGAGGCATGAATGGTTTGAATTTGTCACGTGGCATTAGCACCACAGAGCACTAAGCATGTTTATATGCCTCCAAAAAAAATCAAAGAATAAAAAATAACTGCAAAAGGCTTCATTAAAATGCTAAGAAACAAAGGATGAAATTGAGTTTATGTTGAAGATGAACT
>WAAE01020640.1:0-33376 GCA_013400495.1 Nicator chloris
AGGGTTTCGTGCGGAAAAGCCGCCGGTGCAGGCGTAGAGCTGCGCAGACAAGCGACAGCTGTACACGCGGAAGCAGCGGCAGCGGGAGGCGTGGTTTCGCGCAGTAGGATTGCGGGTTTACGCAAACTGCGGCGCGAGAGGGCGGAAATGGCGGAAAGCGAGAGCGCGGGACGAGGGACGGGCGGCGGGCAGTCCTCATTGCAAACAGAGGAGGGGGAGGAAGAGGAGGAGACAGATGAAGAATACTCAGATTTAATACAGTGGCTTTGGTCCGACACGGACGAAACGGAGGCTGATCAATCGGACAGGGAAGGCAGCCGCGGCGCTGAGGCGCTTCCGGAATTTAAACAGGAGACGCCGGCGGCGGCCACCATGCCGAGGAAGGCGGGGGCGGCTGCGTCGGGGGCGGCGGAGACGGTGATCGACGCGCACGTGACGTCAGGGGCGGCACCGGGGACAGTGGGCGCGAGTGCTGTGCAAAAAGGGGCAGGCGTTGGGCGGAGACACTTCCCTGCTTGCTGCTGCAAAGGGGGGGGGGGGGTCGGAGCGCGCAGGAGCGGGGAGGAGGCTGACCCCCACGCTCGCTTCACCAGGCGCTCCATGAAATTACACCAGTGGTGCGTCCAAAAACACGAAGAGACCCAACATTATCTCAACAAACTACATCAACTAAAAGCACAGATTTTCTTCAAATGCATCCAGTGTCTCCGACAACCGCAAACATCTCCCAAACCTCTGACCGAGAGCCACAGTTAATGTCACGGCGGCTGAGCGGTGCAGCATCAGCGCCGTCTAGTGGCAGAATAGCACAATTACAAGATTTTTTTTTCCAATTATCCACAAAGACTACTCGAATTCCAAAACATACATATTTAACTGAAAATGAAATGTTAACTCCTGAAGAACAAATAATTGAAAATATTCCTATTCAAGAAGAACCGCAAATATATGAGGATGATAACATAGTTAAGATCATAGCTTCAAAGGAATTCCAATAGCCAGTCAATCTTTTAGATTTTTGAAAAAACTAATGGCACAATTTTCTAAAGACTTTATGAAACAATTTCTCCATCAATTTAAGGATGATGCCTCGGAATTTTATCCATATTTAGCAGCACACCTTTCAAAATTATTCCTCAAAGCAAAAGCTTGTCATCTGCCTGCTGCTGAGTCAACAGCAGCTTCACCCAAGCCTTCTTCAGGATGTGCTGCAAAGAAACTGTCCCTTCCCATGTCTCAAACAGAAGGGGGATGGATGCCAGAGATGCAAGAATGCTCTGAGTTAGGGGCTGCATCGTCTGGAACACCAGCAACAAGAACCCCTGATTTAGAAGGAGTTGTATCATAGCCATTGATTCCATTTTACAGACATATCCATACAAGCTCATCCAGTGCAACAGACTGGGCAGATATCAGAAAGAAAGCATTAAAGGGAAAGGATTTTGATATGACAGACAGAGTCATCCCGGGGTCCCTTTAAGGGTCCCTGATCCCCCAAGGTGTTCATGGGGATGTTCATGGGGGTCTCTGCCATGGCCTTGGCTCCAACACTTCAGCTTATCTGATGACAAATAATGTAACAGTAATTAATATCATGGTTTTGGCATGTTCCAGTTGTTGATAGGGAAGATAGTAAAAGAGCCAAGTCGTCTTAAGATTCTTCTTAATCCTTTTGCTCATCTTTGTGTTGCTTGTGAAAATAACCTGCCCATTGGAATCCTCGTGTTTTTAATGCACATGAGCTGAGCCAGCTGCTATCTTCTGTAAAAAGAGATTTGAACATCAAAAACTTAAAAGCATTCTTACTTATGACACTCTTACATAAAATAGCCTACGAAGTTTGTGACAAAATATAATCTGGGGAGAAAGGACTTTAATGTTCTCCATTTTTTCCTTATTTAATCATCACTGGTAAATTTACTCCAAATGTAAGCAATGCCTACATTTGGATTCCCATTTAACCAAACAAAAAAAGCTCAAAAGCAGTATATTGCTGTCACCTGAATAAGATGCTGACAAAGCTGCAAGTAAAGAAAGGTAATTTGTAAATTATTTCTGTCCTCTCCAGGGTTTAGAAGTACAAAAGCAATGAAGAGGAAAAGGTAGCAGGAGCAGAAATAGCTTCTGCTCTTTCTCTTAAGAATCGATGCCTTTTGCTAGATTAAGGTGGTAAAGTTGAATTAATAGAAAAGCTGTTCTTTTATAGAATCTGCATGTTATTTTAGCCTGTTCTTTTGAGGGTGAATTTTGGAATGCTTTACTTCACCTCAGGAAGGCCTTAACATTGAGCCATGGCTGTCCTTTAACGTTTTTGGCTGTAATATATGAATAATAGAATTGAGACCACACTATGGCAAAGAAAATTATGGATGTTGATACTAACAAAAAACCCACATGGGAATGATAACATTTTTCATGCTTTGTAGATTGCCGTTTTTAATGTGCTGCTCCACAAAGAGTAAGAGGTGACAAATTTTTCTATTTCCTGACTTGCTTTCAAATAATTTCAAATTTATGCTTTTAGGTAATAGCTCAGTTTTCAGGGAAATTATGGTGTGGTTATTTGGAAATACTGTGATAGGAGAAAGAATTGGTGACAGCGGGATTTATGCACATATATAAAACTTTTGGTTTTGTTATTTTTGTTACCACAGTCACTTCCTTTGAGAACTGATTGAACTAATGAAGCTGTTATTCTCTGTATGTTTTTTCTCTTTAAATTTTAAGGTGTGCTCTTTGAGATTTGTTTTAAAGTTATCAAAATAATTTGTTTATAAAAGCAATCCTAAAATAACATCGAGGTCTTTTTTCTTTTGGGAAGGGCTCAAGATTCCAAGCTTGATGGCTGGTTCTTATTGCTCTAAACTTTATTCTCTTGACATGCTGGATTAATAGAAAAAAGCCCCTAAGGAATAAGCCCCATAAGAAAGATGAGAGATCAACCCAAAGTGGAATGTCTGAGCACTGACTTGTTGGCTCACCATTTAATGACAATCTTTTCCTCTGCTTCTCTCATGTGTTGTTCCTTTCTAAGCTGTCTGTATGGTGCTGGTTTACTTCCCAGATAGGAGTGTCCTGGTTAATTCCTCTGACACAGTATAATATGGTGGCAACCATAGTCAAAACTTCTTGAATCTTTAAGACTTCAAAGACTTTTAACCTTTGAGAGTTAACCTTCACAGTTTTCTACAGGCTAAGCTACGCAGTAATCTTTTTTGTTTCTCCCTTTGGCATGTAGAAGTTGGATTGTGTATTGTGCTTGTGTGGACTGTGTTTTGAGACAACGTTAAAAGAACTTAATCAACAGCTAGTTCCTATATTGCTAACTACATCTCTTTTAATGAGAGAAAATGAGATGTTATGAATAGATACAGAGAGTACATTAATTGGAGAATATGGAAATATATGCATAGAATTAACATATGTAAGTTAAAGATTGGACTAATTCAATACCCTCAATTAATGATTTATATCTGGTGAACTTTCATAAGGTATTAACAATTGCTTTACTGCAGCTTGGAATGTTGAAATCCCATTCAGCCTTGTAATAGCACTAACATCCATGAAACCCCATGGAAATACAAATTTTTGTCTAAAACTGCCTTCCAATGCTTGTTTCATAGTCTGTGTTGCGTCTTGTTTGCATCAGTTCCACTCCCAGTGGGCAGCTCTCCAAACTGCACAAGTAACTACTGTTTATGGTGTTGATACTTTTGTTGGCAGCTTCTGCTAAATAAACAGCTGAATTGGTTGGGTATTAAACTTGGCATTAAACAGGTAGTACTGTCACCAGACATTCTAGAAGAGTCCATAATAAACACTGCATGTGTTCTTTCTGTATCAGCTTCTCTGCTACATCTTCTCACGTGTCATGTGCAGCTTCATGCACATGTAACTTCTTGCAAATGTCATAGTCAGCAAAACATATTAATGGAAAAAGGTGCTAATCCATATGTTCTGACAGATTCCACCAGTAATCTGAGAATCCTACATCATGAAAATTTAACAAACATTTTAAACTTAACATGTGGCCAAGCATTGAAACATGTCTGTGCTTGATCTAGTTATTTATCTTGAAATACAAATTTTAAAAGAATATAAGATTTTAGAAATAGGCTATGCTGGATTAGTTAAAGCTTCTAGCTTTGCTAGAAGTAAGAGTCAATGATTAATTAAAAGAAGCTGGACTTAGAATAGCTATCCCGAATCCAAATAAGTAATGTCATTTTTGATGAGAAACAGGAGAAAATAATGAATAGGCCCAAAGAGAACAGACAGTTATTAATTGGACACCTGGAAAAACCATTCTTGGATCACGTCCCTTAGAAATTGGAATAATACCAAGAACTAATTAACCTTGGACTAATTCAAAAGGTTAAAAGTTTAGGGGACGAAGACTACTTCCTCACTTTTTGAGACCCCCTCCCCACTTTTAAGACCACCAACCCAAATCAGAGAGCAAACTATGCATGCTTAATTGCTTTTTACCTAATTTACATATGGAGCGGAGAATAGGAGTGGTTAGTGCTATACATATGTATTAGTGTTTTAAATATTCAACAATTTTGTAAATAAATAGACTCTAGAATTGTTTGTAACTTTGCAGGGCATATCAGGGAGCTATCCCACGCTGCTGCCCGGCGCTGCATTAAACATACACTTTCTAACCCTAAACTGTTAGAGAGTCTTTTGTCCGTCGCAGTTGGATATCGATATTAGATAAATTTTCATAAATCAATATAATATTTATCTAATAGTTTAGCTATTTAAGTATATTGTATATTGTTTTATATCTGCCAACCAAGTGGATCAAATGCCACTTTTTTTTTATTATGAGAATTATTTAAATCTTGACTTGGGAAAATCGTAGAAATTATGATTCTTCTCATGGGAAATTGTAGAAAAAAAATCCATTGAAAAGTCTCTGGTTTGGCACAGTGGCATATTTTTTTGTTTGGTTTGTTGTGTTTTTCTGGGGTTTGTAATTTTGTTTGGTTTGCTTAACTGGACTGCTGACTTAAGTCTGGACTGCTGACCAAAAATCTAATGTTTAAATGCTTTAGTTCTGCTTATTTTCCTTCAGGGTAATATGAGTCAAGTGAGGTATTTGACCTCTCTCACTCTATGATAAGTTAAATCTTTAATACGAAACTATGAAGTATATTGACTTTTCTACAGACTTAGTTAAATACATGTAGTAAAAAAATGTAGCTTGCCTTTGTAAGTTGCTCTATAAGAAGTGAAATAATCAGTTTGTGTAATAAATAAGTTAACATTTAGAAGTGAATTGAATTATTAGCATTGCAGAATTGTAGTGACAGGTGCCACAGACTTTTTTCTCTTTTTTGCTAATTATTTTGTCTATTTTTGTACTGACTAGGATGGCTTATGTAGTCACAGTGCTGCTGAACAAATGAACCTCAGTCACGAGTTGAGTAGAATGGGTATTGTTTTCCCTTTGCACTATCCCAGATTTTGGGGAGGGTGCCAGCAAGCTGTTACAGATGTTGATATGTAGAGCAATTGTTTTTAGTACTTAGATCAGAACAGAGAGTTATTTCTGTATACACTTATAATGTCAATTGATAACAAGTGGCATATAAAGATTAAAGTTTTGTAAAATATTATCTAAAATAATGTATTTATGTTGCTGTCTTAGTTTTAGTCTTTCTTACAGATCATGCCATTCAAAACCTACATAACTATGAGAACAATTATATGTTTGCAATTCCAAACTAGTTTAAGATGATTGTTGTTTACGTCTAGTTTTACCAGTGATTGTCTTGATGCACAACAGACACTAATGCAAAAGAAAAGAAAAGTCTAATTAAGTATTTCTTAGGGAATTCTGCTGAGTTGGTTTGCTATTTGACTAAGTAACGTTCTTATCTCAATTCCTAAAAGAAAGATGGATGCAGGTGATCTCTTTAATTGGGTCAAACAATTGATGATAATTATGTTGATATGATGTTGAGTTTCACATTTGCATTGCATATCAGTCTGAAACTTCTGTAATTTTCATTTTTATCAGTATCTGTTTTTGTTGAGGTTAATCTGTTTTTTCTTTAAGCTTAATTTTTCTTTGGGGCGAGGCTGCTTCTTTGTTCTGTTTTTCTATTATTTCTAAATTTTGTTTTTTTTTTTTGACAGTGCTATCCACTGTAGTAAGGCCATATGTTGTGACTATAAACACTATTTGTTAATGACAAAGCTATTTTTTGTATTAAGCTTAAGTGTTCTGAAATGAAACCTGGTATTGATTTGTCTGCTTAGGTTGATTATATTTTGATACATCTGTAGGTATAGGAAAATACAATGGCCATTTGAAGTACTAGTAAATATGTTTTGCAATTTGAGTGTTATTTTTTTTTTTTTTAAATTTTGTTGCCTAGGTCTTCAATAATTCCTGTCCTTTAAAAATGTTGTGGATATAAACCACAGCTATTTTCACTCTTTGTAACATAGCTTACTGTATTTTACTACTTTGGTGTCCCCCAAGAACTTTTCTTTTCTTTGTCTCTGGTGTTAGATTGAAACAGTGTTCAGACTCCTCCATAAAGGGTGTTTCAATAAAATAGACATCTCTCAGTTAAATGACTTGCACTGCTTTCTTTTCCACAATCACATCTGAGCATAGCATCTCTTTTCCAGTTGTTCAGAAAGAATCAGGAGCTGCAGGTTATGTTGCTGTTGGACATGAAAAGACTGAGACGATTTTCACAATGTGGAAGGCTGAATACTAATTTATTAAAACAAATGATGTCTCTTTTATAGAGTGAAAGGACAGAGTTGGACTTAATTGGTCCTTGATTAACGCACTATCACCACGATTGGCTAATTAAAATTAACACTTCTCCACATGTAAACAAGATAACAAACACCAGCTTTATAGATTCATTTAAATTCTTTCTTTAGGTTGTTTGTGGGAAAGTTATCACTTTGAACATTACTGCAGCTGAGAAAATCATCCGCAGTCTCTAGGAAAAAACCAAAATGAGACTCACACAGGTTACATTTTGCTGTGGGTATCAACTGCGTTTACATCAGAAGAAATAGACCTTTGGGGTTATTAGGATTACTTACTGGGAAGAGGAAGTGTACAAAAATATCCCTCTTTGGTGGATCACCACTGTTCCGGAGGTATCTCCTTCCTTTGGTCACAGTCTCCCAGGAGTAGATCTTTACTATTCCCTTTGTCATTATGTAATATGTTGCTTCTCAGAAATTTACTGCTATAACTTCTTGAACACAGAGTGGAGAATTTTGCCAGTAATCTGAAAGTTATCATGTTTCTTCTTGTGTAGGTTCTTCCAGTTTTCTGTAAAGCCTGAGTTCCACAGTAAACAATACCAGGTTCCACTGCCATGGCCCTTCACAGAGCTAATTAATCTAAAGGGGATGTAAAAATGCAAATGTTTCATCTGAATATATATGTATCAGGAGATTAGAAATATCAGTCATCTTGACATTTATGATGCTCAGTAAGACAGAATGTTCATAAGATGAAGAAAATTCAAAATTTGAGGATAAAATTTGCAAGAGTGCAACTGTGAGTATATGCTTCAAGAAGGTGCTTTCATGAGTAGCTATCATGAAATAGACTGTCTCTAGACAATGTAATGTATAAATGGTATATGATATTTCATAGTAATTTGCGTATCGAATTGAGTTGTCCTCAGTAGTTTGATCAACTAACATTCTGCATGTGAAATCCAGTTGTTAGTAACTCCGTAGTAGTTGACTATCTATTCTCTAGAAATAAACTTCCTTTATACAATCAAGAGGATTTTAATATAAAATTATG
The DNA here is from genome assembly GCA_013400495.1 of Nicator chloris. Taxonomy (NCBI): domain Eukaryota; kingdom Metazoa; phylum Chordata; class Aves; order Passeriformes; family Pycnonotidae; genus Nicator; species Nicator chloris. The sequence goes on from WAAE01020640.1 coordinate 7,805, forward strand.
TTCAGGAGTTAGTATGTAGGATGGTGGTATGCACCTTTGAGTTTTTATTCCACTTCTATTTATCTGATTGCTGCACAGATGAGTAGTTTTGAAATGCTAACTTCAAGATTCATGAACGAGTTAAAGTACAATTGTGAAGTGAAATATTTTTGATGATCTCATAATTCAAAATTACTTCCATTTGGGATCCCCTTTTGGCAAGTGCTCTTGTAACTAGCCCCAGGTAACATTTTCTACACAAATAATAAATTCTGGAAATTCTCTACCATTTGTAACAAACTTGTTGTATCATAAGCAATACCTTGTATAGTGTGATTTTTCAGAACTGGTACGAATTGTTACCCTGGTTATACTTTTCCATTTGGTGCCAAAAAATTGGCTCCATTGGTGTTTCCCTCCCCTAAAGAATTTCATGTGTGGGTAACAGTAGGCAACTGTAGGCTCTGCATTTTATTTAAGCTTCTGTCACTGTTTTTCTGTGAATCTTCCATAGAAAATGCTGCATTTATTAAAGCTACTTTCTACTATCCCATCTTTGATGTGAAGTGCTCTTACCTTTTATCCAGACTTTCCAAGGAATATTAGAAAATTTTTTTCTTCTATTAAGAATGTGCATTTGTCAAAACTGGAATTACTTTTGGAAAAGTAGGACATATATAAATTAAACAACTTCAAGAAAAAAGAAATAATTCAAACCCATGGATATTTATATTCCACAATATTAATATTTAGTAATAATAATGTTAATTTTTTTTTTTTTTAGTTTTATAATGAAAAATTATGCTGAATTACCAGTATTACTATTGCTTTAAATGGTCAGGTTTGTTTTTTTCCTATTTTAGGTATATGATACAATCTAAGACTTTCCTTATAGCTTTCTTTGTATTGGATCCCACTACCCATCCCCAAAAGATGAAAGTAAAAATCCATTTTGTGTAGTTTTTCAGGGTATGAAAACCATCCTCCTGATTTTGTTCATATTCCCTAAACTCACAGCTTTGTGTCTCACAATTGTACTTCTTTCCTATATGTTGTCTGCATTTTTTAATCTTAATCTTTCTTACTCTGGAAATTATTTAGAACCCATTGAACATAGAACAGCTATGAGGTTTGTGTAAAAAGAGTTTTTCTCCAATCTACTCATCTTCCACCCCTACAGTGTAGATTTTTTTTATTTAGTACATGAATATATAATGATACTATATTAGTGCATTTAAGACTATTACCATCCACAGTGCACTTGAATTCAAACCAGATGAAACATGGAAGAAGAGCACATGGAATAAAAGTATTTTGAAGCACTTGGTTTACCAGAACTGTCTGAGGACCAATGTACCATTTTTGGTCTGTTTTTCTAAGAAAATAAAGCTGTTATGAGCGTATATTTTGCTTACATTGTTGTCTGTAAGTGTTCTTTATGCTGCAGCAATACTAAGATTCTGTAAACATCCTGGGAGAAAGTAGCAGTGAGAAATTGCTGTATACATGCTGTTTTGAATCCCATACTTTTTTTTTAACCAAGTATTTTAGGGAAAAAAAAAGAAACAAGTGGCATGTCCTTGAAAGTTTAGTTCAATGCTTTCTGGCCTCATGATTAGGGAGAAAGGAAACAATTGCTTCCCATTGACCTTTATTATTCCACTACTGATTCACACATCTTTAGTGTAGGAGCCTTTAACTGCTGTTTCCTCTGTTGAAAAGTTTTGGGTGGGTTTTTTTTTTTGGTTGGCTTATTTACTCATTTATTTTGAAATTTATTTCTTCTTCATGTGGAATCTACCTCTAAACTTTGCCTATTGTTGCTTCTTTTCTTTATCTTTTCAGTTCTGCCACCTGCTTTTTACTGAGTTTGGGGCATGGGGCAGAGACAGCTGCATCAGTTGTACCTTCTGTGCTTTATACAGTTCTTCGGTAGAGTGATATTTTTTGTTATCTCTTTCTAAATGATTTTTATTCATTCAACTGTCTTTTTTTTTCCTGATTTGTGTAGCTAGGTCATCAGCACATTTTATTTCATTGCAGTTTGTCCCTTTTTCCAAAACTTATACTGGTATTTTAAGGAACACACACTGAAGGACACCTTTACAGATAATATTCTCAAAGTATATAAAAGTAGATATCAAAGTATTAAATCATTTCATTTGGTATTAATGGTGTTCCGTTTTACCTTGTGTATTTAAATTTGTAATCAAGTTAGTGCAATTCTGGTTTGTCATGTTTCTTTCATTCTGGTTTAAGTCAGTACTTTTTCAGTCATTATTGTAGTGATGATTTTTTGATGTTTTCTTAAAAATATTTAAAGTTCTTATATAATGGTTTGTTCCTGTTTTCCCCCATGGTTCGTTGGTTTGTCCCTGAGTTCCCTCCTCCCCCTGTATTGTCTGTTATCCCTAAAACCCTACCTTCTTTTCCAGAATGTACACCAAGTCCTGCCCCTTGAGTTGTCACTCTCTTGTAAACTCTTCCCTTTTTCCTAGAAACTTCTGTTGCATTAGGTCACTGATTTGCTGTTCTGCAATGTACCCCCCCCTAGTTGTTCCCTATTAGCTGGGCAAGCTGTCATTTTCTGTAGTAGCTCCGCCTAGGGTTTTCCCGATTGGCTCATGTGCTGTACCCTCCCCTTCCTCCCCCCCCCAATAAACCCCTGTGCACCGAGCCTCTCGGGGCTCTTTCTGCTTGTCCCCCTTCGGAGCTAGACAATAAACTCTACTCCTGGAGACACAGACAGAAGAGTCTTCTCCCTTCCTTTGCTGCGCTCTTCGGCACTGCTGAACAACCTGCGCTGCCCTCCCTCCAGACCTGTCAGGTTCGCCTTCGGCCCGGAACCACCACTCGGGCTCCTTAGAGCTTGGGGGTGGCCCATATCTTGGCCGGTGCTAGGACCTCTGCTGAGCTAGCAGAACAGGTTCCTGGTGAGGAAAGCTAAATAGCGGCACTGTGTCAATTACAAATAGGCAAGACAAAAATCTTAATAATGAATGTGCTCTTTTTAAAAGTACAGTTTAAAAGTTCATGTGGGTGTTGGCTTTTCTGGGATTATTATTTTGGCATGCTCTGAGGGGAAGTGGAGTTTGAGGAAGTTGTGAGCCTTTGAACGCAGTGTACTCTGTCAGTAGTGGTGTGGTTTGTGAGACACACATTGCACGTGCCTCTGGGAATTTGTGGGTTTTGCAGTAATAGCTCTTTGTTAAATTGCACCTTCTCCCAGCTGTGAACCAAGGAGGTGCTGGCTGATGAGTAATGACTGGAGAGCTAGTGGAGGGCTTGGCCAGGAGAGATGATTGGGATCTTATTCTCAGCTTGGTTTGTGTGATCTGATTTAAGGAAAAATTATGAATAGCATTTTCCAAAATATATTATAATTTATTTTAGAAGGGCTCGCTCACTGTGTTGAGGTCTGGAGATGCAAAGAAGCCCAAGTTAGTACCAAGATTTTGATACTGTGTGTCCAACTCACTGCTGTGTTTGTGTTAGGCCATCCCCTTGCCCTCCCAGACAGGTATAATTTATATCACCTTTCTGACTTTTTTATGAAATAAACTTTTCAGTGCATGTTTGCAGATTGTTCAAAAACCTAATACTTCATATTGTCAGGGCATAATAGTAAGGAAATGATGTTATGGCTTGAATAAGTAAATTGTTTGGAATTTGTAGTTTCTTCATCACCACCATGCTGTTTTGCATAACAGAAGAACAGGAAGAGGGTATTCAAAAACACTCTTGAGGAGGACAATGTATTTAGGAACATAAGTTCTGTGTTGTCATTATAGGCCTACTACACTTTCAGTAACTGGCTATTTCTGCCACTGATTTGGTTAAGACTTTGTCTGGTTTAGTAACTTCAAACTGACTCACTTCAAGAGAGTTTCAGCTGCTCTATGAACAGCAGAGCTTTTCATTCCCAAGCCTATTCTTCCACTAGCAGTAAATTGTGGTACAATTTCAGTTTACTCATTTGGTTCCTAGAATTTCAGTTTCTTCTTGCAATAGCCTGAATCTTCTAGATGGTGAAGGATGCCTATTTCATATTTTGCCTCTTCACTCCTCTTATCCTAATAAATAGATCAATTAATTAATATCAATATTTAGAACTGACATATGATTTTGTGTATGATTGTTTTGTTGTCTCAAGATTGTGCCAGTTCTACTTCACTGCTCTGTGGCTGGAAGATTTGACTCTAGTTAAAAGAAAGAGATTTTGTCTACCAAAAATTAACCACTTGCACACTGACAGTTATTCTTCATTCTTGTAAACCACTCAAACATCTTATCAACTTAGAAACAGAAGTATATAAATGTAGTGAATACCCAGAAGTTGTAAGTGGAAGACTCTAGTGGCTTAAATACTCCTTTCTATCTTACAGAGACCAACTCAAATCCTGATCATCCTCCCTTTCTTTGCCCCTCTGTCAAGAAAGAGACACCCTTAAATTAAACTCCTTTTGTTTAGTTGGTTACGTGTTTTTTTTTCTTGTAATGTACCTGTCCAAATTCTAGGTAGTGCCAAGTCAGACAAAAGTACAAACTATTTACATGAATTCAAGATGTTGTCAGCACTCACTAACATTTTGGCTAAAGTCACAGAACTATCATCATCGTTGCACCTGTGTTTTATCTTGAAAAATATAATTAGAGAACATGGGGAAGCATCTTGTTGGTTTTGCAATGCACATCCATGTAAAATATTCAGGAATTAAACTAAAAGGTTTCAGGAGTGACAAGTATAATGTTTCTAATGTAGAAATACTTATATTACGAGAGAAAATCTTTATGCCCGCCCAAATAAAATTATTCTAATAAGAAGCTTGGAAGCAGAAATGGAGATACAGGCATACTCCGTTAAATAAGTACTCACTCTGTCCTGCCATGTCTTTAGGAAGTGACTTTAAATGGTGTAAACTTTACCCTGGGTCTGGGCCTGACTTCAGATTTCTTTTTTGTTGCTGAGGAGCATGTTTATTTAAAGGACACTTGGGTTAGGAAAATTGTTGGACAGCTGAAGCCTCGTAGAAATGGAAAGCGTATAAACAATCAAAAAACTGCTCCGCCTAATCCAGCAAACTGTGACATTAACTACTATTCTTTTGCCAGTAAAAGATATGGCCACATTAGGACATTTTGGAACTATAGCTAGGCCAAGTATTGTGCATCTGAGTCTTTGCCACAGCAGAAAGAACAACTTTCATATTTTCTTCTCTAGTTGCACTGCTGGAGGAAAACAGTGCAAAATATCATCTAAATATAAAAACCTCAAAAAAATCAACTGAAGTAACTGTCAATTGTTCTTTACATAGAAAATAAACTGTGGTTTCACAAATGGATCTATATGAGCTTTCAAGCACCTCCTGCTTGCCTCTGGCTGATCAAACTGCCAGGCAATTGTCCAAGCATAGCAGGCATGGTAACTCTGCCTGGAGTTGAAAGGGAAGAAGTAAACAATGAGATTTTTACTCTGGAAAGTGCTTGGTCTCTGCCAAAAGATTCTTTCCTTCCCCATGTGGAAGTTGTGTAGCAATGGAAATACATTGCCGGGGCTTTAATCTCTGAACTGAGACATTATTCTAGCAGTTCACCCTTCTTAGTTTAGGATTGATGGTGGGAGTACTGTCAGGAAATATTAATGGGTGTAGATTTGTAACTTTTTGCTAACAGCACTGGTGTGAAAAGCTTTCTGCACACTCCACTGTGGTTTGTAGGACATGCTAGCAGCTGCAGTGGTGATGAGGAAAATGAACTGGAATCCTGCTATCTGTATTTAAAGAAAAAGAATAATCATGTGCAACTAGATACAATTAGTATTAATAATTCAAATAAAATAAGCGAAAGAATTCAAGCAATACCCTTACCATCAAATGGTTGTTATCTGAGACGTAGATTTTAAAATTCTAGTTAATCTTCAATAGTAAACTTAAGAACATGCGCAATATGTTAGAATGTATTTTAAATAAGTACTTTAGAACATATTTAGGTTGTATTTCAGAAGGTATTTAATAAGAATCAAAACGCTGTACTTGTTACCCTCTGGCATACTTCAAAGTATTAAGCAGCCTCGGAGCTCCTCGATGATGATAAGCAGGGCTAACCAAAACAACGGACCCAAGAATGCAGATAAGGAGAAGAACACAGACTCCTAGCTGGCAGAAACGGAGTTCTTGCCTTGAAAAAGTGCCAAAAGGGCCAAAAGTACATACAAGAGAGATAAAGGTGAAGAGTTCATTGAGGAAAACATACGTTTTCTTCATCCCTGAAGACCCCAAAAGACCACCAGGATAAAATGAGCATGCTCAGAAGGGCATAGAGTTAATTTCCATATGAGACGAGAACAGGTGGAGCCAAGGAATACATATGTATGAGGCAAGTTGTACAATTTCATGCATATGTAAACTCCCAGGGAATATTAAGGAGACAAGCTCTTGGAGAAGTATGCCTGTCTTTAGTGAAAATATTTCCCCACACATCTCGACATCGATTTAAATACATACCGCTTTAACAACTGTTATTAGTTGTTGAGTCTTTCCACCGTGTTTCATTATGTATATGTGGTTTGTGTCTCACATGGCTACTAAAAACAAAACTGTTGAAAGTTGAGGCAAGCTAAAAGGAGGGAAGCTCTATTGATGCAAGCCTAAAGCTGGAGGGAAGTAAGTTTTCCCTAGGAAAGTGGTTATTGGTGTACCTATGTGTATGTATAATTGTGTTTGGATAAAGAGTTGTATTTATTTGGGATTTTTAAACATGCATCATAATTCTTGCACATAGTATCTTTCCAGAATAATGTAATTTTCTGAATAAGCGTGTTAACTATGCATATTAAAGCAGAGATCAAATTTTTTGGCAGATGTGATTGCTTCATGGTTTAACTTCTACCTGAACATTTTGACAGAGTACTGGGAATCAAAGTGTTTCCCAATAAATTTTGGTTGTTTAGGATGTTCCTCCAGACATGTTTATGTGAAAACTTTCTCTAGGTCAGTTTGGATATGTAGGTCCTCTACCCCAAACTAGCTGAATCCAGGACTCTCTAGGATGTGAATGGCACGGATTTACAGAACTGCTACTACTTCTACATTGAGCAGAACAGAAGTCATAGTGTTTTGAATTAATGGTGCATATAGCTCACCTGCTGTGGACTTCTAACACAATATTTCTAATATCTTGCCCTCTCTGTCACATGAACAAAACTAAATATTTCCCAAAGCAAAATATATTTTCTTTCATACAAGAAGTATGTAAAAAGCTGGGAATAATTGTGAATAAGCTGTTTCACTTCTGTCATATGTATTACTTTAAAACTATGAAAGATGAGGAAGTTCTGGGGTTTGCAGCTTATCAATCATCATAAAAGACAAACAAACAAATCCTTAAAGTGGGTGGACAAAAGGAGACAAAAACGTCTTCTGTGAATCTGCTTTACTTTACTTGGAGATCAGATAAATTTACTCACTTAAAAATTACTCTATTGAAACACAGGTTTTCCAAATTTGCCATGCATGGTCTCTAAAACAAAGTAAATTAACATCTTTTCTGTATTATTTGAAGACTTTGGTTCCATATCTGCTGTTTTTTAAGAGTTTGTAGTTAGCAAGCCTGAAAATAAACTTTGAAAGAAGCAAATCTCATTCATATCTTACTTAAAAGGAGCCCAAGCTTCCAAGACTGAAACACTAGCCTCAGTATGCACTTTTATTTAAGGTCTTGATCTTTCTTATTTTGCCATTTTTAAAGTTGTTCACTGTGCTAATCTTTGCACGGGCTGAGGTCTTGTTGCTCATTAGAACTGCAGTCCACAAATGCAGCCAGAATGTGGGGCCTTGTCAATGACCAGCTCATTTTGAACATTGTTTTTTAAGGATTGCAGCTTTTTGTAGACTTGATCAAGCCAAAATTTGCTTTAATATGTGGCAAGCTATTTGAATGCTACTCAGATATGAGTTTTTGTGATGTTATTGTCTTCTCCATTTCAAGATACCTTTTCTCTCTGAGTTTTATGTCTGATAGTAAATACTATTTTTAGATTGAATCTGAGTCAAATGCTTGAGTAGGAGTTTTTATTCACTGGCAAAAAGAGTAGTTTCATGTTAGACTACACAAGATATCGTGACAGAGCAGCCTGATAAGCATTCAGCAATGTCAGCAAAACAAAGTGAATTTTCTTTTTTCATCCTCTGCGTTGCCGTTAAACTTCAGCAGTATTATTTAATCTGAGCAATGAAGATCATCTTGGTGTTTGAACTTGATAAGTGTATAAGTGAAGGGCCTGCTCCTTTCAGGTTAATCAGCATGGCCAGACTTTCCAACTACACCAATATTTTTATTGGTTCTTTTAGAGTTCATCAAGAACAATGTTACAGAGTGTTCTTCCCTTGCTTTTCATCTGGCATGATTCACTTGCGAAAGGAGGGAGTGTCAGATGCATCTGCTAGGGAAAAAAACCCCAACTATTCGAGCACAATATACAGGGTTTTTTTCCAATTCTCAGCTTTTAAGTAGTGGAGTTGTTAGGCATTCCTGAGTTAAGAAGATACACAAATGAATTCCTTTGCTTTTGACTACTCTTGCCACTTAAGGATGGTGATTCTAAATACTATAGGCACAGTGCTTGAGTTACAGGATTGCAACTTTTTGCAAGTTTTCAAGGAGATAAAAGATAAAGAGATTGCAAGGAGATAAAAGTCTGATGTTTAGCCTTAAGTATGTTCATAAAAAATAGAATTGCTGCAATAATTTCCAGTAAGCTAAAATTTCCTATCTTTCACTGTTGCAATGCCAAATTAATTTAGCCTAAGATAAGGAAAAAGACCACATGTGACCATCTAAAAAAAATCCTTGTGGCTTAATCGTCAATGATCATACTAAGACAATGGTGTTTACTTGTAGGCTGACAAAATAATTCTCTTGTGGTAATTGAGTCTACACTGGAAATTTAGGAAAACATAAATTTTATTTTTAAATGGAATTTTTATAACATAATACTGAGTAACTGTTCACTAGCTTGGACAGGCATTGCTTTACTTTGTGGCTGCATAACACTAAGTTTTTGCTGGTAAAGCTACTTATTGAAGCTGTTTTTATTTGGAAGGACTGATTGCTATTCTTGTATTCTGTGAGGAGGAGAGGATCTTTCTGTAGTTCCAACCTAGGAAAACAGTGCTTCCTTTCTCTGGATGTGGCATATTTAAGACTGGTTAGAATATGGATGTCTCATTGGAAATCCATATATTTAATGTATATGAGGGGAGAAGGAAGTGATCAAGTAGGAAAGGACAATTGTGTAGTTCACAGAAAAGATCTGTAAAGATGTTAAATAAAGTTTTTTGATTGTTTGACTGCCTGTGGGGGAAGGCTTAAAATGGTAGGAGCCATCTAGTCTGTTTTCTTTTCAGCATTCTGCCCACCAGAAAGACAAAGAGTGGGAGTGTTGTTATGGGACTGGTGACAGTTTCTACTGCAAAATGTATCAGAAAATCAGTCAGAGGACTCTTAACCAACCATTAATGCCATGCCTCAGAGAAATGGCATCATGCTAGTGTGCCTAGCACAGTGTTTGAACCAGATGGATTCTCCCATTGGCAACTGGGAGAATCAACCTGTGATTGTTCACCAGGGGTTCTGATAGAAATATCAGAGGGGAAACTGCACGTGTCCTAAACTATCTAGAGAGTTATAAGCAAGCAGCATCTTCCTCTTGAGCTTGTTTGTAAAATACACAGATTTTTTTGTTTGCTTGGGGCAGGGTACTGCCAAGAAGTTCCTCTTCACTCATCTCTAGTTCTTGAGCCAAAAATACAGTAAGTATTCTTCAGTCTCAAAGTCATATGCCGTGTATTTTATATTAATAAAATAATGTTTTTAAGATGATGAATGAACATGTTCTAACAGCCTCACCATGAGTATTTTCTTAGACTAAGCAGGAAAAGAATGAAAGGACATGTAGCTGAGAGATTTCTTTCTCTGTATGCACAGGTTGTTTCTGTCTGCAATGAAGGCAGCTGTTTCAGGGAGCAGATTACAGTGTATGAATGTGCCAAAACTTCCCTGCATTTTGCAAACTGAGCATATTATTCAAATATTTTTTCAAAACCAACATTAAGATCAGCTGCTGTATAGCACCGTACAATTATTTTCTGAGTTCTTCTTGCATTCTTTTCTTAGTTTTCCTGTTGCTTTTATGTTCCTGCATTTTGGGTTTTTCAGTGTTCATTGGCATATGTTTTATTTTCCTGCTGTTCCATCTCTATTTGCTCCCTTCAGAGAGCAAACTATCCAGCAGAGTGAGGAACAGTAGTATCCTATCATGACTATCATACACGTTAAATAAAATAAGGGGGAAGAGGACTCTTGCTGTTACTATTGATTTATTCAATTTGCCAACTAATCCTAATTAATTCAGCTTTTGTGTAATAAACTCCCTACCTAGTTACCTGTCCATTTAACTAGGAATTCTCTTATTGTAACTGTGTACATAGGCAATTACACTGTCCATAGATACATTCTTTTCTTACCATGCAAAAATATTTCAGTTATCCTGTATCCTGTATTGTCAATTCTCTTCCACATTTAAATTGCATTTGCTCAGGATGTTGTGCTAGAATCTTAGTATACTCCAAAATTTCTTATTGAGAAACATGCATTTCGTCTAAAGCCATAGACCAGATGTGGTTTTGTAATTACCTTATTTACAAATTACGATTGCATAGCCCCAGAGTGAGTAACACTGTTAGTCAAAAATCATATTCAGGCACGTATTTAATGATGTGTAATAAATAAATTATGTGTTCTGAGAAGGGGAAGTTTGTAGTTTTTGTAAACATTTGGTAATGTGCTACAAAATAAGATAATATGGCTATAATATTTGCAAATAATATTTTGAAAATCAGTATTCTACACTGTTTAGGCTATCTTTCATGTTATATAAATGACGCTGCATGGTGTAGCTGTTTTGGGAGTCTTGTAAAATGCATCAGGGCAACTTACACATGAGTCACATGGTAACTTTTTTTTGGCTGATTTTGCTCAAGAAGTAATTTGGGGTTTTTTTGGTCCCTCCTTTCCCTGATAATTAGTTTAAGTAATTACTGGGTCTGGGAGTTTATCACACAAGCCAGCTGAATAAGGTTAGAAAAGCTACAAAAGCTGAGCTGAATCTATCCCTGGGGATGTATAAGCCTTTAGCCCCCCTCAGTTTTGCTTCTGCTTGACAGAGGTGTACCTTTTTCAAAGAAAAGGTTCAGGGATGATGAACATTGGGATGTTTTGCCTGAAGAAGTAACCACAGCACCCAGTCCAATGTCTCACAATGCACTAGAAAAGATTGAAAGGGAAATTGTAAACTGCTTGGAGCTGCAAGTATCAAATTAATTGGTATTTATGAAATGAAAAGTGCTGTTTTTCTTAACTGTTTTTTAATCTGTACCATTTTCTTGGAGAGATGCAACTTCTGTATCTTTACCTGCAATAGTACCACGCTGTCTTATGCACCTGATGATTTTCTTGCATTCTGTGATTTAAAGTCTTGTTTGTGACCTTTATTTATTATTATTTTTGTTTTTATGTGTCACTTATTACAGCCCTGCCCCGCCCGGATCAAGGAGCAGGTTGTAATGCAAAGCTGTGAAGGCTTAAGTAAACTGAGGCAGGCGCATAAACACCTGCTGCCTTCACGCAGGCGACTCAAGAAAACTGCAAGAGAAACAACACTTCTGAGGCAGGTCTAGATCTTTCAGCACCTGGTCCCAAAAGCGGCCCAGGGCGGCAAAGCACAGACTTTTATTTGGAGGGTGGTAACTAGCAGGCAACCAATAACAGTTTGGCAAAGAGGGGATTCAGCTGGGACTGACATACAGGATTAACAAATGGGGTGAAGTCAAGGGGGATTCAGGGTCACATGGACAAATGGGGCTTTGAAGTTTAGGGGATTTCCAAGGTGGGGCTTGAGAGAAAGTTGGTCTCTGGTCAATATTGACAGGGAACACTCTGGAATGTAGGTAGGATTTTTAGGTTGAGTGACAGCTGAGGGGGCAGGTGCGAGGACTGGGGCAAACCACTAACATTAACAAAAACAGGGGTACATAGAACAAACCATGATCCAAACAATTTAATACAAAACTATAAGGAAATTATCTCCAGGGTAGATTGATGCCATTTGGGGTATCCCTAAGGGATACCACAGTCACTGGTATAATTTTCCTAAACTTCAGATGAAACCTTCTCTTATATCGGATCTTTGCATTACAGAAGCATTCTTGCCTTCTGGAATGAATCTGAAACCTTGTTCCTGATGTTGTCAGTTCAGCTAGACATTAAATTTCTGTATTATTTTCATTTTGCCAGTCTGGCATTGTATTAGCTGTGTGAGGTCTCTCAAATCACATTGCTTTACATCTGTGTTGTCACACTCTGGTGCAAGTATTACGAAGGATTTCCTCACACCAGGCTAAGGGAATTGCCATAACTGATCATACCCATGCTTAGCATACCCTATCTGCAGGGAAGAATACAGTAAAAAGCCTCAGACTTTGAAGTATTTTCATAAGAATATTCTCTCCTAATTCCTTTTTGGCTTGGCACATTCATTGTAATTTAGTATCTTCGGTGTTAATGCTTATGATACGGCCAACTCTCATTGAGAATTAAGGGAATTTTGAAATGGCACTGGTATTGGAATTAGAGTTCATACATGGTTAATATTTACTAAGCAGCTCTTTGAAACATATTTTTTCCTAACAATTTCATGTTGATAATTATCAGGCCCAAAAGAGACAGAGATATAGTATTTTGTATCCTTTAGAACTTATTTTTGCTAACGATAAAATTGGCATCATCTGAGATCTTGAAATTGGTGTTTTGTTTGTAAGTGTTCCTTGTTTAATAACATGTCACTAGCTTCTGACATGAAATTCTGATAGGCTTAACATTGGTGTCTTTCTGGTTTCAGAACCCTCAGAATACTTTAGAGTCCTTTAAGTTTCAACCTGAGGGACTGAATTTGCTGAGATGTTTGCTATTCATGTTTTTTTTCCCTTCCTTTGAACAGCTGACAGTCTTTCTGTGCAGTACCAAGTTTCTGGCTGTAGAACCAGGTGTTGAAGTTTAAAATGCTGGCATTATAAAATTATGGATTGTTGAGCAGTAACCTGCTTAAGGTTCCACATTATTACACCTCATGACTTACTGTTGATGGTTTTCTTATGCACAGATTTTAGAGCTACTGAGCACCAGTTTTGAAATTAGGAAGCCCTTATAAAACTTGGAATCATCTCAGTCAATGCCAAACCCACTTTTCTCAAAATTCATTAATAGTGACTTGCAGTGCAAAAGCTGATGTAATAATGCGTGTGTATAAACAAATCGCTCGTTTCCTGGCAAATATTCTCATACCTCCGCCTTGCCTTCACTGCTATCAGATTTACTCAGGATGGTGATAGCTTTTTTTTTTTCTTTTCAAAATTCTCCTTTGGTTCCCATAAGGAGCCTGCATAAGAGTCATGTGTATGTATAATCTCATACAAGTATTTCTTGCATTTGTCTAGCTTAGTCACAACATATACTGGATTTCAGGACTGGTGTGCAGAACATTTATAAACAAAATCACAGTTGCTATGGGAAGTCACATGGTCTCTAAGACAACAAGAGACTATTTAATCAATATTTCATTGGTCTTACCTCCTATGTATCGCAAATACTTTTCAATTTTCAGTAAAAGCAGAAATTGCCTTTAATGGAGGTTTTTTTGAGTGGAAAGGTCCAGTCCAGTTACTGTTTGAGTCCCAAATGGTGGTCTTCATTTCTTCATTTTTTTTCCTTCCTTTGCACTGAAGGGCAGAGTATAGCTGTAAGTTAATCTGAACACCAAGGGGAGATCTACTGCTTTGACTTTCCTCCATATCGTACTTGTTCAAGGTATTTGATCCACAAGTGCTCAGTGCTGTAATGTTTCCCTGACATGATGGATTTTGTCTGTGTGCACAGTAGGACTGCATGTAAGCCCTGCACCATGGAAGACAGGTTCCAGAAATGCACTGAGGCCAGCAGACCCATTCACACTGTCATCTTAGCTCACTTGAACCTGCATGTGGGGACAGCCTGCACATTAGTTTGGGACAAGTCCTGTTCTTGGCCACTACTTTCTCATTAGTATCTCCCTTTGGTAGGAGAAGGGTGGTTGATCACCTGTAAAGCTTGTCCATCATGAATAGTAAGTCATGAGGGATAATAATGTGGAACCTTAAGCAGATTACTGCTCAACAATCCATAATTTTATAATGCCAGCATTTTAAACTTCAACACCTGGTTCTACAGCCAGAAACTTGGTACTGCAGAGAAAGTCAGCTGTTCTAAGAAACGAAAAAAATATGAATAGCAAACATCTCAGCAAATTCAGTCTCTCAGGTTGGGACTTACCTGAGGGGAAGGAATCCCAGGAGACAGTGTCCAAAGCCTCACTAAAGTTGAGGTGAACATCTGCCAGTCTTCCCTCATCTAGCAAGCTAATCACCATTGAAGAAGATTTTTTGGCTTATTAAGCATGATTTCTGCTTCATAAATCTACATTGACTACTCCCAATGACATTCCTGTATCTGGAAATTGTTTCCAAGATAGTTCCTTCATCATCTTGTTGTGAACTGGCCTCCTATTCCCTAGATCCTCTTTCTCACCTTTCTTGAAGAAAGTGATACTTATTTTCTTCTGATCATGGGGAATCTCTGTTGACCACCACACCTTTCAAAGATATTCAAGACTGGTTTTGCAACTTCATCAGCCATCTTTCTCAGGATCCATGGATTCCTTCTGTCAGGGTCCATGGACTTACATACACTCAGTTATTCCGCTGAGGTGAAGACTTCCTTGCAACTAGGCATGATTAGATGATCATTTCCATTGTGTTTCTGGTAAATATGTAATCAGCATTACCCCTTCCCCTTTATATAGAAATACACAAACATATAAACTCATGAGACTCCAGCAACCTCTTCTAGACTTTTCTGCTCTCTTATTAAAGATCTTCCTTAAAAGATAAAGTAAACTTTATTTTCAGAAGCATTTCATACTATTCATGTTAGTAAAATGTTTTTAGAAGTAGTTACACAGAAAAGCTCCAGATACAGAAAAAGACACTACTGCAATAAAGACTATTAGGATAATATTTTGGTCAAATCCTTATTGGCTTTCTCTTAAGACCTTTTAAAAAAGTTCAACAGAAGCATATTGAAACAGCAAGAGTTGTCCTTTGTATTTTTGATTAGCCCTTAAAATTCAACTAGAAAGAGAAAAAATCAGCAAAAATCTTACAAATACTTTTGTAGGATGAACATTAGACAAATCTTAATAGCCCAACTGACAAATTACGGGTTAGATAAGTGGATAGTGGGGTGGATTGAAAACTTGCTGAATGCCTGTGAATTTTTCAGCATTTGAACTTGAGTGTTGTAGATAATGTGTCTGCCCTAGTTTTTTGAGAGACAGGAGTGAAGTGTAGCATGGTCAGAAGAGAATAGTTCTTTTGCAAAAGCCTTAGTTGTTTCAAGCCAGAACTGCAAGTATTTTGACAGTTATTCGTTGGATGAAGGCTGAGGGAATTAATTGTTATGTTCTAAATCCAGGACATCTTTGTTGCAGTTTATTAGGATTATTCTGACTTTTGGCAACTCACAAGGTGAATATTCAAAAATGTTTAGTTTAATGATTTTAAGTATTACTTTACAGAAATCTGCCTACTATAGTAAATCTCTTCATCACAGTGTTAAAAGAAAGGTAAGAAAAATTTCACAACACAATAGAAGGGCTATTGCCCTTATATCAATAAAGCAGAGCAAGCCTAAAATGAATGCTGTAAAATGAGCATGTTAGGGACATGCTGATGACTAAATAGAATTTTTCCTGTGTTTTTAGAAAAGAAAAAGGTAAGATGAATGAAAAAGAAAGATTAACTTAGTCTTACATAACCAGGTGGATATATTTGTAATACTCATTTTGATAATGGAGTTCTCAAGGCAGTTGTTCACACATATTTTTGTGTACTGATTTTAATAGGCATCCAGCCATGCACTGCCCTGCTGGGTAGAACCCTGACCTATGCCTGAAGTTGTTACTTTTGACTTCATTCTTTTGGTCAGTGTTAGAGGAAATAAAAGCTCTGTCTTTCTTTGTGTCCTCCTCCCCAACCCCTTCCCTCCATTAGCTTGACAATGTGTTGAGTAATAGTTGGCAGCTTTGTTAGTTGTTTTGAAAGCTAAAAAACCCCTTTTTTGTACCTTAGAGACTAAATGCTGTTTGTGAATTAAGTGATGCTGTACACTTTGTCAGTTTACTGGCTGCTTTCTCACCCACTCTTTTGGAAAAATCCCTATAGTCCCCATGCACTTCTTCCCACCATTCCCTTCCCCTACTCGCACACTACAGAAGATACTTCTAGTTGTTCTATTCTCATGTTACTTGAACAGCTTTTCTCTTTTAGCATCCAAAAGCTGTTCCCAGGGGACTGTCTAGAAATTGTTCACCCTGACTCATGTGAAATGGAGCTAAATCTCTTTTGATCAAAAGAGTTTAAAACTGTTTTTCTGAGAAAATTATGTCTGACACCATAATTTCCATTTGAAAACAGCTAACATCTGTGGAAAGTGCATAACCAATGCCTGAGGAATTTCTGCGAATTAAGTCCATGTCATGTTTGACTTTTTTCAGTTCTCCTATAGAAGAAAAGGGAGGGTGAGGGTAACAGATGGAAGAAGCCTCTGACCCATGACTGAGCTAACTTTGGTTTCAGCATACCCTGAGAGTATCAAGAGGTTGTCTTTCTTTCTGCTCTTTTTCTCTGTTTTTTGGGACCGCTCTACACTTGCAGCACTTGTTCCCTTGTCATTGGTTCACTGAGGGTAAACCAACATCTTGAATACTGAGTTAAGTATTAGTTGATTCAGTAGATTAACTCCACATTTGTACTGCTCACATGATACCACTGATGCTGTGGGATTTTCCCCTTAACTAGTTTGACTCATCATTGCCCACAAATTTTTAGGGACATTGCAGATGGCAGAACATTTTGCTCTTAAAGGAAAGACTTGTTACAAAAGGTATACCTGTATACCCATGTGTAGTTAATCAAAAGGTTTATCTCCATCTACTAAATGATTCCAGTAGCCAAGACTGGGTTGTAATTTGGTACAGTAGCAAAACTGATGGGCATTATGTTATTCTGTAACATTTTTATACCATTCTAGGAATTCTGTTTGCAGACTTCTGAGAGCTTTTGATGTCCTTTTATGTTCCAGATTTTCTAAACCAAATCTCCTGGTATTATTAGAGTTGTTATAAATAATACAGAGGAATGCAAGCTATTTAGCTGTTCTAATACTGTCCAAAGGCCAGATACATCCCACTAGTAATTTGAAGTTTTGAGTACTTTCCTGAGTTGGCTAGGGAAACTTTCATCCACAGGGAAGCACATACACTGCTTTAATTGATAAGTGATTTCATCATGTAATGAGAATGAGATCCATTCATTTTGGACAAAACATGACTTCTTTGAATGACAATTATTTTGCACATCTGTCTTTTCATTTTCTCATCAAATTAAACTAAGAATTGGTGGTACAGTAATTCTTTTCTGCCTTTACAGTCTGGAAAGTTTTCTTACCAAGTGGTATTCTTTTCATCGTAAGTTTTGATGGTTTATCTTACGCCACACTCAAAGTAGGAAATGTCCTCTGTCAGTTCTTTTTTAAAGCTCCTTTGTGCAAAAGCATGTTTAGCATCTGCTTATAAAGATAAGAATGGCACATGCGATATCAGAATATATTTCCAATTTCATAGGTATGTGACTATGACTGAAAGGAGATTTAGATCCATTTGAGTACTACTACTACTGCTCCTCATCTGGAATGCACAGATTTTTAGTTAAGATTTAGAGATACATTTTCTCACAGTATGTCCGTAAGTAGCTTTTAACAAAAATAAAAGGGGAGATTTTTCCCCTGTGCACTCGAGAGGGTATAGCAAGGTATTTGTGATGTGACAAGGAAGGAAAAGATAACACATGAATGAATCAAACCCACAAATTATCTTCATATTCTGTCTTAATTACAAGATTAAAATTGAAAGTCAATGCACTAGTGAGCAGGCATATGTTAATGGTTTTACTATGTCTTCAACTAGTATTTCTCATCATATTTGAATACTTTGCTTTTTCATTGGTGTAGAGATACAGAGCTTGTTTAAAAACTTCTCATTTTTATATGATTTGATACAAGTATATTAATATTTTTATTTGAAACAAATGTAATTTGCCATCCATGAAGTATCCCAAAATTCTTATTTTCTTGTTAGGCTAGGGGATAATCATGTATGTGGTTGTTATGCAGCTTCTTGTACCTTGCCAATGAGTGCTTTATATTGTCATGTAATAGTCATCCAGAAGATTTGTTTTTATGGTATTTTGTGGGTTTTTGTAATTTGTGAGCAGGTCAGGGTCCTCTGCAAACATCTCTTTGGTGAGCTGGTAGTGACTGCAGCCAGGTGTCAATGCTGTAAAATGAGCACGATGCTCAGAGTTCTCATTTGTCTGCAGGGACACCAAGATGAATGGCTTGAGAGAGGAAGTCTCCTTTCTTGGAGAATCTCCTTACATGACTGGTGCAAACTGGCAGAATACAGTTATTGAGCTAGTAAAGTATTTGTCTAGCGATTAAACAGGAATTCATAGTTGCGGGTCATCTGGCACTCTGTGCTCAAATCAGGAATTCTTCAAAATTGTCCTACTCTGTGCTATCAACCTCTCTCTGAAAATATGGAAACAATAATTTTGTGGGAAAAAGTTTTGAAATAAGCTCTAAGTTTGTGAGCATGTTTCTGTGTGTTTACTTCTGTTTGCTGTAACAGAAACATAGATGCTGATATTTTTTTGATAAATAGTAGTATCAACTGTTAAAAAAATACCTCACTGTTGCACAAGAAGAGATTTTCAAAATGTGCTATTACAACTGGGTGTACTCCAGAGAATATCCATGTCTCTGTAGCAGTTCCCAGCTCTTAGAGATCGTCTGAGCTCTTGAAAACTTTCACTTTGGACACTATATCTATGTTCCTTGAAAGTTTTTCAACATCCTGAGGTACAACCAGGTTCAAGAGATTCTACATATCTTCACAAATCAAAATCCAATTTTTTTGTGGAAGAAAATCTTACAGGATTTTAAACAAGCAAAGAATTCGGAATTAAGTTTCTCTGCTCTTCAAATTATGAGACAGTTCCCAAAGGTTTAACAAATACTAAGAATTTTTAAAGGCAAATTATGTTAAAATGGGGTTTTACTGGGCATGTGATGTTATAACTCTTCTGTGTTACTTGTACCTTTTCATTTGGTGTAAAGGAGACTGCTGAATTTCTTTAGCTGACAATAGTATTTTAAATTCAGAAACTACAGAAAAGATTGTGTTCTCCAAATCAATATTTACTTTTCATGCTAGGAAGTACACTGGTTTCATACATATATATATACATACATACATATATACACATATGTATGTATGAATGGCTGGACTCTCCTGCTCATGCCTACTTAATTTTTTTCATGTGATGGGAATGTTTTGTATAGCACAGCTGGACTATTTTCAGATGGAACTGAACTGGAAGGTAAGATCCTTCTTATAGGATGTAGCCCGCTCTAGCCACTTGGGGTTGCATTGGTTGCAATGGTTTTTGGTAGCGAGGATGGCCACAGAGATGGCTTCTGTGAGAAGTTGCTGGAAGCTTCCACTGTGTCCAGCAGAGTCAATCCCTGCCAGCTCCAAAGACGGACATGCTGCTGGCCAAGGCTGGGCCAATTAGAGATAGTGGTAAGGCCTCTGTGACAACAGATTTAAGAAGAAATCGTAACAAAGGTTGGGGTGCAGTTTTAATAACAGTCAGAGGAGCAGGAGCGAGAATATGTGAGAACAGCTGTGCAGACATCAGGGTCAGTGGAGAAGGAAGGACAGGAGGTGCTCCTGGCACTGGAACCAAGATTCCTTTACAGGCTGTGGTGAGGACCATGGTAAAGCAGCTGTGCCCTTGCAGCCCATGGAGGTCTGCCAGGGATGCAGACATCCACTCACAGCCCATGAGGTGGATGCCTGGAGGAGACCCATGGTGACCCTGTGGGAGACCCCTGCAGAGAGGAGCCCTGGCTCCCATGCTGGAGCAGGCTGTCCTTGAAGGACTGTACCCCATGGAAGAGTGACCCACACTGCAGCAGCAGTCTGGGGAGGACTGTTGCCCGTGGGAAGGATTCTGTTTGCAGCAGTTCACAGAGAGCTGTTGCTAGTGAGAATGGAGCCACATCAGAGAAGTTCATGGAGAACTGTCTCCTGTGGGAGGGACCTCAGAGTGCAGCAGGGGAACAACAACTCTTCCTGAGCAGCAGGAGAAGCCTCGGATGATGAACTGACCATGTCTCCTTATGCCGCCGGGGTAGCCAGTAGAGCTAGGAAGGAGGGAAGGATGAGGGGAGGGTGTTTTTAAGGGCTTATTTTATTTCTCATTATCCTGCTTTGATTTTGTTAGCAATAAATTCACGTTACATCTCTAAGCTGAGCCTGATTTGCCTGTGATGGTATTTAATGAGTGATGTCTCCTGGTCCTTATCTCAACCCATGGACCTGTCATTAAATTTTCTCTCCTCTGTCCAGCTGCAGAGGGGGTGAGTGAGCGGCTTTCATGGGTACCTGGCATCTGGCCTGGGTCAACCCACACCACCGCTGCTGGCCATTTGGTCCACAGAACCAGGTTAAGACCAATATTAAGTAACTGTTGTTCTGTCTTGAACCTAAAGCAATGATGTTAGGCCTGATGCACTGTTTGACCGTACAAAGCCATTTCTTTTGGGCTCTGCTTTTTGCTAAAGCTAAGCCCAGTCCTTGACATAAAAGAAATCTTCTAATACGCTTTCGAGAGCTACCTGCTGGAAATGTGCAGTTACTGTTCATTTTTGAAGTGAAATATAACCCCTTTCCTCTACAGATAATGTGCTTTGACTATAATGTTTCAGAGTTCTTTTGATTAGATTTACAGTTGTTAAATACTTGCTCTAAGAGTGTAATGCAAATAATTTTGTTCTAAAGACAGCATTTAGAGTTTATTTAATCCTGCGTTTAGTTTGCTTCAAATAAATTGTACATGCACTGTTACTTTAATCTTCATGTAATATAACTTTCTATTTTTTTAACCCTGGATATAGAGGACAACTATGAAAATAAACACATGAATTTCATATTAATATGTACAAGTTCTTTATAATAATTGTGCTGTGTACTTTAGAACAATGTATTTCTGTTGCTCATTATTATATGCTCATTAGCATTTGCCTTTTTCAGCTTAAAACAAAGTGGATATTTCATAGTGGTTTTTATATGTTTAAAATCTGTGCACGGAAGTGACAAGCAATGACATTTGAATGTTATTCACAGTATTCCGACCTAGATAAGCCTTCTGATGTCAAGTACAAACTAATGTAAACAAATTCACCCAAAAAGTTTCTGGAATATGTGTTTTAGGCCAAAATGACTCATAAAGAGAGAGGGAAAAACATGAATTATTTCCCTCCTGTCTTTGCATGCATTCATCAAATCTGTGCATCCTAGCCAAAGAACTAATTTTCTTAGGCCAAGAAAATAATATCTTTTAATAAAACTAAGAATCTGGTCGTCTTCCTCTATATAACTTTGTTAACTTTTATGAAAAGCGGAGAAGTCATCTCAGTGTTTTGTTTTTATTATTTGCTCTAGTTTTTGCAGGGCTTCCCCTGGCTTTTTGTCAGAATATTTGAAAGACTGGTGTACAGAAAGGGAGGAGGGAAGAGGGGAAAAAACCACAGTTTAGGGCTGCACCTGCTGTCTCTGGAGTGAGCCAGATTCAGTACTGAGTTGCATTTAATTCAGTGCCCCCACTGTAGTGAGGCAGAACTTTTTTTTTTTTCTTCCTGTGATGAATTGAGCCGGCACCCACAGGGAGAATCAATTTTTCTATTTTAAGTAAAAGAGCACAGGCAACAGCCTTGTATGCTTTTGTGAATTGCCTTGAGACGAGCAGTTTGGTCTCCCTCCATTCTGTCCTTGGAGCTTATGCTGGGAGGCGTCACGAAACAAATAAGGAAAAAGCCCAACCCACGAGCAGAATTAGCAGGTTTTGGTAGCAGCCATTGTCAGTGTGTGGGTAGACGGAGGTACAGCTTGACCAGCAGCAATCTTGCCAATCCTTCGTCTCTCCGAGAGACACGGATTAAGCTGTCTAGGGGCACACCTCGTTGTCCTGCTGCTGCTGCTGCAGCGGGCTCGCCGACCCCTTGGGAGTTCTACAGTGCGCTCCGCTGGCCGGAGCCGGGGCGGGGAGCCGGCCGCTGTCCCCGCTGTCCCCGCCGTCCCCGTCCCGTTGGCCACGGCCACCACTGCCGCGAGGCTGCACCCTGCCGGCCGCCGGCGGCAGCGCCCAGAGTGCTGGGGGCGGGATCCCCCGGAAGCTGGAACACTGGGGAGGCCAGCCGAGAGGAGAGCCAAAGGGAATGGCCCAGGGCACAGAAAAATGGTGGATGTATTGAGAAGTCAGGAAGCGTATTATATCTCTTTGAGATGGAAGCCAGGAGTACTTGATTAGAATGTGGCGGAGGAATGAGGAAGCAGTAGCATAAAGGCATAGTAGTTTGTCTTGTGGCAATAATTGAAAATAAACTGAATCTGTATCAGATACATGATATGATATGTGGTATGTGGTATTTATTCCTGTACAAACCCACTATAATATAACTTGGCATACATCAGAGAAGTAAATCATTAGCACTTCATTGTTATCTTCAGAGGTGTTTCTGCAGATCTGTGGTACAGACGGATCTCTCTTCTTCAAAATAGAATTGCCAATGGCATCAACATTCATGTTCTAAATGTATAAACAGATTTTGTATCCTATCCTAGTGTATAATAATAGACTCCAGACTTCACATCTGAGTTCACTAATCTGGACTGTTGTCTTGGTTTGAAAGACAGGTGTCTGATGGGGGAAGAGTAAAGCCTCCTTGGAATGTATGAATCAAACTCCCTTCCCTCCAAATTATCGCAATTTTGACAATTAAGGGAGCTCTCAGGTAAAGCTATTGAGGGTAGGAATAGTAGTCCTTTACTGATATACGTATGTATATAACAGAACAAAACAAACCAAACAACAACTATTACTGCATTAACAAGAAAAAAAACAACAACAAAAACAAAACAAACTAGGAGCCTCAAACAGCTCTGCTTCACAAAGGCCGGGGAATTTTGATCTCAAGGTTCTTTTTCTTGAAGAGTAGGGCTGGAACAGATTCTGGCTAGTGGATGAGAAGAAAGTCAGAAGTCCTGCGGGGTTAGCTGGAACTGCGAGGTGTCTCTGCAGAAACTAGGTGGGGGTGCGGGGCCACGCCGCAGCAGAAGGGAAGAAGCAGCACTGAAGAAATGGAGCAGAGCAGCAGAGCAGGCCCGGCAGGAGGGGGAGACGCGCTGTAAGATCCCGGGGCACCGGTGTTATGAATAAATTGTGGCTCGATGCCTTTATTAAAGATTCAGCTCTTTATTAAAAATAAGCAGCGTGGGAAGCTCGCCGAGGTAGTCTGAAAATCCAGTTCTCTGTCAAAGAAATCTGAGGTCCAGGATGTGCTGTGCCGGGGTCTCTCAGCAGGGGGTGCTGTCCAAGGAGCTCTCGGTGGAGGTCTCTGGTGCAGGAGCTCCCTTGTTCCCACGAGACTGGGGGATGAGCTGCAGTACCTTCCACTGACCACTGGTGGTACAGTGAGGCAGAGGTTCACCCCCCCACCCGATCTGTTTTTCCAGTAATTCTGGCTTTGCCCAAGCTCGGTTCCTTTTCCCAAAAGTCATGGCAAGTATTTAAACTGGGGCTAGGGGTGGATGAAGTTTGGTTTCCCCCTATCCATAATGTGTAATTTAAGCCACTTAAATTGTTCCATCCATGTTAAAACACCGTCCTTCCCTTCTAAAAACTGCCCCCTGATGCATTGGGTCTCTTCATTTACATCAGGGGTGGGTCAATTCCTTCGACTTGCCTGGGCATGTTCTATGCATTGGCTTTCCCCGGGGCGGCTTCGCCCATCCAGCTGCACAGAGACGGGGAAGGGGGAGGGGCCACCCGACACGTCCACTGTCCATCCTGCCAAAGTCACACTGGTCAACACTGCTTTGGTATGGAATCTGCCCGCTCAGTTCCTGCACTGGGGGCGCGCCGTCCACCGCAGTCCCCGTCTGTCCCGCCGGGCTGCGCCGGCCGGCTGCACCGGGCCACTCCTGCACCGGCACCAGGCCGCCCGACGTGGCTGCCGCCGAAGTTGAACCAGCTTGCGCTGTCGAGCACACGGCTGGCGCCGGTGCTGGGGGTGGTGGTAGGGGAGCTGCAGCAACACAGCAGCGACTCCACACTGCCAGCGGTACAGGTCTGGGGCTATGGCAACGGCAGGAGCAGGCCGGGCGCCGCGCTGCTCCAGCGGGAATGGACACAGCCGGCCCCGGCGTCAGGGGCAGCAGGGGGGCCACGGCACTGCACCGGCAGCTCCACAGTGCCAGCTGCGCGGGTCCGGGCTACAGCACCGGCTAGTGCAGTCCAGGCCCCGTGGGCCCAGCGCGCCCCAGCCCCCACGCCCGCAGCCCCGGCTGAGAGCAGCTGCAGGGGGAAAGCCAGGGCCGGTGGCCAGCACCTCCGGCAGCAACGCCGGGCTCAGCTCCGTGGGCGAAGCGCGGGGCAGGGTCCAGGGTCAGACCGCCACCGCCTCCCACCCCGGCGGCCCCCCGCGCGGCCACCGGGCTATGCGCCCACCATCCACCCCGCCAGGGCCATGGGGGAGCCGAGAGAACGGGGCGCAGGCACCACGGGAGTCGGGGGGGGGGACAGCATGCGCCAGACATGGGGCTCCGCACGCCCCTGGCCTGGAAACGCATCCGAGTCCATTTATTACAACCGGGGCGGATGATGCCTGGTTTCTCTTGGTTGGAATCCGAGGTGACTGACTCCTCTCCCTCACAGCAAACTAAAAGCAGCCCAGCTGTCTGTCCTTGCCAACAGCCAGAGCTGAACTACCCCTCTCAGTCCGGGGACTTTCCTGCCCCCACTACCCCAGCTATCTCCCCCCCCCCCCCCCCCCNCATACCTGGCCACTGCCTTTGTTTTGGCGAAGCACTCACAACTATCTAGTTATTAGTCACTAAGCCACCCAGGGAAAAATTCCACAGAAAAAAAAAAAAAACAAACCAACAAATCTAACCCCCAACATTATCTACCCCAAATTTTTTCCCATACTAACATATTACATTAAACTTCTAAAAATATATACATATATACATGTAGATATGGATACTAGTATAGTGTTATGGGTAGTTCACCTTAAAAACAAGGTCCTCTTGAGGTATGCATTGGGTCCCTCTATCTTTTTGCATCACCTACTAGGTGCAACTTGGTCCCTGAGTGAAGACAACCCCACGGATGGGATTGTCTTTGCTGGAGGCAGAATGAACTCAGACAGTTTTTCTCAGCGTACCTCTCATGTGTATTACTGGAACTTTGTCTCTATCTG
>WAAE01020641.1:0-12259 GCA_013400495.1 Nicator chloris
GGATGTAACTCCTTTCACCACCACTGTCTGTGCTTGGCCATCTAGACAGTTTTTTACCCAGCAAAGAGTACACCTATCCAAGCTATGGGAAGCCAGTTTCTCCAGGAGAATGATATGGGAGACAGTTTCAAAGGCTTTACTAAAGTCCAGGTAGACAACATCCACAGCCTTTCCCTCATCCACTAAGTGGGTCACCTGGTCATAGAAGGAGATCAGGTTAGTCAAGCAGGACATGCCTTTCATAAACCCATGCTGGCTGGGCCTGATCCCCTGCTTGTCCTGCATATGCAAGATGATCTAGTCCATGACCTTCCCTGGCACTGACATCAGACTGACAGGCCTGTAGTTCCCTGAATCCTCCTTCCAATTCTTCTTGTAGATGGGTGTCACATTTGCTAACTTCCAGTCAATCGGGACCTCCCTATTTAGCCAGGGCTGATGGTAAATGATTCCAAGTGGCTTGGTAGACCCAACTCCCAGCTCCCTCACTACTCTTGGGTAGATCCCATCTGACCCTGTAGACTTGTGGACATCTAAGTAGCATAGCTAACCATTTCCTCCTAGATTATGGGGGATTCATTCTACTTCCTGTCTCTGTCTTCCAGCTCGGGGGGTTGGGTACCCTGAGGACAACTGGTGTTGCTATTAAATACTGAAGCAAAGAAGGCATTAAGTGCCTCAGCCTTTTCCTCCTCCTTTGTCACTGTTTCCCTTTGCATCCAGTAAAGGACGAAGATCCTTTTTAGCCCTTCTCTTTTTGCTGATGTATTTGTAAAAACATTTTTGTTGTCTCTTACAGCAGTAGCCTTTGGCCCTTCTAATTTTCTCCCTGCATAACCTCACGACTTCTTTGTAGTCCTCCCAAGTTGCATGCCCCTTCTTCCTAAGGTGATACACTCTTTTTCCCTCTGAGTTCCAGATAAAGCTCTCTGTTCAGCCAGACTGGTCTTTTTGCCTTCTGACTAGTCTTTTGGCACATGGAGACAGCCTGCTCCTGTACCTTCATGGACTCCTTTGCCCTTCAGGACTGCCTTCCAAGGGACTCTTTCAACCAGTCTCCTAAACAGGCCAAAGTTTGCCCTCCAGAAGTCCAAGGTGGTAGTTCTGCTGACCTTTCTCCTTACTTCTCTGAGAACTGAAAACTCATTTTGTGATTGCTTTGCACAAGACAGCCCCTGACCATCACATCACCCATCAGTCCTTCTCTGTTCACAAACAACAGGTCCAGCGGGGCACCTCCCCTGGTTAGCTTACTCACCAGCTGTGTCAGGAAGTTCTCTTCCACACATTCCAGGAACCTCCTCAACTGCTTTCTCTCTGCCGTGTTGCATTTCCAGCAGATATATGGTAAGTTGAAGTCCCCTACAAGAATAAGGATCAGTGATTGTGAGACTAGCCCTAGATGCTCATTGAATATTTCATTCATCTCTTCATCCTGGTTGGATGGTCTATAACAGACTAACCAGGATATCTGCTTTGTTGTCCTTCCCCCTGACTCTTACCCATAAACACTCAACCCTATCTTCACCATTATTAAGCTCCAGAGAATCGAGACTCCACCACCTCTCCT
Organism: Nicator chloris; assembly: GCA_013400495.1. Taxonomy (NCBI): domain Eukaryota; kingdom Metazoa; phylum Chordata; class Aves; order Passeriformes; family Pycnonotidae; genus Nicator; species Nicator chloris. The sequence goes on from WAAE01020641.1 coordinate 1,571, forward strand.
TCCTTGCCTATGCCTTCTGAGGAGCTTCTAGCCACCCATTGCAGCACTCCAGTTGTGTGATTCATCCCACGATGTGTCCCTGATGGAAACTATGTCATAGTTTTCTGGCTGCGCTATGGATTCCAGTTTCTCCTGTTTGTTGCCCATGCTGTGTGCATTGGTCTTAATGCACTTCAGTTGGGCTATCAGTCTTGCTGCCTTTTCAGGGAGAGAAAAGTTCTAATTCCTGCATGACCATTCTCAGGCACTTCAGTGGTTTCTAGCACATCATTAACCCTTGCATCCTTGCTGCCACATAGATCTCCATCGCCTACCTCTACCAAATTGCAGACCAAAAGACCTCGCTAGCACACCATCTCTCAAAGAGTTGTGTGCTGCCCCAGGCTTATTTTCAGTGATACTGATTTCACATCCTTTCCCCCTACAAATCTAGTTTAAAGCTCTCACAACGAGCCCTGCTCACTCCTGAGCCAAAATCCTTTTTCTCCTTTGAGACAGGTGTCTCCCATCTGTTGCCAGCAAGCTTGGTGTCATGTAAGCTGACCCATAATCAAAAACCCTACAATTCTGCTGGCAACACCAGGCTTGGATCCAGGTATTCATCTGTATGATTTTCCTATTTCTACCCCCATCATTCCCTGCAACTGGCAGGACAGAGCATACTACTTGTGCTCCAGATTGCTCAACCAGTTGTCTCAAAGCCCTGAGGTCCCTCTTGGTTGTCCTCAGACTTCTTGTTTTGACTTCTTAGTTGCCCACCTGAAAAACCAGTAGCATATAATAATCAGAGAGCTGTACCAGGATGGAGAGTTTCTTGGTGATATCTCCTACCCAGGCCCCAGGAATGCAGCACACTTTCCTGTGGGTTGTGTCTGGTCAGCATATTGAGCCTTCTGTTCTTCTCAGAAGGGAGACACCAATGACAACTACCCTTATTTTTTTCTTGACTCAGGACATTATGATGCAGGGATTAGACTGACTTACCCTAGGCAACCCCTCCAAGCTGGATGGACCTTCATCAAGTTTTGGTATGTGTCTGGCCCTCAAGTTCCAGAACCTCATACCTACTGTATAAGGGCACCTGGGAAGGTGAGCTAGTCCGGGAGGGGATTTTTCTGCTGCCTCAAGCAGAGACCAATTTCTATTCCCCCCTCCCCCCACATCTTAGGTTCCCTCCTTCTGTCTGGTGGCAAGAGGGTAGGGGATCCTTCACTTCTTGTGGTGCAGCCAGCTGGTGTATTTGCCTCAGTGATGGTAGAGAGTGTTCCCACCAGTCAATCTCCTCCTTAAAGTCCCTGACACTTCTTAACCTTTCCACCTCCTCTCTTAGCTCCACCACCAGGCTGAGTAAATCATCCACCTGGTCACACCTTACATAGCTTTCACCTCTACTGCTGTACGATACCAGCACCAGGCTCTGGCTCTCCCTGCAGCCTGAGACCTGGACAGCTGCATGTTTTTGTGGGGACTCTGTTAATGTTGCCGCATCCTTTCTGGTGAGTGCTGAGGTCATGGCTACCTGCTGAATAGTTACCATACCTGGGCTCCTCCTGAGAGGGCAGTGACCACCAATTGAGCTCTGGAGCCAGTAGGGCAACCACAGCCTCCCTATGCAAACTGCCACACCAGGCCCTGCTGGGCTCTGCTGACATGCCATGTTCTGTTTGCCCGCCCTAGTGGCTCAAGATCCCTGGAGCCGATTAAATTTTCCCGCAGTTCCCCCTAGAAACATACTGCATCAGTTCCTCTCACCTCAAGGACTGACCTTTTCAGAGGGTTTTTTTTGTAAATTACTCTTCTTAGACATGCTACAAACAACAGAATTGGGATGCACATCCAAAATCTAGCCTTCTTCTGAAAAAAAGAGATAGCATAGATTTTAACAGTTGAAATTATCTAAGATCATGGAAAGACTGAATTAACTTCATCTGCCTATTTGTCCTCTTAATAGAGGGTATATTGCTTATGGACACTTCAGTTCTCTTTTTCCCTGTTTTGTTTTGCAAATCTGTTTTTTCCTATAGAAGTTGATTGCCAACAGCATTTGTTAAAGAAGTTGTTTTAACTAATGAAAATATTCTTCAAATGTGGGTTTTAAGGAGGGAAGGGGTGACTAGAGACAAAAGTGATAATTCAGAGTTTACAATTAGATATTCTATGAAAATAACAGCAATGAGTATTTTGATAAATTTATGTTGTTTTTATTTGTTAGGTAACAGCTTAAGTGAGTCAGGCAACCTGAAGTCTATATATAGGAAATATGAAACCTGGAGAGTGACCAGTCACACCCTTTTTTTGCCCTGCAGCATGGCATAGTGTTTATTATCTTTGTCTCTGATGCAACTTAAAAGTAAACAAGAAATCAGGAAAATTCAAGGCACTAATTTCAGTGTACCAAGGAATTTCTGATTGATTCAGCTACTCTGTAAACTTTCTCTGAGCCTAATTAAAAATAAAAAACAAAATATAGGTGTAGACATGACTTTTTTCCTTTTGTTTTTACACTCTTTTCTAATATAAAAGTATTACAGGTAGAGTTTAACAATACATTTTGAACTTAAGTAATTCTCAGACTAAAGTCACAAGATATTTTGTTTAAATCTTTATTTATTGTTTTCCTGTAGTACCCACAAGCCATGGGTTCGGACTCATTATTCTAATGATTTTACAGACAATGAACAGTAACAACAAAAATATTCTTTATTGCAAACTTAAATTTTTATATTCTGTGTCTGGAATTCTTTTTCAAAGATCATATGCTGTTTTTCCTACTCAAAAGTTAGAATATAAAATAGGAAAGGATGACAAGTTCTTTTTTAGGCGATTTTGGTACTGTATTGACCTTTTTGAGTAACTGCAGGATGATTAGCATTGTATCAAGCCTCCTTTCATCAATTCAGAACACATTTTATTAATTTATATAATTTTTTTCAGTGTAGCACACAATGATGCCTCTTTCTGTTTAGCCTAATACATTCTGTGCTTCAGAGTTGCTCCAAGGAAGCAACTACCTCTCCACAGTCCTCTTCCAAATTAGTTGTCTCTGCTATGTAAAAGCACTTTCCTACCTTGGACTGATCGTCAGAAATTTATGATTCCTGATAAATCAAGGAACACATTCCCCATCTATTACTTTTTCAAGACACTGAAATACAGCCTATTCTCCTTGAATGTTACACCTGTTTCAATTATGTCCAGGTTTGCACAAAAGTCTCTATTTTTTCATTTGCTTTTGATTTACTAGGTCAAAGTGATGCCTTAGGATTTAGTTTTTATATTTTCCAGATCCTGTACTGCTTTAGTGTATAACTCTGAAACTCCATGGCCTGTCAGCTACTGTTCTCCCATTTTATTCAGAAAAAACAATTCCTCTCTAGGCCTGAAACTCCATGGCCTGTCAGCTACTGTTCTCCCATTTTATTCAGAAAAAACAATTCCTCTCTAGGCCTGAAACTCAAGGACACCTTATTATCTCAGGCCCTGAGAGATGTAAACAACAATGAACTGGGGAAGGCAAACTTGGAGTAAATGACTTCATTACCTGAAACTGTAATTGGAGGATTAACCCCTGATACGTAAATGGACCAAACTATGAAAAACTCCATCTTGGGTGTAGCCCCTCGGAGACTTTTGACTGTCCCAGGTGTGCCCATTGAAGGCCTTCAATAAATACCAGCTTAATTTTGTCTAGTCTCTGTTTCAGGTAGCTACTCCAAGGCATCAGAAGGAATAAGAAAAGAAGGGCAAAGGATAGATAAAGATTTCCTCCAAAGCTGCATATCTTCCTATACAGCCCAGTAAGTCAAGGCATTTGCATATACTACAGTTGTAGATTACAAGTCATCAAGGCCTGAATCTGTAAATGACTCATGACTGGTTGACTAGCATAAATAATTGTTTATTCTAAAAGCAAGAGCTACATTCTCAAGAAATTAATCACTGGGGTGTTAATCCTCTCAAGACAGGAGAGAAAAAGTCATGGTCATTGTTATGAATAAACTCTGGCTCGATGTCCATATTAAACATTTAGCTCTTTATTAAAAATAAGCGGCATGAGAAGCTCGCCGAGGTTGTCCAAAAATTCAGTTCTATGTTAAAGATATCTGCTGTACAGGATGTCCAGCAGGGGGTGCTGCGCTGTGCTGGTGTATCTGTCTTCTTCGCAGGGTGTTGTGCCGGCATCGCTCTGCAGGGGGCATCTGTGCTGGTTCCTCGCAGGGTGCTGTGCCGGCATCGCTCTACAGGGGTCGCTGTCCTCGCAGGGTGCTGTGCCGTCGTCGCTCTGCAGGAGGCAGCTGTGCTGGACCTTCTTTGCAGCTGATTTCCTATAAATTATGGGCTAAAGCCTTTATTAAATATTCAGCTCTTTATTTAAAAATCAGCTGCCGAAGAAGTTTGCTGTCTAGGATGCTAGGCATGATGTGCTGTGCAGGAAATCCGGGAGGCACTGCAGTACCTTCCACTGACCACTGGTGGTGCAGTGAGGCAGCTGTGACCTCCCCGGGAGTTGCTCAATCTCTCCATGCCAAGGCTGGTCCCCGCCCACCGGCTCCCTCCAAATCACGGCGAGAATTCAAACTAGAAAACTAGAACTAGGGGTGAGCCACCCCCCTCTCAACTCTGTGATATGGATTTTAAGTCTCTCAAATAAGTCAATTTGTGACCAGACGGTGTTTTCCTCTCTAAAAATAGTCCCATGCGCCATAGCGCCTTTCTTATCTGCATACCTCAGGGGGCGGAACTCCCCCCTCTAAGGCGCCGTCCCAGCAGCACGGGGGGAAGAGGACAACCGGCCCCAGCAGCCCCGGTGGGCGGCTGGAAGACAGGACCGTAGCGGCTGTGGGCACCGGCCACGACCTGCGAGCGACAGCGGGACCGCGACGCCACGCCGCACGGAGCAGGCTGGGCAACAGAGACTGCGGCCACATGGCGGGACACTAGCGCCAGCCACTCGGCCCGCCGGGGCGCAGCGCCGCGGGAGTCGCCCCCAGCCAGCGCCGGGGAGCACGGCAGCGGCCCGCGGCAGACGCAGCCCAGGCACCACAGGGCTTCACGCGCCTGAAGGGACATGTCTTGACTTGCTTTCTATACTGCTTGCTCCCCCCCCTGGCCTGCGCCGCCATTCTCCGGGGGAGGTGTCAGCACGCCCGCACCACTGGGCTCCACCACGAGCATGAAGCGGGGCATGGCTGCCTGTTGCAGGGCGCCGAGAAAGTGGGGCACAGACATCGCGGGAGTCGGGGGGGGGAGGGGCACAGCCCCAGTGGGCACCGTGGCGGGCCAGGGCGAGGGAAGGGTGCCGCTGCCCCTCCCGGCCTGAACCCACAACCACCGAAGGGAGCAGTGGGCAGAGACAGGGCAGCCCCGGCCGCTACCCACGTGGCAGCGTGCAGCAGCGACCGCCACGCCCCCAACCACCGCCAGGCCCCGTGCACACCACGGAGGGGGCTGAGGAGGCACCACGCTGTGCCGTACCAGCGGGAGTACCGGATGCAGCCGGTCCAGACGGCATGGCAGTGGGCAGCAGGGCCACGGAGCTCCACGGGCGGTGGGCTGGGCGTGCCCGGCACCGGCGCCAGTGCCCCGCCACACAACTCTGGGGGGGGCCCCCCGCCCTGCCGGCGCCCCGACCCAGGTACGCAGCAGCATGCAGGGATCCCTGTCTGAATCCACTTCTTACAGTCATGATGATGGCTTTTTGTACTGACTTTCATTCAGCTCCCATACTGCTTGGATCTGATCTCTTGCCATTGATGTCTATGCAATCTATGCAAATTATACCATGCAGACCTAGAATCATAAAATGGCTTGGGTTGGAAAGGACCTTAAAGATCATCTAGTTCCAATCCCCCTGCCATGGGCAGTGACACCTCCCACTAGACCAGGTTGCTCAGAGCCCCATCCAGCCTGGCCTTGAACACTTCCAAGAATGGGGTATCCACAACTTCTCTGGAAAAGCTGTTCCAGTACCTCACCAACCTCACACAGTAAAGAATTTCTTCCTTCTAGCTAATCGGAACCTACCCTCCTTCAGTTCAAAGCCATTCCCCCTTGTCCTATCACTACAAGTTCTTCTAGAAAGTCCCTGCCCAGCTTTCTTGTAGGCTCCCTTTAGGTACTGGAAGGCTGCTGTAAAGTTCTCCTTGGAGCCTTCTCTTCTCCAGGCTGAAAAAACCCAACTCTCTCAGCCTGTCTTCAGGCTTCACTGTGGTTGATGATTTAGTTATTGGCAGGCCAAGCGCTACAACATTTCTTCCAGTTTTGGGAAATCCTGTTACAAAACAGAAAATCTCTGCTAAGATTTGTTCTCCCACGTAAGAGAGATTCTTTAAATGGGCATCTTAAAATCAATTAGTCCACATAGACCATTGATATGAAACAACCTTGCCTACTGCATCTGAAGCACATTGCTTTCTTCTGTGGATCAGAATACTTTTTAAAAATAGACTGCCTTTGTGCATGTGTCTCATAAATCTTTTTGGTAGGTTAGAAAGCTGTCACCAACACTGCAGGAAAAACAAAAACTCTCCAATGACATCTTTTCAGTGTTAGAGAATCAAGGCATCACTTTGTTCTGGCCAGGATGTTGTTCTGGCCAGGATGTTGTTCTGGCCAGGATGTGTAACAGAAATAATTTCATCCACACATTGCCCCAGTTGTGCAGAGAAAATCATTCCATCACATAATCTTTACTAGATTTTTTCACATACTTATACAGTCAAGACCCAGAGAAATTCATTGGTTCAATCTTCCTTGGTCCCAAGTTACATAGTTCTTAGTATTTGGTTTCCTACTGGTTATTGATCCCTTTGTCTTCAATGCTAATTAGGTTCTCATTCTTCATTTTCTTATCTATCTTTTCCCAGACCAGGTATCCCAGACCATGCCAGGGGTGATGTTTGGAGTTGATGGTCATTATCTTTTGTGTATCTTCTGTTTTACTCCCAGTCTGTTGAGATGTTAAGAGTGGTGAAACAGTCCTTGGAAAAAAAACTTCAATTCCTTTCCCCCTGGGCAAAGGCGAACAAAACTCCTGACTAAAGTTATATAAACATTTTAAACTTTGCATTGTGAAAAACGAGATTCACATTTCTGGTAAAATTTAAAAGGTTTAATAATAAAAAAAAGACAATAAGAGACACAAAAGCAAAATTACAAATTACAGCCGGGTGCCTGGCATTCAGCACTAACTCAGAAAACACTTCTTTAAATGCATCAGCATGTTGCATATTCATGGACCCTCATGTGTTAATCAAACATTCCTTTGAGCTCCCCTGCTTGGTCTCAACCCCCAACCTGCCCCCATTCCATCTTGCAGATCAATCTCCTTGTGGGTCCATCCAGTTGCCTTCACATTCCCTGATAACAGAGGTTCAATAAATTCCTCCCCTGGGGCTCTGGTCACCGCCATCTTCATCCAGATAAGATAATCCAAGAATGGGGGGAATTTTCTGATTATCTTTACAATTCTCTGGGCTATATGAACAAAAGCAGTCTCCATTTTAATACCATGCTATAGCCCAAGAAATAGATATTTATCACACTACTGTTATTAATAAATTATGGGCTGAAGCCTTTATTAAATATTTAGCTCTTTATTAAAATTAGCTGCGTGGGAAGATTGACGAGGTGGGTCCAAAATTTCAGTTCTCTGGCGAAGAAATCTGCAGTCCTGGATGCCTGGCAGGATGCGCTCTGCAGGAAGTCGCAGCAGGGGGTCTTGTGCAGCAGTCCGTTGTGCAGGACTCAAGAAACCCGTGAGGTGAGCTGCAGTACCTTCCACTGACCACTAGCGGTACAGTGAGGCAGAAGCTTCCCACCTCCCCCCGATCTGTCTAAACTGGTGGCTCAGTCTCTGTCTCAAGCCGGGTTCCCCGCCCCAAAATTTACGGCGAAAATTCAAACTAGGACCAGAGGTGGATTCACCCTTCCCTATACACGTGGTGTGGAATTTAAGTCCCTCAGATATGTCAGTTTGTGGCTAGACGGTGTTTTCTTCTCTAAAATAGTCCCATCAAGCCTAGCGTCTTTCTCATCTGCATGATCTCCACCTCTTCCCGCCTCAGATGCTAATTCGGGCATGTCTGGGCTTGTCTCATTTCTCATTCATTGCTCGCTGTTGTACTGTGACGCTGGCAGCCGCTCCCCAGCCGGGAGCGTCAACGCCCACAGCAGCACCAGCAGCAGCGGCAGCCGTGGGCACCGGCTGCTGCCAACTTCTCTGCCGCCGCTCACCACCGGACCGCACTGCTCGGCCATGCTCAGTCGATTCCGCCTGCCTTGCTGGGCTCCCGCCGCCCCGCCGCCGCCACAGCCGCAGCTGCAGCTGCTGCTCCTCCCCGCCCGAACTTGCAACTCTTGAAGGGAGCGGCGGGCAGGGACAGGGCAACCCCGGCCACCACTCACGCGGCCACGGAGTGCCGTATTGAGCTCTGCCCACACCGGCGGTAGCGACCGCCGTGCCTCCGACTACTGCCGCCGCCTCCACTGCCGCTGCTACTCCACTCGGGGCTCCACGCGAACGACGGACGGGGGGCCGAGGCACCGTGCCTCCGTGCCGTGCCAGCAGGAGTACCGGATGCAGCCGGTCCTGCTATGAATAAATCATGGCTCGATGCCTTTATTAAAGATTCAGCTCTTTATTAAAAATAAAGCAGCGGGGGAAGCTTGCCTAAGTAGTCAAAGAAATCTGCAGTCTGGGATCTCAGTGGAGGTCTCTGGTGCAGGAGCTCCCTGGTTCCCACGAGCCTGGTGGATGAGCTGCAGTACCTTCCACTGATCACTGGTAGTACAGTGAGGCAGAGGCTCACCCCCCACCCATCTGTTTTTTCCAGTAATTCTGGCTTTGCCCAAGCTCGGTTCCTTGTCCCAAAAGTCATGGCGAGTGTTTTGGGGCTAGGGGTTGATAAAGTTTGCTTTCCCCTTGCCCATAATGTGTAATTTAAGCCACTTGAATGGTTCTATCCATGTTAAAACACCGTCCTTCCCTTCTAAAAACTGCCCCATGATGCATCAGGTCTCTTCATTTACATCAGGGGTGGATCAGTTCCTTCGACTAGCCCGAGCATGCTATATGCATTGTCTTCCCCCCGGGGCGGCTTTGCCCATCCAGCTGCACAGAGACGGGGAAGGGGGAGGGGGCCGCCCGACACATCCACGTCCGGCCCGCCGAAGTCACGCCGGTCAACACTGCCCCAGTATGGAATCTGCCCGCTCAGTTCCTGCACCGGGGCCGCGCCGTCTCCCACGGTCCTCGTCCGTCCCGCCGGGCCGCGCCCGCCAGCTCCGCCGGGCCATTCCTGCACCGGCACCAGGCCGCCCGACATGGCTGCCGCCGAAGCTGGACACAGCCGGCCCTGGCGTTGGGGCAGCATGGGGGCCACGGCACCGCGCCGGCAGCTCCACCGCACCAGCCGCGCGGGTCCGGGCCGCAGCCTCGGCCGGCGCAGTCCGGGCCACGCGGGCCCAGCGCGTCCCAGCTCCCGCCGCACCCCCAGCCCCGGCTGAGAGCTGCAAGGGGGAAAGCCGGGGCCGGTGGCCAGCACCTCCGGCGGCAATGCCAGGCTCGGCTCTGTGTGCTAAGCACGGAGTAGGGTCCGGGGTCAGACCACCACCGCCTCCTGCCCCTGGCGGCCCCCGCACAGCCGCCGGGCTATGCGCCTGCCATTTACCCCGCCAGGGCCACGGGGGAGCCGAGAGAACGGGGCACAGGCACCGCGGGAGCCAGGGGAACAGCGCGCTCCAGGCATGGGGCTCCTCACGCCCCCAGCCTGGAAACGCATCCAAGTCCATTTATTACAGGTCCAGGCGGCACGGCGGTGGGGCCACGGAGCTCTATGGGAGGTGGGCTGGCCGCACCCAGCACTGGCGCCGGTGCCCCGCCACGTGACACCGAGGGGGGGGGGGGGGCCAACCTCGCGCCCCGCCGGCGCCTTGCCGACAGTCTGACCCAGGCATGCAGCAGCATGCAGGGATCCCTGTCTGAATCTATTTCTTACACTACTATTTCTAATTTTTGTTAATAGTAGAAATAAAAGAAACTATATTAATACAGCAAACTTTTCCAACATTATACATATAGCATTCATTTTAATATTTGCAAAAAGCCAATAACATAGTATGTACTTACAACAGTATCATTTCCAACAAAGCTAGTTTGGAAAAAAATACACAGACAATATTAAAAGGAATATAAAAAAATTTTAACTTTTTTCTAAGTTTTTTCTAGCATTGACTGTAACCACTTGTAATGGCTTTAAAAAGAAAAACTCACTGGGAAAAAAAGTTAATACTGCTCGAGCTCCTCCCCCCTGCCCAACAGTGGAGGGGAAAACAAAGAAAACAGGACTGTGAGAGGTAAAAACAAAAACATTAGTCACAATTATACTGAGGCAAAACGCACAAACAACACAACAATACAGAGGAAAATGGTTTAACTACAAAACCAACAAAGGCAAAACCAAAATGGTAGCTCCCCTCACGCTGTCTGCCACGTGGCACCTGGGAGAACAGGCAGCACACCAGAGAGGCTCTTGTGGCTCAAACCTCCTCCCCCCAGCCCGGGAACAATGGAAAAACAGGGACAAAACAAAACCCGATGAGCTACTTCAAACCCGGAACTATGCTGCTAAGATACGTGGTCATGGCCAAGCTCCCTCCCCATGGCAGAAGCAGTGGTGGTGGGGGGGG
>WAAE01020644.1:0-23043 GCA_013400495.1 Nicator chloris
CCCTTCCTGCCCAGGGAGAAGAGGAAGCCAGAACCTCCACCCAAGAAATGTGACATCAGCTGGCGGCGGAAAAAGAGACATCGAAGGAGCTCCATTTAACTCTCTCTGTCTTCCTTCAAGCATCCCTTCCCTATATATCCCTAAAGGATCTGGTAACAATTGCTAATATGTTACTTTTATTTTACAGTTTCATGTTCTCCTCCACCATGGCTCTACCCTGGATCGGAACCCTTTTCTTAATATCTTTGCTGTTAACCCTGGTGCATGCTCAGCCAGAAATTCTTGGCCCAGATGTAATCGAAAGACCAAGGAAAAACATGTGGTTGGCTCTGGCCGAGTCAATCGGCCAAGATCACATGTGCCTAGATGCTTCCTCGCCAGCAAATGTTCTGTCGTCCTGTCTGGTGGGGATCCCTTTCGAACGTGAGGAGTTTCCATCTACCCTCACCAGTCTACCCTTCCATGCCCTTCCCCCTCCCAAACCTATTAATCCTTTAATTGCTTGGGAGGAATGGGTCAAGAAACTACCTATACCCAATGCCGAACCTCAGCCGATCAACCTGGTAGGGTCAAGAAAGGCATCTTACTGCCTTGAGTTTGCTACCCTAATTCGCAATCCCCACTCTCTCACCGTGGTCACACCTAGGAATAACAATTATACTGAGAGAGAATGGTGTGCTGAAGTTAATAAATCTAAGTTAACATCATTAGTTGAGGCAGAAAAGAGAAGTCTCCCTAAGGGAATGTTTCTAATTTGTGGTGAAAGGGCATGGGCAGGCATCCCCCCTCGCCTTTCCGGAGGTCCATGCACCCTAGGCAAGCTGAGCATGTTTGGGCCAAACCGAACTAAACTTATCCATTGGCAATCCAAAAAGGAAAACGAAAAACAGTCAAGGCAATTGGTCATCGTCAAAAGAGAATCTATTAATTTGGACCAGACCTGTGACGAGAAAGTCACCCATTGGGCTGTTGGCAAAAGCGTTGCTATCACCGTTGTTTTGCCTTGGGTAGCAACAGCGAAAGCTCTAAATGAATTGGCACATTTAGAGTGTTGGTCGGCCAAACAGGCAAACCTTACTTCAGCTGCCCTTTCGGACCTTCTGCAAGACGAGGAGACACTCAGACAGGCGACCCTCCAAAATAGGGCAACAATCGACTTCCTTCTACTGCAACATGAGTACACCTGCGAGGATTTCGAAGGAATGTGTTGCCTTAACTTCACGACGAAAGCTGAGAACATCCGAAAAACCATCAACAACATGAAGGACATGGTAAATCAAATCCAGCAAGAAACCGCAGACTGGCTGAGCAACATTTTCAAGGGATGGGGACTCACGGGGTGGGCCATGTCTTTGGTGAAAGGTGTTTTTATTCTTTTATTTGTTATTATTATCATTTGTATTTCAATCTGTGTTATCAAGTATATGATTTCCCGCCTGTTAAGGAAGAGTGTTACCTCCCCTCCTATCCCTGATGTATGGGCTGTCAAACTCCCAGAGAATGACAACTACTACGTAGTAGCACTCCCCACCAGTGATTCCGAGGAGGATCCTGAGTGCGACCTCCCAGAAGGTTTAGAAGTGGAAGGTTACCCTACTCAGCAGGCGTGGTTTGCAGATTTATATCCCGAATCTGAGTTCCTTCCTACCCCTCACCAATTCACTTCCTTTTAAATTTCGAATCCCCTTTCTTTTAAAAATTAAAAAAGGGGGAGATGTTGTGGTTTATGATCAATGGTTTGTTCCTTTACTCCCCTGCTGTTAATGCTATTTGGTTCTCCCTGAGTTGCCAATCAGTTGTCTCCTCCCTGTTCTCCAGATCCTTCTCTATCAATCCTTGTATCCCCTCCCTCTGGATCCTGTCTGTCACTCGGCAGTCCTTCCTCCCTTTCTGGATAGTTCCATAGAGGGCGTCGAGTGATAGGCAGAGATCCAGAGGGTCACTCCCTTCCCTAATCCTGTTGGTTTCTAATTATGTCAATCATTGTTGGGGCTCTCCACCCCTTTGCTGTCATTGGAGAAGTTGATGTTAACACCCATTGTAACACCCCCGTATATAAGATGTATGCACTGCCTTTCAGGCGCTCTCAGCAGCAGGCTCTCTCAGTGACAAGGCTCTCTCTCTCTGAGGGGGTCTAATAAACTGAACTTTGCCCCTGCAGAGAGTCTCTCCCTCTTTCTTTGCCATCGCCGCTCTGCCTCTGAAGGTCCTCTCAGGGCATAAGAACCCACAAGGAGCAGACCGAAACCCTGGGACCCGTGACAGCCCAGGGTGGAGTGCTGCCCAATTAACTGGCGCTGTTCCTCACGAGCTAGCCGGGGACAGTGTCCAGTCGGATACTGAGGAGGAACAACGGCAATGAAATACTGTAGTAATGCAATCAAGTGTTGTGCCTCCCTACAATGTAGGTCATATACTGCAAGGGTCATACGAGCTTGTTGCAACATGTCCCGGATTGTAAAGTTGTTGGTTTGTGGGTTTTGTTACAAGGTAATACCTCAGCTTCCTCCAGAGACCTTGCACAGGGGCACTGCTGCCCAGTAGCCTTTAGCAGGCCATCTATCTCCCTGCTGCCAGAGTTGGATATATGACAAATCAGTTCAAATTCAAAAAATGGGTGGGTGGGAAGAAGACAGAGTTATGGGCATTTGTTCTGTTTTATGGTATATTACAGTATCCTCACCTTGACAAAGTTCATTATTTTTATGTATTACTGTTCAGGTATTCACTGAATATGGTGCCCACACAAATGCACACATTTACTGCAAAAGTTTCTGTTGAAATCTCAGCCAGCTAAGCAGCATTAAGGCTGCCAATACCTCCTTCAACCCCAATACCTCCTTCAACCTCAAAGAGCCCAGAGCAGCAGCCACAGTGTGGAAAGCGCTTCCCTTCTATAGGGAGGGCTTGGGGAAGTTGGATAAATGCTCTTTATCAGTTTGCTTAGTGTAATACTGTTAGTTCTTTAGTCAGAATTAATCTTTAGCATGTTTGTGAGATACATGTGAGGGCATTATAAAGCAAGAGATTTTAGGAATTTTTAGGGTAACTTAGGAAGACAAGAAGGATTAGATTGGTCAGAAGAAATACAGATAGTGGAATCTGCCATGATGTTTGGGGAGTTTTGCCATTTCTTTTTTTGTCTTTTCCTTCTAATCATGTAATTTCTTTATAGTTGGGCTGCCTACAGAATTTTTTTGTTGTTGTTGTGTTGTACAGACCTCAAACATTAGTGACAAATTTTCATAACCTTTTCTCCTATAATCAACTGTATCGACAAAGAGAAAAAGGTATTTCTCAAAAGGTAAAATTGATTTGTAATATTCTTTTTACAATATAATTTTCAGTTGAATTGGAAAGAGATCAAAGGAAAAAATAAAAACCAGAATATCAAGTGAAAATCCACTATACATTTTTCTGCAAGTTGAAGCTTTATTTTCAACAGGCAGGAAGCAACAATAGACATATGGAAATTTTGTTCCATACTGTCAACATGATTCCAGGAAAAGTAAATTTGTATATATGCTGTGATTTAATTAGTTTGTATACTAAATGTTAGAAATACCTACCATACCCTTGGGGTTGTTTGCATTTGAAGTTTGTTGTGGTTTTATGTTTGCTAATTTGTGATGGTTTTAGTGTTTGCTTTTTTGTGAGATAATGATTAGGAGAAAATAAAAAGAGAAGTAGGCTTAAACTTAAGAGTTACAAAAATAGTTTATTTACACACATTAAAGAATGAAGAAAAGAAAAAGAAAAGTTGAACTTTTAAAACACTTCTCTCTACAATCTATTCACTTTCTCACAAATAAAATCTTTGCATTATTTTGGGAGATGAGTCTGTTGAGTTTTATGGAGACTTGCTACAAGAAAAATTAGTCTTCTTGTGGCTTTTATGTTACGAATTTGTTGTCTAGAAACTTTGTAGACTGTGAAATTTTATTTATAGTAGCTTTTTTCTGGCTACATATGGGCTTAGCTGGTTTGGGGTACTATTTTAAAAAGCTTATCTAGTATACAACAAAAATTTTCTCTGTCTACAACTTTTGACTAGAATGAGCATTTTTGTAAACAACCACTAAAAAATAGTCTATTCTCTACGGTTTTGTAAGAGAAATCTAATTAAAAATGTCTACTCTTTAATCTCTCTTTTAATAGCTTTATTAGTTCTTTTACTCTATGCTCTTTCTTTATTTCTAATTACAGTGCCTATTTGTTGAGGAAGGAAGGGGTTAAATTCTTGCTTAGGTTTTCTCTCTCTTTTCTAGCTGCAGCTCTTACTGTTGAAATCTCAGAGCTGCGATGGTGTTGGGGGAGAAAGATGTTATTTTTTCTTGGGCTAGTGGCACAGCCTGGCCCCGCACTCTCGCTGGCCACTATGGGGCCTGTGACTCTGCCTGGCTTTAGCTGCTGCCACGGGCAGAGTGGCCCATGGCACAGCCGAGTCGCAGCCTCCCCTCCTCCGCCCCCTCTGCCGGCAGCCGGGGACGGGGGGAGAAAGGGCGACCCGCCGGCCAGGCCAGGCTACCTTCTCCCCTCATGGGAAAGAGCAGTGAGGCCTGGCCTCCTGAGTCACCCTCACAGTCAGGCCACAGGGGTGGCCTGATTGTTACTTCTTGGCTGGCTGGAAAAGCAAAAGGACTGTCTTCTGGAATTCTCTGATATTTCACCATGTGTTTCATGCAGACATGGTTCTATAACTTTTATGACTTCTTAAAAAATCACTTCTTGACTAAACTACCACAAAGTTACAGTGAAATATCTCTTCAAATAAAGATCTAGGACTACTGTAGAAATAAAGTTGTTTTCTATTAAGGTGAGTCACGAAATTGCACCTTCCCACATACTCTAAGGCATCACTTCCAAACATGGTACAATATTCACTGTTGAATGTAGTTCTGGACCATCCTGACTGCTTAGGCCATTGATGCACAATGTGAGAGAGAGTTGTGGATATGCCTGGCTTCCTTCTTAGAGCACATGGTTTCAAACTTATGGATTCAAAACATACATGAGAGCATTAATGGTGTTCTGTAATAATTAGCATTTTTTCACCCCCAAGGTAAATCCTAAAAAAGATCAAAACTTGTCTCTAATATATATAATCTTTGCATTAACGTAGGTGACTGATACTTGGTCAATTTTTTATGCTTTAGATGCTAAGTCAGGTTTTCAAGCCTGTATTTTAAACAAATACAACACAGCAAAACATAAGCTAATTTTGGTTGACACTTATTTATCTTTCTAGACTGACAAACACAAAATAGACTTTCTGAAGCAGATATTACTAATTTTATACTTGCAACTGGCTTTTTTTAAAGTATAATGTTTGCTGCTCTGATGAGCATTTTTGTTACTCTTTTTAATATTCATCAATACTAGTTAATTAGAAAACTAAACTGATATTTCTATCTAACTTTATATAACGTATCTGAGACATTGGTCTTTGCCTTGATGTTGCTAAACAGAACTTTGTCCCCACCTATTTGTTGTTGCTTTAGTCTCCTTAGACTATATCTGCACCTAAATATTTGCAGTTCCCAGAATGTTTTCCCAGTTGTGGATAATTTGGAGAATAATCAGGATAATGCTGTATTCTCTATATTTAATTAAATACTTCCCTTCTGTTATGCTTTCTGGAGATGGAACTTAGTACTTTTGGGATACTTAGAGATGCAGAAAACTGACTTTATCTGTTTTGGGGGTGCAACTCTAGTATTACATAATGGCACTGATGAATGTATTTCTTAAGAACTGAATGACTCTGAAAGAAGCCTCTCCCCAAAAATATTCAGAATTTCTTTTCTTAATCCAATGCTTTACTCTTATAGCCAGTGCTGCAAAGTTTACAGGAGCTTCTCTGTCTGCCCTGCATCTTTGCTTTATGCTGAATCAGCTTTTATTTTGTATAGCAGATCCATTGTACATTTTTTTTCTTGTGTATTGTTGTGGTTCGACATGGTATGCCAAACATTCTCCACCAATTCTCCTAGGTTAACTATTTTTCCCATCTGTGAGGGCATGGCCAGAAACAAAAGCAAAACAATCTCAACTTATGCATTACAAAGATAGATTTATTCACATACACTCAGAGAAAAGAAAAGAAAAAAACCATGAAAATGTCAAAAAGCACTTTTTCCCTCCTTCCCTAAACAACATTTTCAATACAATCCAAACATTCATGTCCAGTGTCCCAACCCCCCTGCACCTTGCCCGAATGCTGCATGGGTCTTCTCTCAGTGTCTGGGAATGTTTCAAAATGCTTATCCAGTGTTCAGTGAAAATTCACCCAGTCCACACTGCTGCTAGATATAGCATTTTCCCAAATCTACTAAGAAAAATCGTCAACTTTCTCATGAAATCTTCTTTCTTCATCTTTTGTCTTTCAGCAATGTCATTGAAGGAGGAGAAAAGGGTTAACAACCTGTTTTCAGTTCGCAGCTTCCCACTGACGTCACATGCTGCGGGGGTGAGGATTGGGGCTCTTGGCCTCCCCTCACTCTGCTCACAGCCACCCCACAGCCCTGAGCGGGGGGGGAGGTGGCCCTCGCTCCCTGCTGCCCCATCTTCCCTTCTCACCCCCCCTGGAGCAACGGGGGGGGAGGGAGCTCTCTCTGGATGTGCCCTGCCATGGCCCCCTGTGGCTGCCGTTCCCAGCCCGGCCCCGTGGCCGCCGCCTCCCTGTGGCGGCCCCGCCACTGCCCCGGCTCAGCCTGGCTGCCCGCCCTCCCACAGGCTCGGTGCCGCCGCTGCCCACCTCCGCTCCCGGGGTAGGCCCCATGGCGCCCCGCAGCTGCTGCTGTGGTGGCTCAGCTCAAAACGGAGTGGCTCCGCCGTGGCCCACCGCCACCTTCCCTTTCCCCCCCCCCACCCTCACTAAACAGTGGGGTGGTGGAGGGGAGGAAAAAGGGCCCCCCTGCCTCCTGGGTCCCCCCAGGCCACCCCACGGTCTTGGCCGTGGGGTGGCCTGGGCTGTTACCTGCTGGCCAGCAGGAAGGCAAAAAGGGCAGAACTTCCTGCCAAGTCTCTTTTTAACACTTTTGGCCAGTGGGAGGTGTTCCACCAGACGTAACATCCTGGTCCCTGGCTCAAACCATTACAGTATTTGTTCTCATTTTTTTAGGGAATGGCCAAACAGGTGAAGATATGACTGAGTGTACAAATAGAAACCACATATCCAGTAGTATTCAGCAAAGAAAGAAAGCATTCTTTCGCTTTGTAAAAATACATTGATACATTGCATAATGATGAGATTCATCATGAATGAACAGCCTTGCCCAAGAAGAATTTTTTTGCTGTTCGGTGTTTAACATTTTGATTTGAGCATTTCTTGTTACAAAATGACATGCTATTAGTCTGCAATAACTTCAGGAAGCTTTCATAACACACATTTAGCCAGAATTAACAACATGTGGCTTGTCACATCTTACTTTTAAGATCTTTGAAGGTAACTTTTTGATTTTTGTCATGCCATGCTCAGTAAATTAACACACATTGTGGAGCTCTCTGTCGCTTGGAATCCAGGTATTTCGACCCATCTAAGATTTAGGCAGGACTGTTCAATTCAAAGTTCTCCAACAGGAAAGAACAGTTCTACAGTTGGTGGGCAAGCTGGCCATCCATTAGGAAAAATTAATTCAGCACTCCAGGAAAACATCCTCTACACAGTTTAAGACATCTTGCGGTGAGCAATTTCTGTTGAAATTGCAATTGGTTTAAATAAATGGTTTTGCCCCGTCCCTCCCCGAGAAACTCCCCCATGGTGTCCCCCAGTTGTCATTCACCCTCACCCCTCCCATTCTTCTAGACCCTTCCCTGCCTATCCAAGTTGGCCCATGCCCCCTTTCCAAATAAAGTGTTCCCTATCCCTCCCCTTGGCTTGTCAATCCCCAGAACTCACTCCCCTTGTTCCAGAGTCTTCTTCCTTCCCCGATCCCTGATAGTGTTTTGGGAGCTGGCCACTCCCTTGCTTGATTTTAGCTGGTGGTTGTATTGATTGAAGTTTTATGTACCCCTCCCCTTTGAAATTTTGATTGGATTGTTGTTGGTGCCTTCCCCTTGTTCCTCCCCCCTTTATAAAATGCTGCACACCCTTTGTTGGGGGCTCTCGAGCTCGGTGGTTGTCACGGCAACACCTGCTGTCGGCAGCTCCCGAGTTGAGGGTCCTTCTGCCACACTCTTCCTGCCCTTCCCAGTAGCGACAATAAACCTGCTTGGGAAATAAGCAACCTTGTGGTGCCCTCTCATCTCTTGCTCCACTCTCTCATCGCTCTCTACACCATCCACCCTGAAGAGGTCCATATTGTGTCGGCAGTGGGTGACTCACGGACTGCCCCTTGACCGGGAAGGCTCAAGCGAGACCCCTCTACAAGGAGTCTCGTGGCACCCTGACAGGCCACGCCCCTTAGGAGGTATAGTCAGCCAAGCCGGGGTTGTCACTTGCCACAACTCCAGGGCAGACGCAACAAAGACATATGGTTCATGAAAAAGCTTGGAAAAGGTGTCAGCACATGGTGGGGGGGATCATACAATTCTGAATGGACTGGTGAGTATGGTCAGGACTGTTCGTAGGAAAACAAAAGGTCTTCTATGGGTTTGAAAGAGAGATAAGTGAATATTCACAGATATGCATTCTGCACTGTTTCATTCTATGCTTTTGCAGTTCAGTGCAACCTATAATAGATTAATATAATGACTGAGTTACCTAGACTATCAGGATAGCAGAATCAATTGATTGTCATCTTCTGTGTTAACTTTCTGCAGATGTATAGTTTCAACATTCTGATTTTAAAAGAGAAGCACCGCACCACTTTTCCCTTTCAAAATGATGTATTGTTAAACAAAGACATAAACTAAACATATATTTAAAACAATGCACTCTAAATCCAGCTGAAGGCAAGTTCTGTATGCAAAAGAATATACATATATAGGTACATATATATACACGTACAAGCACCTTATAAAAACAAAATCTCTGCAGTAATTCAGTTCTGAAAATGCAAGAGTCTTTGCTAATTGCATGAAACTCCACTCTATTATATAGTGTTTCAAGATCAATATACATCAGAATGTTTCAAAATGTACACTAGGTCAATGCAGTCTAATTCTTAAGCCGTGAGGATTTAACATTAAGTTGTATACAAAAACAAGCAAATAAATTCAGTGTAGGTGAAAGCAATGTCTTATTTTCCTTCACTAGTTCCTAATACTTTAGAGCAGAATGACATGACTGCTTGGACAGTGGATTGATTTTTGCAGTCTGGAGCCTTACACTTTCAATAAATGCAAAGACTGGCAAGTACTGCAGCATGATACTAATAGCAGGCAATGAGGCAGTGCTAAACAATTTCCTGGTTGATTTTTCATTTGTATTTAAATAAAAAGTGATTGATCTGACATTGAGGAAACATCAAAATTAACTGCTTCTAATGTAACATCTTTGTCAAATGTAGGTTATTTCATTCAGAACTTGAAAAGCTACTGAAGCAGAAAACAAAAAAGGAGTGTATGCTCAGACAAGCTAAATTTCTTAAGAAAATGAAACTAAGAATTTTCTGTCCCTACAATCACTTGTACCAAATCTGATTCCTAAGAATACATATGTTTAGCATTGGCGAAAAAGGCCAACTGCGGCAGGAAGGATCCAGCACAAGGGCAAGGGAACTGATGAAGGGTCTGGAGCGCAAATATGACAAGGAGCAGCCGAGGCAGCTGGGGCTGTTCAGCCTGGAGAAAAGGAGGCTCAGGGGGGACCTGATCACTCTTTACAACTCCCTGAAAGGTGGTTGTGGCCAGATGGTGGCCAGTCTCTTCTCCCTGGCAAGTGACAGTACAAGAAAAAGCAGCCTCGATTGTGCCAGAGGAGGCTTAGATTGCATATAAAGGATAATTTCCTCCCTGAAAGGGCAGTCAGGCATTGGAACAGGCTGCCCAGGGAAGTGGTGGAATTGCCTGGCTGTAAGTGTTCAAAAGGCCTATGAATATGACATTTGTTCTCTTAGCCACCTGACAACTATGTGGTACACCTTGTCCTATCATTACACGACCTTGTGAAAAGTCCCTCTCCAGCTCCCTCATAGCTTCACCTTAGGTACAGGAAGGTGCTAGAAGGTCTCCCTGGAGTCTTCTCTTCTCCAGGCTGAACAGCCCCAGCTCTCTCAGCCTGTCTTCATAGGCGAGATCTCCAGTCCCTTGACCACCCTCATGGCTGTCCCTTGACAGCTCAGGGAGGTCCAGGTCCTTATGCTGGGGGTCTCAGCACTGAATGCTCCAGGTGAGGTCTCATGATAGCTGAACTCAGGGGAAGAGCCAGCCCCCTAGACTTGCTGGTTACATTTTTAATGTAGCCTAGGACATGTTTGGCTTTCTAGGCAGCAAGCACATATTTCTGGGTTACGACCAGCTTCTCATCCACCAACACCCCAAGTCCTTCTTCCCAAAGCTGCTCTTAGTGAAGACATGTTGGCTGTCAATCATGTCCTTATTTTCTAAGTGCCTTACCATAGTCCTAAGAAGGGTTTGCTCTGTGATCTTGTTGGGTGCTGAGGTGAGACTCACTGGGCTGTAGTTCCTTCAGTCTTCCTTATTTCCCCTTTTAAAAATGAGGTTGATATTTCCCCTTTTCCAGTCATGGGAACACCACCTGATCATCACAACATCTCAAATACAGTGACTTAGCCTCTTCCTCTACCAGTTCCCTCAGGACTTGTGGACATATCTCATCAGAACCCATGGAATCGTGCACCTTCAGTTTCCTTAGATGTTCTTGAATCTGAACTTCTCCTACTGTGGATGGTTCTTCATTTTACTTATCCCTGCCTTTGCCTTCCGTGACTCAGGCAGGGAGGCTGGAATCACTTGCCTATAAAGACTGAGGCAAAAAAGTCAGGAAGTAATTCAGCTTTCTCCATGTCCCAGGTAATCTCCTATATTCTTCTGGAGAGGCCCCCACATTTTCCCTCTTCTTTATTTTACCACTGACATACCTACAGAAGCTTTTATTTTCACCCTTGATGTCCCTGGCTAAGTTTAATACTACCAGTGCTTTATCCTTCATAACTGATCCCTGGCTACTCAGACAAGTTTTCTGTATTTCTCCCAGAATATCTCTCTTTACTTCTCCCTCCATAGGCTTCCTTATAGTATTTGAGTTTCCAGAAACTCCTTCTTCATCCATGCAGATCTCCTGTGGGTTTGCCTAACTTCCTTTTTGATGGGATGCATTGCTCATGACCTTGTTTATTAACCAGCTTCCCTGTGCCCCTCTCCAGAGCTTTATCCCATGATACCCTAAGAAGCAGACCCCTGAACAGGCCAAGTCAGATATCCTGAAGTCCATGGTGGTGAACTTGCCATGCTCCCTCCTCATTGCGCCAAGCACCTTGGACTCCACCATTTCATGGTCACTGCAGCCCTGAAGCTTCATATTCCCCACCAGTCCTCTTCTTTTCAGTGAGAATGAGGTCCACCATAGCACTTCTTCTCCCTGGCTCCTTGTCTTAGTTTGAAAGACAGGTGTCCGCTAGGGAAAGCCAGAGCCTCCCTTGGAATGGAGAATGTAAACCCCCTACCTCTGAACTATTATAATTTTGGAATTAAGGGGCTCTCAGGCAAAGGTAGGGGGGTAGGAATAACTGTTCTTTACCAGTATGTGTAACAAGGCAAACAAAACAACAACTACAGCATTAACAACAAAACAGCACCAGGAACCTTGCGACAGCTTTCTCGGCCGAGAGAGGAAGGGATGGAGGAGAGGCTTTGCTTCATGAAACCCTGGGGCAGTTTGATCCCAGTGCGCCTGTAGGACTCTGAGGAGCACCAAGCTGGAACAGTAGGAATGAGCAGAAACCCCAGGCTGGTGGATTGATGTGAGTGCCAGAGTCTCTTCACCTCAGCCAGCCCACTGGCACCTGTGTCATATGTGGGCTGCCCCCAGAGAGGCGTGCAACCTGGGCGTGCGGCTGTAGGGCACTGTTGCTGTATGACACAAGATGGTGCGATGCCAAGGACAGGGACAAGGACAAGGGAGAGGCTTTCTGTATGGTTTCCGAGAGATGTTTATTCCCCAAAAGGGTCAGAGACAGAAAAGGCACTGAACACAAGCATACAGCAATTTATACATGGGGGAGGGGTCATGGGAGGATACAATTCTATAGCCAATCTCACACTTGTGGGAGGAACATAAGGTGGGGTTTACAATGTAAGGGCCAATAGGGAGCACAAGGGGTGGGGAGCAAGCTGAAATAGCCACTGGGGCATCGAAGATTATGGGATTTCCAGAGTGGGAGGGACTGGCACAGGGTAGGATTGACAGCTGGGTAAGGGAGGGATGAAGAATACTCTGCATAAAGGGGCATGTCAAGGGTCAGACAGACAACCAGGACTAAACCAAATACAGTGAAAGGGGGAAGTACAAAACAGACTATTGAAAATAAAAACACAATAAAAACTACAACAAAAACACACCACAACAGTGAATGAGATGTATCAGAAGCTCCCCGGTGGTAGCTGGAACTGGCAGGGCAGGAGGTGCAGGGCTACAGCATAGCAAAGAGACTCAGAGCAATGCCTAAGAAAAGAAGAGATGAGGAAACTGTGGGGGTGTCGTAGCAGCGGCCCAGCTCCAGCAAGGCAGGAGAAGGTGACCTCAGAATTCCTGGACGCATGAGCAGATGGTGGTAGATCTCTAGGTAGGACTGGACTTTGGTGGTGACAGTGAATCCGCCTTGCAGTAAGCAACAGCTTGGCCATCCTCCTTCCAATGCTGAGAGCAAGAGAGAGTGCAGCTGCCCCCAGCCCCATCCTTTACCTGCCCCAAAACTCATGGTATCTTCCCCCTTCAAGAGAAATTCCCAGAGACAAAAGAAATGTAGCCAGGTGCTACACTCCTCTCCTCTGGCCAGTTTGTTCTAAGCACCTATAAGGACCCAGCAGTTAGTTTCCTAGCAACTTATGGGAAAAAATTCTATAAGTAAAGAAGAAACAAATCTAACCCCCGACATTCCTCTGTGACTTGGAGAAGGAAGTATTCATCAAGGCATTCCAGGAGCCTCCTGGACTGTGTTCTGCTGTGTTCATCCAGCAGATATTGGGCTGGTTGAAGTCCCCTGTGAGGACCAGGGCTTATGAACATGAGGCTGCTCCTCTCTGTCTGTGGAGGGACTCATCTCCTTGATCTTCCTGGTCAGGCAGCCTGTTGCAGAACCCCACTGTAATGTCACCTGCCCCTGCCCTCCCTGTAATTCTGACCTATAAGCCCTTGGTTGGCTCCTCATCCTTCTGGTTGGCACCAGAAGCTGACTTACAGGCCAGAGTGGCTGGAATACCTTTGTGCTGCCCTTCAGGAGCTTTCTTGCTGACCTGCCATCCCTCTCTAGGCCCTGAGAATCTCTTGCTGGCCCTGGCATCCAAATAGTAAGAGATGGATTGTTCGTCATGGATGCTGACGTTCCCCTTCCTTCAGCAACTACAGTAGGTCTTCACGTCCATATCCAATGACTGCAGCAGTCCTTACTGCTCTTCAAAGATGGAATCCAACACTTCAACATTTTTGTCCAGTGGGAGAAATGGAAAATTATGAATAGTCAAACTCTGAGGTATGTTCTGTAAGATATTAGAAAAAACTCCAAACATGGGAAAACTTAGCAATGATACAAGCTTCTTGGCTTCTTGGCAAAGATCCACTGAAATTTATTGGCCAAATTTTTGTGTACTATCATAGTTTTAACAATTAGGGGGCAAGGAACAGGCAGGGTGGGAAAGGGAATGCTATTCTTGGCAAAAGAAAATAAAATAGTGGTGCCAACACATACATCCTAACTTTAAGACATAGGTGTATCTCTCAATGACAGTAATTTATAAAGAAGCACACACAATAGAACATGTGTGTAGAATATATTCTCAGGATGTGCCTAATTCTCAATGCAGCCAATGCATCTTAAATAGTTCCTCAAAATATTGGGCAGAAGCACACGCCAGATACACACGTTTTCAGGTCCAGTAGATTAAATCTGTAAAAATTAGGAGCTAAAAGCTACCAAACAGAGCGTACAATGTGAATGGCCTTCCATGAACCAGCCTATTTCAGCTGTAACCCTGTCCTGTAGGAACATGCGGTACTTCGCATGAAAGCACCGTAAAACAATCTACTTCTTCGTACGTAGAAAAGCAGCGGCTCACAAACGTGCCTAATGGTGCCAGCGGACAACAGGGTTCCCGCAGAGGAGCGGACGAGGCTCTTCTGAACAACGCGGATGCCGGGGTACTTCGGAACCGAAGGCCTCCCCACGCCCCGCACTCCCTCTCGTCCAGGCCCCAGGCACGGCGAGGCGCGGGCAGAGCGGCGGAGTCTCCAGGCAGCCCTCCCTCCCTTCCTCTCGCTTCCTCCTCCAGCCTCCTCGCTTCCCACGGCGGAGGCTGCTACACACCGACCGCGGACGGGGCGGCGGCGGTGGCAGGGGGAACATCGGTGTGCGGCGCCTCCGAGCGGCCGCGGGGCAGCTCCCAACGGGTCCCTCCGCGGCGAGCCGAGCGCCGACAGCGGCGCTGTCCCCGCTCGCGGAGAGCAGGGGGGCGGTGGCTGCGGCTCGCCCCGGGTCTCGAACGCCCGGGCGGTGCGGCCGGCGGGGGCGGAGCCGCGCCCGTGACGCGGCGCTCCGGCGGCGGCGGTGGGGCCGGGGCTGGCAGGAGGGCGGGGGCTTCCGCGGCGTGGAGCTTGTGCGCTGCTGTCGCCGCCGGAGCACCTGGGGCCGCAGCGCTCCGGCCGGGGGAGGAGGCGCTAGACTCTGGCGTCGCGTGCGGCCAACGAGGGGGAGCGGAGCGGCTGCTGAGGCGGCCGGAGGAGGAGGAGAACGAGGAGGAAGGGAGCGGAGAGCAGCGCCTCTTGGTCGGCCCGGCTGTGCTGCTGCCGCCACTTTCCCGTTGGGCGCCCTCCTGCCCGCGAACTCGCTCCGCTCCCGGAAACTCTCGGCCCTCCTCTCAGTCGCGCCGGCGGGGTCTCGACGCGGCTCTCGGCCCCGGCGAGGCGAGTGGGGGAAGGGGGTGCGGGGAGCAACTTCTCGCACTTCTCTGGAGGATTTGGGCCGCCCAGCTTCAGGGGCGGTAGCGCCTGCGGTCCCCGGCGCGGTGGGAGAACTTTCGCCTCCGATCGCGCGGCGGCGAGAGGGGCCCGGGTGCCCCGGCCGCGGCTGGAGCAGCGCGGCGGCGGCGCCGGCCCAGTAGCCGCGGAGATGAAGCTGAGCCGGCAGTTCACGGTGTTCGGCAGTGCGGTTTTCTGTGTGGTGATCTTCTCCCTGTACCTGATGCTGGACCGCGGCCACTTCGACCACCCGAAGAGCCCCCGGCGGGAGGGCACCTTCCCCAAGGTGAGCGGGGCGGAGGCCGGGGCGCGGCGCGCCGAGGTGGAGGGAAGGGCGCCCGTGCCGCCACCACCGTCCCCCTGGCCGTGCCGCTGCCGGAACGCCGAGGCGCGGTGGGGGCGAGGCGCGGCGGCGGCGGGGTGGAGGGGCAGGGGCCGAGCAGGGCCGCCTGCTGGCGGCGCTGGTGCCGGCCCGGCGCGGGGCTGCGGCGGGAGCAGGCACAGCCGGACGCGGGGTCTGGCGGGGCTCGCCCGGCGGGACGGGACGGGCTGGACACGCGCTGCGGCTGTGGCGGCTCCCCGGGCGGCTGAGCGGGGTGCGGGGCGTCCGCGAGGACGGGGTGAGCTGAGAACTCGGGACCTCAGCCATGTCAACAACAGGTAGATTTAGGGAAAATGCTGACTTGGTGGCTGCTTTTCCTTCCGCTGAGCCGTGCTTTGGAGCCGTAACTGGCTGACCCGACTGCCCCTCATGGTTAAAAGACGCAGTTCTTCAGTTCTTCGCTTTCCTGTGCTGGCTGCATGGCAGAGAAGTTTAAAAGCTGTGTGTCGTGGTTATGTTCTGATAAGGAATGTTTGCCTGTGAGAAGAAACATGAATTTCAGTGAGGACTTAGTTTGTTCTGCAAAACGGCAGAATACTGCTAGCTATACACAGCTGTGTGTTCTTAAAGACAAAAAACCCCAGCGAAACCCCACAACATAGAATACAAAGTTATAACCTGTTTATGCTTACACGGTACTGATTTTTATTTTCATTGGAAACAAACCAAATGAAGGTATATTTTAGTACTGGAGTGAGATTTCAAGTGAATAAAAGGATTCTAAAGACTTAGTTAAAATAACAATTATCTCTCTGTTAGAACCTCTCTTGTTTGATTCAATGCAAAAGTAATAATTTATATGATTTCTTTAAAGGCAAAGACAAAAACCTCGACTTAAACGTAAAAGAAAGAGAGCAGATCTGTTCTGTCTTGATTCCTTCAAGTTACGGTTCAGGGGTCAGCCTCTAGGTTTTGCAGGAAGGAAGAGAACAAGAGGACGAGAAGACGAGCAAGACAAGGCTGGCTGCAGCAGCTGTGTCTGTTCGATGTGTAACTCCAGAAGGAGGGTAATGCCACATGCTGCTCTTGTAATAGCTAAGTGCAAGTGCTGCTTTGGGGATAAGGGCAGTATCTTATGTGAGGAAATAATTTAATGTATCATTACTCCACCAGCTGAGTTTAATACGGGAGAGGTATGGAACAGGAAAGCTCATCCGTGGGTGTTGTTTTTTATTTTTCGTGTTAAATTTTGGGTTGAAATGCTTGAATGAACAGGGAAGATTTATTAGATGTGTTTTGTCTTCTGTTGTCAGTGTCTTGCAGTTGAATTTCCTGTCTGTTCCTGTCCAGTGTAATCCTGGTCAGAGGTGTAACATGGTCTTACCTCCTGTGACCATGGGTTTAGTCCCTTAATCTGTTTTCAGGCCTATTCCTTCTAGGTGGAGTAGTCAGCTAGAGACAAACATTTTTTTGTTTCATCCTCCTCTCTCCCCTTGGCCTTCTAGAACAGGCTGACAGTGTTCACTCGTTTTTTCTTTTCAATGCCTAGATTTCTTTGAGGCTTCTTATTCTTACCGGATAAACTTCTGCCTCTCAGTGGTCCTTCCTTTGGGTGAAACAGTTACCTTTTCCTCTCTTACTGCTTTGCCTTTTGAGGAAGTTACAGATGAAATTCATATGATTTTGTCATTTCCTTTTGCTACGCCTATGATATAAATGTTTCACTTCATTACAACTGTGAAATCTCTGACATCTAGCAAATGCTTTCAGAGTTTTATAACATTAGCTTAAAATAAATGCAAAAGATAAAGAGTGGAATAGAAGTCTCTAGAAATATATGAAAGAAACACTTTCATACTACTACCTCAGCTGACAAAAAGTTGTTTGTGTCAGTGCAGTGTTGCCAGAGCTCAAAGTACTCTTAAGTGAAACTAGCTACGGATGTAAAACCTTCAGGCTGTTTTTATTTGTAAAAAACTATGGCAGCAGACTGTCGATTTAGGAATGCATCCTCTTTTCTGATGACAAAGGTCACAATTTTTAGCTTAGAAAAAGGAATTGAGACTTTTTTTTTTCAGATGTTACTGGTTTGATTCACTTCATACCTCTCTGATTTGGCAACGTGCTTTGCTGTTGCTCTGTGCAGCTCTGGTAACAGCACACGTCACCTTTCATGTCCCGGAAGTTGGACATTGATTAGTTTGTTCTTTCTGACTTACGTGGCTTACAGTTAGCTCAGAGAAGTGAGTACTTCTGGAAGCAATCCCTTGTTTAGCTTATAAGCATTTGCTGTCTGTTTGAATTCTACCAGAACAAGAGATGGGATTTTTCAGCTGGTAGTGCCTGTTGGGTTGTATTCACCTCAAAGTGTCATGGTAGCTAGTGCCAGTAGTAAAATAAGTAATTAGAACTGCTGCTCCATTTTCACTACCATGTTTTTTCCAAAGCAAGGTGCCTCCTCTTTGTGTCATCTCAAGGTAGCTTGCATCAGACTCAATGTTCTTTGAGCCTTCTCATTGTAGGCCAGTATAGTCAAGAGTGTCCTTACAGAACTTGCTTACTAGTTTGAGAGTTCAGGGCACCAACAAAAATGTCTTGCAGAAATAATTTTTGGGCAAGATCTCCCAAGATGGATGAATATTCATAGACAGATGGCTTTATGTTCTCTTTAGCCAAATATTTAAATGTTTTTCACTGTGATACTGAACAGAACTCATGGTCAGGCTTGGGATACAGCAGTAACGTCATGTCTTTTTTGGTGTTTGTGTTGCAAAAGCTGGCGTCAGTAGTCAGTTTCACTGTGAATGTATGCCGCACCTATCTATACTAGGGTGCATCAAGGCAACTGTAATAAAACTTCAGCTAAAGTGCTTTATAGCCTTGTCGTCATTTGTGGTGCATTTAAATCATAATAGCAGAAGATCTGTATGTTGCCATAGAATGGAAGCCACTGTTAATTTGGGGAAAAATAGGTACCTATAATACATGTAGATCAAGGCTTACTGACCTCTTCTCTGTGATTCCTGCAGGTATCTTTGTGTGTCCTGCCTGTTTGTCAGGTGTATATTATTCTGGTGGTGACCGTATCACATGCTCTGTCTATCTGAGCCTGTTCCTAGCTATGGGATGCTCCTGTCTCAGGACAAATACCAGAATATGACGAGCCCTAGTGTCCTGTCTCAAGGCTAGGAACATGTTACAACATTGTACAGTGATGAGCTTAGGTGCATTTTTAGGCTATTATTCTACCAATTGTCTGTACAGATCATTGTGTAAGATTCTTCTAATTGAATCTACTGGAAAAAGGGCTGAGTGTATTGTTTTTGTTAACAATAAGATAATATTCTTTCAGAAGTCTTGTGTGACTGTGGAGTTGAGGAAGGTTCAAAGTGATATTTAGTCCTGTGACATTGCCTGTGCAGCAAGTGTCACATACAAGTAATGTCTGGGCTAAATTGGTAACTACTAAGTGAAAGCTTCATTCAAATCAAGTCTGAGAAGATATCCGTAAGAAGCTTACCTTGCAGAACTTGTGTTATTGTATACAGATGAACACCAAATACTGATTAACCCATATGAATCTATTCTGGATTTTGGACTCATAGAAGAATAAAAATAGTTAGACTAATGGCTTGGGGTTTATTTTGATTTATTTTGATTCTAGAGTCTCACCTAAGCATGCATGGTACATAATAGAGGTCCAGTTAAAAAAAAAAAAAAAAGTGGAGGATGTGTTTGTAATAGTGTCTTGCATCAGAAATATATGGTCTTTGCGTAGTCTTATGATGGAAGTTAATTTTTAGTGGATTTTATGGCTAAGCAAGGGGAAACAGCATCACATTGAATCATTCTCTGTCACTACCTGACTGGTAATGCTTTGAACTTGAGCTTTTTCCTCTAACCACTTTTTCATGTGGATTGGTTTAGCTTTTATGGGGCAATATGTCTGCACTGTCTGAAATGTTTCTGGAAATACATTTTTGAAAATCCAGCCTCCCATGATTCTGGTAGGTAAATGGACCAGCACCAAAGAATGCTTAATTTAGTCTTTATTATTTTCTTTAAACTTTATTAAAAGGCAAAGCAGAAACATACAGCAACTACCATGCTTACCATTTTCTTTTTCTTAAACAAGTGTTATTTGACTAAGATCTCTTTGCCCCCTCTGTGTTTTCTTCCCCATCTCCCTCTTTGACCACCATTATTTGAAGCATACTCTCATCTCATGTGTGTTAACTGCTTTTATGAACTCACTGATTGCACTGCATCAAAGAGAGGTGATCAAGTACAGTTTCTCTACAAGTAGCCGGTGTCTTTTTTGGTGTTTGTTTGTTTTCTTTTTTGGTTCCTGTGTCCTTCCAGCAAATCATTCAGTGTCCTGGCAGTTGGTACTGCTAAAGCTTCTTGTTGGATTCATGCTTTCAAGGTATCTACACAATGCAAAAATATCACAAATGGTGGTTGTTCCTGTATGGGGTGTTATTTCATTTGAGTTAGCCAATAATTTGACAGTAGTACCACTTGGCCAAAATAGGAATCACAGTAGGGTGGAACAGTAGTGGCAGGAAATTAGGACCAAATATGTGGCAGAAACACCAGACTTCTCTGATCTGTGTGGTGAGCTTTACTCCAGGGTTCTGCTGAGGTAGCCCTTCCCCTGCTTTAAGGCAGCTCTGCCTTCAGTCAGCCCTGAGTCTCCACTGGGCTCATGCTTGGTAGGTACCATGGCCCACAGATACAGTATATGTACCTTTCCCAGCTAAAGCTTTGCTGTATACCTTGCCATAGTGAAGTAGCTGAAATCAATTACTCATATGGAGTATGAATACATGCATTTTGATGCTGCATGTTCTTAGTAATGGGTGTGTTTTCGTGAACTCATTTAGGAACTTTCTGACCTTTGTTTTATAACACGGAGCAGGACTTCTGTTTGTAGAAGTATTAGAAGCAGCATAGTCAGGTATTTTAGGAAATGTTTGTTTGTCTCTCTAAAATGTGAATAGTGGTAATTAAGTTTGTGCATAATTTTGAAGTACTCATTTTTGACCTCTGAGCACTGAAAAACTGTGGGCACAGTGGCTTTTACTAGCATTCTTGTCAGTTTTACATCAGAGGTGATTGAGTGTTGAGTGAAGAAATTCAAAGAAGGAATCAATTTTTCTGTTTTTGAAACATGTTGACTTACTTAAAAACAAACAAATTTCTATTAACAACACTTAGTAAGTTCACAATATAAGCCTTTGAATGTCATAGAAATTATCTTAAGTGCAAATAATGAAAATCTAGGATTCCTTCTGTTGAGTTTCTAGTACTTTGCAAAGGAGGAGCAGCTGTCTTTGTGAACATAATTACGGGTCAATAACAATTCTTTGCTTTCCTAATGTTCACAAAGCATATTTTTTTGTTGTTGCTTGTACATTTTGTGTAAAGTACTGGCTAAGCAGCAGTAAAGCATAAGCTATTAGCCTCCGTCAATTAGTCTTTAAATCTGTTGCGAAATGTTGAGCAAAATGTATATGTCGTCTACAAAATAGTAACTCTTAACTGTAATTGAGCACATCCTTCTGCTACCTAGAGTCATTACCTAACTTAAATGTGTAAACTAAACAGAGAGGTTTTCTAGTTTGTTCTTACCTGAGCTTTTCTTTGTCTAACACATTAAGTTTTGACTTGTTCAAATGCAAATAACCATTATTAAAGTTCCTACTCTTAATGGCAGATAAGTTGTGCTTCACTTTTGTACTGCTAGACATTTACATAAAGGTTCAGCATAGGGTAGGAAGGAGAATCAACAAGGAGATGAACACAAAATGTATCAGTAACAGTAGTAGCGGATATTTTTCAGTTTAGTTGACTTTAAACTGAATATTTCTAGATTTCTTTCTTCTTGCCTTCAGGTCACTAATGGTGGTGTCAAAACTAGTCCCTAACAGCATGCCTTATATTTTTCTCTGTAAATGGCATGAAATATAAGTCTAATGTAATAGGATATTAAACATTCTTGTTATTGCTGCCTCTGGTGATAAAGCAAAATGTGGAAGTCTATCAGCTTCTTAAAATTTATTCGTCAGGCTGCTGCGTCTTTGGATCAGAACTTTCTCATTCTCTTAAGAGACCAGACATTTGTAGTTATTTAATTCAGGAGAATTCCAGTGTCTCTGTAAAGCGAGCTTTCTTAGAATAGTACTTGAAAGGTGGAAAATTACTGACAAGGTTTTTTATGTTCTTTTCATTGTCACAAATAAACATAAGCCCTCTGCACAGATCAGTAAAGCCTTCAAACCTTGATTTGTGCTTTAACCAATACATTATATGCTTGGTTTTTTTGTTCTGTAGCCTGCCTCACAAAGAGAATACATGCTGAAACAGTGTACTCATATATTAAGCTTTGATGGTATATCGGGTTGTACTTTAAATTTTACTTGCTTGTTTTTTTCTGTGCAGGAGGTGACCATTTAATTGCATCTTTAGTATGTTCTGTTTGCTGTACAGTGCTCTGATAGTGAACAGAGAATGCCTCTTGGTCTTACCACCTTGTTAAGTTGGCATCTCATCAGAATTTATATCAAGGTTTTGGCAAAGATACCATGTGATTTCTAGAGCTTTACCTGGATATGACAAGACTGGTGCAGAAAACTGTTTTGACTGCTGTTTAGTGCAGCCAGAAAATGAGACTTTGTGTTCAGTTTCCTCATTGCTTACTGTAGTGAATGTGTATAGGCAATGACCTCGAATTCCACATACTTTGGCGAGCTCTGTCCATTGTGGTGCTCCACTCTCTTCACCATGATTCTTTGGTACACCAGAGCCTCTAATACAGGACACTGACATCTCCTTGTGGTCTCTTTTTTTGTTCATGTGGGTGAGAAAGGGAATGGGTTTTGGCTTGTTTTGAACCAAGCACTCCATGGTTTCTGGCTGACTCTGCATGCAAATAACCAAATTCCAGCTGATGTAATATCAGAAGTCTCTAATCTGGATTTCTCCTCTGCTTACCTGTTCTGAGATCGCCTCATCTGTGGCCCTGTCATACTGCCTTTTCAATTATTTGAGCTAATTGTCTTTTTCCTGATGAAGTGATCACAAGTGGTTTGTTGAAAGCCACTGCATTTAGAGAAGGAGTGTGCATTCACTCAGGAAATTAAAGTTCCAACTAGCATCTTTTCTGCAATGTACAGTGTTTATGTAGGAGAAACTGAACACTCTACTTCCTCAGAATGAAACGTTTGACTCTCATTGTGTTACTGGGCTTCCCTCCATGTGTTGGATGTCACTGTACTCCTTTCTGGAGAGTCCTTGCTGCAGATCAGACTGATGTCAGAAGCAAACAGAGAAGGACAAGCAGGGAGCAGTGGGAAAGCAGACTGCTCTGGATTATTTGGGGCATGAAAACTGCTGAAGGGTTCAGAGTGACTGAAGCATAAGGAGCTGTTTATGTAGCTGATTCCTGTGCTGATAGTGACAGGTTTCTCAGGGCAGCTAACAGGTGTGGACACTTCTTGTTCCAAATGAGAGGAAGGTGTGCAGATCTGTGTTGCCGTCACATGAGAAAATTTTGTTGCTTAAGTCCAACCCTGTGTAACCACAGGGGCAGTGAACAGATGTGCTGCTCATGTGATGCCATTCTCCTATCAAAGCAGCTTTA
>WAAE01020645.1:0-39593 GCA_013400495.1 Nicator chloris
CACTTTGAAATGGTACATGTCTTTTCCCAAGGGTCTGAGAGCAAAATAAATGAGTGAAGTGGGTTCCTAAAAGAGGATGGTTAACAACCCCAGCAGACAGAAATTTGGAAAATCAGGATTTTTGGTGGCTTCAGTTCAGACTTTGATTTTACAATTGGAGCAGTTTTGGCATGTTTTGATTTTGCTTTTTATCCTTAAATGTGCAGAAGGAAGTGTGGCAGGGACGGGGTCCTGAGGTGTTGGACAAGAAATGGTAGGTGCTTGAGAATCAGGAACATGGTAACTTGGACAAGGGACTGGTGACATTTTGCCAGTTTGATTTTAATACCTGGCACATCTGTGGCATCCCCAAACAGCCTATAATTTAGCTAAAGCATCATAAAGATATTCAGTGTCATAAAAGCAACATTTTATTTAACCTTCCTGTAACAACTTTAAGAACAGTAATCTGTTAGAGTAGGCTGCATGTCTGGCACATGATAGTGGATGAGAATGAGTAATCAAATCTTAAATATGTATTTGTAGCAATGTTGCCTCAAAGTTTTTGCAAATACGGCTAAAAAGTATGTGATGGGAAGAAACAAAGATAGAGAAAGCAAAATAAAATTTCATTGTCCTTAACTGGGAGCTAAAAGAAGAGTTTCCCAGTACATCAACAGGTTTTTCATTTGTTGCTGCACATCACTGTAAGCCAACACAAGCAAAACCAAAGCCACAGTACCTCAAATTTAAGTAAAATCTGATTCCACAATAATTAGCACACAAGGTTTAAATAGGCAAGTAATTGTATTTTATTATTAATTTATTTTTCCTTATTGTCTGGCGTTTTTGATGTCTTTAATATCTACTTGATATATTCTTCTGCAAAGTAAGAAGGAACACATCATATTTATGCCTCAATTGTGTAAGTACAGAAGCCCAAAGAAAATGAAGAACCTCAGGGGAGGACTTTTTATAGTGCTGAAATCCACACTTTGTGGGTTCTCTATGTTTTTGGCAGGTTTCCTAAATTTCCTCCTGTATTGCTCTGATACATCTCAGAGCTGTTTGCTGCAGTTAAGTCAGACATCCCCTCTCCAGCCTCATCCCTCCATGTCCCCCAAATCCATGAATCCTCAAGAAGAGACCTCCAAGTGCCTACAAGGGAGCACACTCATATTTCCTGGCAGTGAGCATAGCCACTGGATGTATCAGGGGAGAGAGTGAACTGTCTTTGCCTTCACAGAAAACATCGGAGAGGCTCCATCAGGAATGCTCCATCAGGAATACAGGACACATCTTTTGGCCATCAAAGTCTGCAAAGATGAACTGAAGTACAGGAATGAAAGACTGCCAGGAAGATGAAGGAAATGAAGAGCAACCCATATGAGCACAGATTAAAATCTTAATTCTTTCTGCATTGCAAAATGATTCTCTGAGGGTGATGACACCTTTCTGCCTGCATCTGAGGATAAACACTAGGAGGGAGAAGAGTTCATTACGTAAACGACAAAACTGATAGAGTGAAAAGTTGCTTTAGTCTGGCCTGAATAATTTTGGGCTGAAAATGAGCAGAGATTATGAGCTCTCAGAGCAGTGAGACTCTGGGCACATTTTTGAGACCATTCATGGAAACTGATTGCCTGCTCTTTCAGACAAGCCAGTTAATTGAGTCTGAGGATCCTCTGTTACATATATACTTAGTGAAAGAACTAAGAGGGAAAAAATAAGACAAAAGCACTCATTTTTCAATGTGTGAATATGGGTCATTCTTCTTTCTCAGATTCATGAAGCAAAGGCAAAATCATGCCACAGTTTTAAAGGGTGAAAGGAGCACTAAGACCTTTTCTGTCAAGTTTCCCTCTAACTACTCTTGTGCTCAATCTGTTTGGCTAAATCTGCCTCTTACCTGGGATGAGGGAGATCAGCTCTTGCACCATCTCACACTGGCTGGCTGGCATGAGGTTGTTCTTTTCCAGCACTTTGGCTTAGACCTCTAGAGGTCTAAGACCTCTGCAGATCAAACTGTTGTGCAAAGTAACCCATTCTTCATAGTGATAACTGGATTTCTCCATGACATAAAAATGCATATGACCCGGAACACAACATTTTCTGTGTTTGAAATAAGTGCCAAGCTTATGGCTGTACAAGGCTGGCTGATGTGAATTTATCTGCTGAGGAACTGATGAAGAATATGTGTTGGTGGTTACAGCAAGGGCTGGTATTCTGGTTTCTTTCCTAGGTTTTTCATGGACTCACAAAGGTTCCCTCTGGCATGCCTAGGTACATTCACTTTCAAGTCTATAAGAAATGGATTTGTATTTATCCAGCTCACATCCTGTTTCAATACAGAACCTTTAATATCTGTGAAGGAATTTGCACAACAGCAGTGTAATGTAGTACATGCACTTGTGATAATGGGAAATAACCCTATAATGGATTAGGGTTTGATTTTAATTAGAAGAAATCCAAAAGAACAATAGTGAATCAAGCCACTTTTTAAATTTACTATTAACTAACTAATTTAACTAAGACTAGAATTTGCCCCAGTGTCAGATTCTAGAATATTCATAAATAATGACATAAATAGCAAGCACAGAATTAAGCAATTAATGAGTTCTTTTTACCACATGAAAGGCCCTGATACAGACCCTTTAGCTCCTGCTAATGAGAAAACCAGACAGTTTCTCCCACAGGCAGTCTGTCAGCTTTCTTCAGGCATTTCATGAATTTTGGTCAGAGCACCCATGATACACAGTAGGTGCACAGAATGGCAGATCCTCTCCTCGGTACAGAAGGATGCCTAGAGCCAGACCAAGGCTGGCCACCAGACCAAAACTTTGCTTCACTGTTCCTCAAACTTAGGTAAAAAAGATAAAATCACTGAGTCTTTGGAAACATCATTTTTTGGCGCTTTAAGTTGGTTTACATGAGATTTTCCTTCTTTTCCACATGAATCCACCTTATGAGAACAGACATGAGCAGAAGAAAGCTAATTATTTGACAACTTAAACGGTGGGGGGAGTTAAAACAGTTGCTAAACAATAATGAAACTAATGTTGAATAGCATTCAATTAATATTTATAACATGCAGCAATATTAACAGCAGAATTAACTTATTTTTTATGTCTGACAGCTCTCTAGTTAATTAAGAATTGCATTATGATATTTTGCATATTTCCCATGCAAATACAGTATTATTTGCAGAATTATTTTTATCCTTAATTGAGGCTTTGTTTGGAAATCACTGTTTTCTCCTCTGCTGAAGCTCTGTAAATGATCTTATTAGGGATGTGATTTTTTCCCTACCACTTTCTCACACAAATTTATATTTAAAAAAAAATTGTATATCACGTATATCTAAAAGTGCAAGTTACAGTCCAGTTGGGTTTGTGGAAAGAATCAGTCCAGAGGATGCTTAAGTTACACAGGAAATCATGGAAACTGGTGTTCAGCCTCTTTTCCAGTAGACATCTACTGCGTCTTTAACAGAGCTAAAACTTTCTCAAACTTGTTTTTAAGCAGCTTTGTAAAATGATGAAGAGAAGCAGAGAAAGGGGTTGGAGCACCCACTTTAGCTACTCACAATCTACATGGAGTGTTGCAAGCATCCCACAGCACCATCAGCTTCCCAGTGACACCTGTGCCAGAGCAGCAGCTCTCCACACACAGTGTGATGAACATTTGGCAGCCTGATGCTGTCAGGATCTTTTGTTTGGCCAAGTCCAAAGAGCCTTTCTGCACCACTGCTTATCAGTCCAATTTTGCACATTCCACTTCCTACAGGGAGTAATTTTCATCTCTTTTGGGTCAGGTTTACTTGCACTGCTTTCTGGTTTCAGTTTTAAAACTGTGTAGGGATTTGATTGAGTTATTGGGTTAGGACAATGGCAGCCAAAACCTACATGAAATATGGCTGTAATGGCAAGAACAACTAAGAATAATAACTTACTTCATCCAAAATATAATTTCAGAGGAGCAGTGGAAGCCTCCATGACATAAGTAATTTCAAATTTCCCTGGCAAAAGCATGAGGCAATAAACAGGTTGAATCCTGTGATGATATCATAAACTTCTCTTTCTCCCTCTCTAATGATTCTCTGCTAAAGGTCTGCACTGCTCTGGGAGACAAAACATGATAAAGGTGGAGAGAGACAGAGTGAACAGAGAAGGAGGCAGTTTGCTGGTGGTTTTAAACATCTTTCCACCTTCATCATGATCTTTTCACTGATATCCAGCCCTGCTTCTAATAAGAAGGAAACAAAAAGGATGAATGTGGCAATGAGAACTTATCTCTGTCTCTACTTTCTTACTTTTCTCCTTGGATGAAATTCAGATGCCAGGCTGTGGAAAAAAAAAAATCTTCCTTTTACCAGTTTTTCCTGCACTCCAGAGACAGCCACGGTGGCATGTTTTGGATCTACATCTGTATTTTCATGCTCTTTTGACATTCCTTTTCTTCCAAGTAATTTACATTATTTTAGATTCTGTAGAAACAATACCTACCAAACTATTAAAGAATTATCAGATTTTCTATAAATCACAGTAAAAAAGCTCTGAGGGAAAAAAGAAAATCACTCAGTTCACCCTGGCAGAAAAGTATAAACTCAAAAGAGCTGAATTCATGCCCTGCTCTGTCAGAAACTTTATTTATGACATTGGATAGAGTGTAGCCTCTCTCCATCTCTGCTCCCAGACTGCAGGATAGGAATACTATGAACATTTCCCTTTTTGATTGCAGTGGGCAGGGTTAAGGGAAACCTTATGAGCCTTATAAGAAATCATAAATGTTTTCTGCAGGACAAAAAGAACACCATGATTAAAAATGTACTGAGAATTGTGAGGCAATAGGAAACTACTGTAATGAAGACATATAAGTACCAAATTAAATTACTGGGCTTGGCTGTAACAGTCTTACCTCTGAAGTCTGTTAAAGCATATTTGAGAATACAAAATGCACAGCCTTGGCTTGGACTAAGTGCAGTGCTGCTTTATGCTTAAAATATGGATGGAGTGACTTCTTGTCTGTATATCCACGTGTAATTGAACATATGATTCAGTGAAGAGCTCCCCTGCACCCCACAGCTTAATTTTCCTCAATATATAAATTATTCTTGTAAACGGTTCTCTTCTGACAGTTGTGCGCACTCTTCTTCCCTACAGACAAAAAAAAAGTTAATCTGAACAACAGTGAAAAATCTGGAGGTCAAATTCTGCTTTGAGCAATACCCGGAACACTTCAGAGAGGATTTTCAAAGGAGGTGAGAGGCCAGGCTGTCCACAAACACAGCAGGAGAACATAGCTGGTTACAACACCCCTCTTTCTTCTCTTTTCCCGGTATCCCAGACCAGCTACAGCAGGAATTGTTTCGTGGCAGGCCAGGCAGCAGGCAGTAAAGCCCCTTTCCACCTCACAGGCCTGCAGTGAAGCAGATGCAAGTGGCCCTTCTCTTCCAAGAAAGAGGCTAGGGGAGACTGGCACAGTGAATGAGGAGAAGTGCTCCTCTCTTTCTCTTAGACTGGGTAAGGGGGAGAAGCCCTTTCCATTTAGGCTGTTGTGGGCCTGATATTTCTGGGTCTGAGAGATTTTAGCCTGCTAGCAGCTGCTAACTTTTCCCAAGGAAAAAGTTCTCAAGAAAACTTCTTCTCAAAACAATCTTGGCAAACAACTATCCTTTCTCAAAACAATCTTTCTCCAGGTGGTGTTTTGCTTTTCTAGTTCTCCAAACATTTGAGCTGTTTCTCTGGTTTAACCAATGGGATTAGAGAGGTTCCTATTCACCAATCATGTTAAGTCTGCATCAGAACACCTTATAAAAAGGGAGTAAGAATTAGACAATAAAGTTTCTTTCTATACTCTTTGCCTTCTGAAATATTTGGAGTCTCTCATCCTTTTTTATGTCCTACAACAACAGGCTATATTCTCATATATACTCCTATTCTCTATGATAAATATAGAAAAACACATGTATAGTATACAACACTCATTGAGAGAGATTCTGTTCCCCAATTATTTTTATTATTCCCTCACTGGCTTTAAACTGCCCACAAATGTGCCCCTGATAAATAGGTAGGACCTCTCAGAAGTGGGAGCATGTGCTCAAATCTCTTAAGAATAAGAACAAAAATGAAAATAAGCTTCTCACACCATAACTGAGTACTCTCATTCCTGACCCAGGGAGTGGAAGGGGGTAATCATCTCATTTACTGACATTTGATGAGTGTACAGCTTTCATGGCTGTGCCCTTCACCCAGCTCTGGTCTCCAGCCACTTGCTGGGAATATCTGCCTGCACACACCTCCAGCACACGCTCTGATCTGAATTTGGGAATGACACAGATACAAAGCAGGTCAGCCCAGTACAACCTCAGGAGCCCCTGTGCCTGAGCAAAAGCTGCATTTGGAGACATCACGCTCAGTGCTGAGAAGGGAGGTGCCTCCAGGACTCCCTGGTACCTAAGTGAGGGCTTGGTAAATGTCAAAATCTTGGTGAGGGGATTTAAGCCCCCAGGCAGTTCCTGCAAACAGCTGTGTCAGTGAGATGTGCCTGTATCCCATGCTGCAACAACACTTGCCAGAGAGGGAATCAGCTGCTGCTTGCTCCTTCCCTTTTCCCTCACCCAGGTGGCACCTGACTGCAGAGTTTTGGTGCCTGCAGGTTAACCTAAGTCCCTCTGCCAGGTCCCCAGCACAGACCCCTCCTTCAGAGACCTGGGAGCGGGGGATAGGCAGGATTTTACACCAGTGTGGCTGGGGCTGCTTCTTATCCTCCTAACTGGAGACTTGCAAGCCTCTTCTGTCAGCCAGCTGCATCCCCAAATTCTCAGTTTTTTGTTTTCTTCTACCAAAGAGGAGCCAGGCTGGGCAGACATCTGTGGAGATGGCAGAGGATGGGGTTTGTCATTCCCTTGCCTCCTGCAAGTCAGTGTCATGGCAGTCATGAGAGCCCTAAACACACCCCCATTTGGTGGTTTGACTATTACTTAAGGATCTAGATTGTCAGTTTATCCAGCTTCAATACAGTTGTGGTATCTTTATTAAGTGAAGTGGCTTGCACGAGGCATGAACAGCCAAAACTTACAGATCATATCTGAGCAAAAAAATCCCTCAGGATTGTTAGTTTTTGTTTCTCCCACAGGCAGGGGCATGTTGCTGGGTGAGAGCAGTGGCCTGGGGGGCAGCCATCAGAAAGTCCTTCAGGCCTTACCAGAAAGTCCTGGAAATGTGAAGAGATTCCCAGCACCTGCTGCTCAGCCCCACAGGACTGCACCTCCTTGGAGCACCCAGGCTGAGGCTGCTCCTCTGAACTGACCCATATTCAAACTTTAGAGATTTCCTCATCCTGCTGCAGCTTGAGGGCAATGTGGGCTCCTTCCTTCTTCCAAAAGCAGATGCAGGATGGGGCAGGGTGGCCAGGGAGCAATAACAACTGTGGGAGAAATGTTAGCTTTAAGAAATTGAAGAAAGCACTTAGATCCCTCTTTGGTCATGTTTTGAAAGCGAAATGAAAGAGGCAGCCTCCTGATTTAAATTGTTTAAGAAAAAAGAGAAATAATAAAAAAAGTGCACTGTGTATACAAAAAAAAAATCTCTAAAATTTGCCTGAGTGTAAGTATGCAAACGAGTTCAGAGTTTTCCAAATATGGACTCTGCGCGAGTCAGAGGGGCATGAGCCAGGTCTCATGAGTAAACAAAATAAAAATACCAGAGGGAATGTTTTAATAGCTCCTTTTAATTCCCAGTTCAAATAGATTCCTTGCTTCATTTGTTCAAGTGAAGCCATGTTGATTTGGTGGCTGTTATGGGTTTGTCTTGCTGAATACACCAGGGCCTGATCCCAGGCTGTATTACTGAGTGTACAGCAGCAGAATTCCCTGGCTCCAGGAGGGTTACAGAGAGCCTGAACACCAACAAGCCAAAGAACCAGAACCATTATTCCCAACAGGCTGTTTTGGAAATAAACATTTTAACTACTGGAAAATCACTGCACCTCTGACCACTGTGAAAGCACAAGATTTAAAGTTTTGCTCAGACCATGCTAATCTTGTCTGGTGAACTTTCCCAGAAAAGCATATTAATCTGTCAGTTAAAGGATTTCCAAGAAGGAATGCTGACAAGGTGCTGAACAGAGATTTGTGACGCCCACGTTCAGCTCCTGGCCTGGCTCTATCACTGCACCACAGCAATCCCAGACCTGTCTTTTCCCAGCATGGTGCCTCAGTTTGCACACTCAGACACTGGAGATGATGTAACTGTGTAAAACAGTTGGAGATCTACTAACAGGAGCAAATTTTAGCAACCGTGGTGAAACCGATGCCTTCTGGAAATCTCTCTGCTGCTGGATCACCAGATGTCTGTGTGCAGGTCAATGAACTTTGCTGGTCCTCAGTGCAATCTCCTGCCAGTTGGACACAAACATTTTACCCACTCTGCAGAGGACTAGTAACAACAAATTACATTTTCAAAGTCCTTTGGAGGTATTAAGCACTGAAAGTGATCATTCAAATCACCACAGAGCCAGAAAGTTGATCACGTGCAGCTAAAATTCGAGGTACCAATTCTCATTCAAATTACTGCCAATTTTCTTAACTGAAATTAATTTTAGCTACCCAAACCTGACTGAAAAACTATTACTTGTGAGTGGTAAAAGCACCTACGATTTTTAAACCTGATACCTCTCTTTTATCCATGACTGTTTGACTAACTTTCATTTTCAGTTAAATTATTCCAGAGAGCTATATTTCTACCTGGCTCCATGCCTGCTGTCCCTTTGTACAGAGAGACATTTAGTTAGTAAACTCAGTGACATTTCTTTGAGGTTTCTGAAGAAGGATATGTAGAAAAGAAGAAAAATGCCCCAGTGCCATGAATTACTGCTCAAAACCCATAAATAATATCTTCACGAGGACCTATAATTTAGAGAGGAAGGTTAGCTATAGCAATATGAATTATATTTTGTCTCCACCCCACCCTAATATCCTTTGCTCTTTAGACACCTTTTTACCAGGTTGACAGGCAGGTCTGTAATGGGAGCAGGACTCTGGCTGAGATCCGGGTTTTACCTTCAGAGCAGGATGAATGTGATCAATTTATCCCTTTCCTGCACTGATTTGTCTGCTGGCAAATCACCAAGCAATTCCCAGCTAAGAAAACGTCACTGTAAGATGATATATAGGGTGAAATGGAGAGCAGTTCCTTCCTCAGTATAGCTGCAGATGATGTGGTCAATGATAGGCCTTTTTGGTGGAAAATAAAGTTCAGCCTTCTAGAAGTCAGCTTCCACCTTGTTTATACCTGTTGAATTGAAACATTTTATGTGCATGGCCAATGAAAGCTATTTTAGATGCATTTAAGTCTTGTAGAAGGCAGAGCTTCATTTTTTTAATGCATTCTGAAAGAGATCTTACACTGAAAATTTTACCTGTTTCCACAGTCAAGGGGCTTCTGTGCTATAAAGACAAGGGTAGAAACAGCACATGTCAGTAAGACCAGACTGGGATCACTTCACAAATGGAATTCAAACTTGGCATTAGTCCCTCCGACCTGTGGGTGCCCTGATCTTGGGGGGGATTCAGCACCTTGGTGGCAGTGCTGGGGAGAGCAAGGTGTCTTCAACGAGATGTGCTCAGCAAACAGCAGATCTAAATCAGCCAGTAAAAAAATGTGGCCTGAAGCTTCTGCCATCTCTGCCATGGCTCTAGGTGTTGGGGAAAAAATGTTGGAGTATATTCCAGGATCAAATGCTAGTTT
This sequence comes from Nicator chloris, assembly GCA_013400495.1. Lineage (NCBI taxonomy): Eukaryota > Metazoa > Chordata > Aves > Passeriformes > Pycnonotidae > Nicator > Nicator chloris. The sequence goes on from WAAE01020645.1 coordinate 9,729, forward strand.
TGAAGGTATCGGTTGTGGTTCTCAGCCTTTGGCTGGTCAGGTAGGCTCACAGGTGGGCTAAAAATCCCTTGTCTTCAACCTCCTCCTGGCTGAAGTCCTCTGAAAAAAGCTCCCACATTTGCTGTGGGTACAGATGAGTAAGTAGATCTGACTTTCTGGGAAATTTGTTTAGCTTAGGACTGCTGAATTCAGCCACCAGGTTATTTTAAGAATGGGCACAAGGTGAGCAAAGTCAGGCAGATAACACATTCTGTCTTCCTTTGGGAAAGCTAAGAAGCCAATCCTTTCCTTAGCAGGGCCTGCTAAGGAACCATTTTCAAATGGTTGAGGCCTTGCACATTTCTTTACTACCTATCAAACCTAATCCAGCAAGAACCACTGGATCTGCAGAGGACACTGGAAGAAAGGTGAGGGAATGATTTGACCTCAAACCAGAAAAAGAAATATTTCAGGATGTTTCTGGCAGGAATGGCAAGGAAAAGAAGATCTCAAGAACCGAAACCGCTTTCTGCACAAATCACAGTTTATGTTTTCTCTGGGTTTTTTTTCTCAATGACTGGACAAATGGACTTCCACCCCACAGTCTGCCTGAAGATTTGATGGTAGCAAACACAGTGGAAGTAGCATGTCATTCCCAGATGCCAAAAGTTGCTGAACAAGCACGAAAGAAAGCTAGGATGGAAGAGTCATGAGGACATGAGTCACTAATTCCTTTCAGTCCTCCTTTCAATTACTTCCTGCCCCTTAACAGGAAAATAGCTACCACAGAGTAAATGCAGGAACATCCATGAACAGAGAGAAAGCTTGGAAGACCACAAATATTATTTAAGAATTATCTGCTGATTCAAAGAAATTACATATTATTTCTTGTATATTTGCTTATAGAACATCATAAAGGAAAATTCTATGTCAGCCCCAGTAAATCCTGCACCACATTCCTTTTCCCAGACCCACCCCACTGGTGCTGACAAGGGAAGAAATGGTTCTTTGCTGTCTTTACCATGAGGAATTCCTCACAGAGCTGAGGATTAAATGTGGCTCTTTCAAACAGATTGCCTTTTCTTCAAGTTGATGTTAGTTAAACAAAGCTATCTTTTCCTATCACAATATTTATGCTTGCTACTGGCTCTTCTCTCTCCAAGTTACTTGTTAGTGAAAGGTGGTGATCAGAAAGGAGGAAAGTCTATGTTTTGAGACTCTTTTATTTATGAAAGAGAATGGAAGAAAGATGAAGTAGCATTAATTCATCTTACAATGTTTTCATAGCAGAAAAAAGAGTTGGCAAAAAGTGTATTATGTAAGCTCAGTCAGCCAGCTCCCAGGGCTGTATTGCTATTTGCCCTAGGCCAATTATATTTTACACGATCAGCACACCCAGTAATTAAATAATTAATTGGTTTCTTTTGGAAACTCTGTAAAACGTCATGGACCAGAGACTATTTATCTTGCCTCTGTGATTCCTGCTGAAGAAACATCTGGTTCTTTTTTCTGCAATCAACATGAAACCTGAAGGGGCCCGAATTCAAACGCAATTATATTTTATGTCATTTATGTGCATTACAGGCTGACAAATTTAACTTGTTGGAATATGTGATCCCACCCTCCCTGTCCAATTTATGTTGATTGCATTTTCAGACAGCCATGGAAAGAGCTGTTGCAGCTTGATAAAAGCTGTTGATCCATCAACTCCTATAACTTCTCCCCAGAGTTTACAGTAACAAAATAGTTATTCTAACATAAAAGCTGCTGCTAGACTCTTCTTCCCTTCTACAAGGATTATTGTGAGGGAAAACCGCAGGAAATATCTCCTTATATGTACCTTGTAGCAGGTCCTTCAAGCACTCTCAGCCTTCATCTCATTTTGAAAGAGAAACTTGTTTCCTTTAAAAATAGCTTTTACTTTGAAAACAATGGAAAACTTCGGTGAAAAGAGTCCACAGATGCAGATTCTGGATGGTTTAACTTTCCTCTTCTGACAGAAGTCTTCTTTTGATACTGAATCTTTGCTGTTTCACAGTGGTACCTCTAATGTTGTTCATAAGCAATAAGGCAGGTATATTTGAGCACATCAATGCCCTTTTTCTGCTGTGGTATCAGAGCTGGAGTTACCCTGGGTAGGACACCCTGTGGTACCTCTGGTGTCACTGCGAGAGGTGTTGGGAATTTAGCAAATGGGAACATTTCTTGTGAGCTTTCTTCGAATCAAAATCCTTTCAGTGGACTGTGCTAGGAAGCTTAAATAGCATCATGACAATGCTCTCAGTAGTGTCTCACATACGTGGATATAATGTCAGGCTGCTACAGGTACTACCTTTGGGAAGAATAGAAAACCAAATGCACTTAAGCCTTCTATAAGCATTGTCATGCATGAAAAAACAACAGGTTTAGGCCTCCCCAGTTCTAACAGTTGATCTAAAAAGTCATAAGACTTAACAACAATAAAAAGTGATAACGCATGTTGGGAGAGCTATTGGGATTATGCCACCACCACTTTGCACTTTTCTCCCAGTCATCAAAAACTAACTTAAAAATTTCATCTGCCTTCAACAACATGCTGAGATGTGAAACAATGCAGCCAGGGCTTGCCATCTTGTAAAGGGGATGTCTCGGGAGAATTGGGAAAATCACTTTATGAGTCTTACAAGTCAGTTCCAGGGCGGATGACTGCATTTGTCAATGTAATACCCATTTTCAGTTTCTGTTGTGCCATTGTTCCCTTGCAGTATCTTCTATTGCTTTACTACAGAGGGGTTACAGTGCTGGGGAAGATGTGGAGCTGGATAATTGCATTCAGATAAATGCATAAATCAGTTTCTTAGCTTTGGAAAGTATGTGAGGATTTCTTGTCTACCTTTCTTCTCCATGCATGTATACAGATCACTTATGTTTACTGAGAAATCCCCATGATTTTGCTTCAGCTAACCTTCAGCAATGCAAATTACATGCAGATGAGTGATCTGTAGTTAGGCCTCAGCTGGAAAAAAATGCCTGGCTTGCTTGCTTCAGCCCTCTGCCCTGTCTCAGATGCTCTGATGATGCCACTGCTACCGCCTCTTCCCTCCCTCCCAGGACACTCATAATCTTCTTTCCACTCCTGCCAGGTCTGTGGTCTGCTCTGACAGACCCAGAGCTGAGCCAGACCCAAGGCACCCACCCAGGCTGTGGTGACACCCTCGGAGAGGCTGGGATGAGCCAGGCCCCATTCCCCTGGGGAGCTGTGCCAGACTGGGCTCCTGCCCCTCGCCCCCGCTGCAGTGTGCTCACCCTTCCCTGCTGAGCTGCCTCACCACTTGGAAAACGTTTTGCCAGGGAGTCACTGAAGATGAGGCTTGGCCAAGGACCTTGGCCATCCCCACCTACTTGCAGCTGCAGGGCTATACATCAGCTCCCAGCATCATATAGCTAGACCCCAGTGTTCCTTGTTTCCAGCCTCTAAACTGTACTAAAAGGCAGCTAAAAATACCTTGAATACTTTCCTAATGTTCCTTTTCCACATAAACAACTTCTGTGGGAGGAAGTGGCTTGCACATTTTTGTCTGGTGGGGTGGTTCACATTAAGAAAATATTTAAGAACGCCTATATGAGACCATACTAACAGATGAACAAGTCAGCTGCCAAATCTGTGCTAAAAAGAAGAAAACTAGGTAGACCCTGTACAGCTGCTGAAGTTCTGAAAGGTTCTTGAACTCTACAAATAACTTTTAGGCCATCCTATAACTGGAAAACTTTCAGGAGAGGTGAGAGCTCACACAACCATTACCTCTTGAGAGTCTCAGCACCCACTGCTTACATGCATAAGCAGACACTGATGGTGTCTCAGCACCTTTCAAAATCAGGCCCAAAGTACCAAGCTGGTGTTCAAAAAGCAGAAATAATTTCTGCAGTTTTTTACTTCAACACCAGTTTCCCAAGTAAGCTTCGTAAGTACAACACAAATGAGGCACCCTTTTTGTACAGAGAATTTCCAGCAATAGTAACAAAGGCAACTTACCTAGGCAGGGCACTAAGCCAGCATTACTCCTACCACCTAAAGAATATTCCTTCTCTCACCCTCCGGCCATATAAACTACAAAATAATCACAGCAAATGTTTAAAATAATGCAGGACTTTGTGTTATAGTCAGTAACATTTCCTGTAACCATTCTGTATCAGCCAGAATTCCTGCTGATGTTCATTCTTAATATAGGCAATCCACCAGATCCTTCATTGAAATCAATGGCCACATGCTTCCAGATTTTAATGAGATGAAGTGTCTTTTTCAAAGTATGTTCAGAGAGAGTGATTTTTTTTCTTTTTCTTTTTTTTTTTTTTTCTCATAGTGGACCTCAGCTTTACAGGGTTGAGACAATACTCATCCATTCTGCTATATTTAGCTCATCAGGTACAGACTGGAAGAAAGTCAGGCCTATTTCATCCTGCCCATTTGCAGGGTAAGCTCTTCCAGAACAGTTTTGCCAGGCAACTTGTCCACATTGCCCGGTAGCTGGTCCAAGTGACTAAAAAATGTCAGTCATTTGGTGGTTCTTGGGAACCCGTTGGAAACAAGCAGCTCCTTTGTTCCTGGTCTCACTGGACACTTGTGTGCAGCTCAGCTGGCAGCAATCAGGCAATGTGGTAGAAGCAGGCATACATTCAATTATTTTTAGCACCTCAGGAGGGATTCTCAGACTAAACTTTGGAACCACAGTGGCAATTCAGGTGTGGAAAGCTTGTCCTAGTCATGCCTGTATTGCACCTTTTCTACACAGAGAACAAAAATGTCCACAAAACACAAGGCCATTCCCAATAAAAAAAAAAGTCTCCTTCCACAGCAGCTTGAACTGTACGGTTTATTTTTATCCCCCAAATCATTCTTGTTGCTAAAAGAATCTTGGTGCATTTATTCTAACACCTATTAAATGTAAAAGAAATCAGAAAAGTCTCTATCATCCTGTTCTGCAAACCAAGAACTTAGAGATATAGTAAGGCTCTAGACAAATGGTTTTTTCCTGATACAGATGTGTTTTAACAGCATACCCTGGGTGCTCTCAAACACACCAAACCTAGAAGTTACCACTGGCTGGCCAGTCCTTCACACTTCTTATGGCATTTAAGTTCAGTCACACTATCTGAAACCACTTCTTAAAGCTCTGGAAGCTGAAATTTGCCTATTCTGAGTTAAGAAGTGCTCACAGAAATTAATGAGGGCAGCAATACCAAAAAAAAGAAAGAGCAAACAGGCTAATGATGGCAATCTGTTACAGTATACAGTTGTTCCCTAAATTAATATCTGTCCATGGCATAATGGCAGACTTTTGACAGGATTTAGCTACTTGTATCTTGCCTCATTGCCTCCGTGAATGATGGAGTCTCTATCCACAAAATCTCCTGTTGGCTACTAGTTCCTGCAGTTGAAAGGCACATAGGTTGACTATGTTTCTCCCAGCAAATCTGCTCCATATTTGAAAGTTTCTTTAGACTTTCCTGGGGTGTCAAATTTTCACAGCAAATAACAGCCAAGCCTTCTATGAGATCCAGAGCTGAAGGAGACCTCCTCACCCTGCAGATGGGGGTTTGAACTCAGGTGGCATTTTGGAGCATTCCTCTTGGATTAAGCTTTCTCAAACAGTCCTCAGGAAAGCTGAGAAGAGAACTCTGACTTTTCCCCAAATACCCCATAACTCAGAGGTAGGGGGTATCCAGCAAGGCTTTAGTAAGTTCAGATTTATTTCTCCCCTCTGTTTGGGAAGGTTTGAACCCACATCTTCCACTGTGAATTCTCTGACCAGGGGAAGATGGTGTATACACGAGGAGGGCTGTTGCAAACTTCTCTTGAAGCACTTCCAGTGTGCTTGGACTAATGAAGCATTCATTGGGCCAGAGAGAATACAAGTGACAGAATAAGCATGACTCCATTGCCTGGTGATTAAGGCATTCCCAAAGGGAGGAGACCTAAGTTTAGTTCCTGCTCTAATGGCTATTTAATGTTCTATCATTAGATTATATCATATTATATCAATACTCTTTATATTACATATACACATATGCATTCAAATAAAATGGAAACCAGTCATCTAAGTGGGGACTGAGAAGCAGATTTCTTCCTCTAACATCCTTCTCACAGGGTGCCATAATTACTGGCCTATGAAGTCATACTGATTCTTTCACTTTCTTTGGACAATTAGCATTTAATTAGCAGCCCACAGGAAACATTTTTGATACGAGGATGTAAAGTTCAGTTGTAACCTGGTGGTGAGAGTTCCGTGGGTTGAGTGCCTCCAGGTCAAGGTGTTTCCACCCCTCTGGCTGCTCTGCAGTACCTGCTGCTCCATGAGCTGACCTTGGCAGTTCCCATCCTCAAACACCTCCTCCCATGGTGTGTAGACAGCACTTCACAGGCCATCAGGGAATCTCACACAGAATTACAGATGCCATTATATTGAGTAAGTGTTGGGTGTTATGCTGCCTGAGACCTTTTTCTGCATCCAATTCAAAGCTACCTGCTAAAGGCCAGTCTATTAAACCAAGCAGGGTCCTAAATTCTGGACCAGACTTCCTTCTTTTTCTTTGATTTCCCAATATAGGCAGATCTGTGTCTAGCTAATAAGCAGATGGGCGAGTTCAGAGGAAAACTGAAGTGATAATGTTGCTAGGAGTTTCAGAATTATTTCATAGTGGTTGCAGTGTTTTAGGGAGGGGTATTTGTAATCACGCAGCTTATGATTCATGATTGATATTATGAGGCCGTCAGGCTGAAAACTGTCCAGTCTTTTCCCTGGCATGGACATTTATTGATGGGTAAGCCAGGAAAAACTGGGTATCAATAAGGAGAGGTGGGTAGTTACTAAAAGTGGAACAAAGAGATCAAGTAGCGAGTGTGGCTTTAAAATAAACGCTTCACAGGACAAAGGCCATGGACATAAAAGTTAACAGAATAAAACAAGACCTTCAAGTCAAGAATACAAGACTAAAGGCAAGGTCCTTCTGTCAGTGAATGAGGCACTGCCACAGAAAATGAAGGCACACCAGCAGTGTTAACTTCAGCTTATGGAATGTGCTGTTGTTGTGTTGCAGGAGAGAGGTGGTGAAGCACAAGCTTGGGTGTATTTCCTGAGCTACTGAAAACAGAGTTAAGTGATGCCCATGATTGCTCTGCAAAATCTGTGGGTTTTGCTTCCTTACTCCTACTTTGTTTTGGTTCAGGGAGTCTGTCACAGCAGGTCCATGCCTTTTGGGGGTTCTCAGAAGAAAAGTGGTAGAGTATGCTTCTGATGAGGATCTAGCCCAGAGAAGCAAAGCCAAAAGCAGGGACTGAATTTTGGTCACTCTCTGAAAACGTAAAGCTTTTGTGGGTCTGGCCACCAGGATTCTTCAAACAGGCAATATAACTTCCTTTAAAAACTGTGAAAATGGGATCTTCAATGAACTGGAAGTAGGACATGGGCTACTTGTGCTTCCCTCGGCTTTGATGCACACATTTTTCTATTTCTTTTCTTGGCTTTGTGAGAGCTATGAATCAGCCCTGCTATGAATACAGTCTAACAAAGAGGTGTCTGTGTTTTATTAGGGGGGGAAACATATGTCTTCCTACATCACTCATGGTTAATGTTAACAAAACTGCCTAATGCCAATAAAAATCTATACATAGGCAGACACGTGGATATACGGAGACATCTTTGAAAAAAAGATTTAAAAAAAGGAAAAATTTTTACATAAAACTTCATGTTAACAAATCCACTGCAAAAAGATCTCCATCCATTGCTCATCATGGACTGCTGCATCTTGCTTATCTTCCAAAATATAGAAAAAGATCTTAAAATATCAAACTATCTCCATGCTTAGAGGATAATACTCTTTTTCACTCAAGCAAATGTTGATTATAGAACATTTTTCATTACATATTGGCTGAGCTAGACTTGGTGATGCTGCCCCGGATGCCTGTAAATCAAAGGAAAGATGTGCAGGGCTGTGCTGCTCTGACACCTCATCTCTGTCACATTTTCACCTGCTCATTGTGTGAACACCAGCTGGGTGCTGCCAACGCAGCTGGGCTCAAGCTCAGTGCTAATCTGAGCCAGGCACAGATCCTGCCTCCTTTCAGCAGTGTTTGGTCTCCTGGCTTTGGGTCAGCCCTCCAGTCCTGATTCTGCTCTCAGGCATTTCTGTTCTGGGCTGAGCATGGATTGCCCTTGGATCTGCATCCCTTTATACAGTTTGCTTCTAATACTGTGGGAAAGATATATTTTAGTAAGTGTATCATGAACCAAACTCTTCTCTGCTTTGAAAACTACTTTTAGATATCATGCACTGGAAGATAGACTTTCATCTAATCAATCTATTCATAAACTAAAAATTCTAGAATGTAACACCTATATAAAATAGCTTTTTTTAATTGGGTAGAAACCAGACCTAACCTGAACTCACTGTAGCCAGGAGCCTTTCTTTCTTAGTGAGTGCACCCTGGATGAATCTTGAGAGAAATTTTACATGCAGCTTCCCTCCTTGCCTCTCAGACACATGTGGATGCACACACATTTACCCCCACTTAATTTTTTGAAATGCAGATTTGATGCTGCTTCAGGCTACAGGACTCATAACCCTGAAACCTTAAGAAATGGGAGTTTGACATTCTGCCCCCTGACCAGCCTATGGATTTTTTTATTATAGAAAAATTTTACCAGACTCTGGGCAATAATAATTTTATGTACATTTTGTTTAAGGATTTGCTGTGTTTATCTCATGAGGCCAATAAACCCTGCTTTCAAGAACCTTCCTGTTGTATTCTTTCTTCTCACTCATCTGAAAGTCAGGACTGACATAGGGCAACCAATCTCACAACCCCTCCTCCTACACTGTGGCCATGTATGAACAGTCTTTAATTTCTTCATGCAGAAAGGAAAAAAATTGTCTCAACTACAGCAAGATTCTTGAACGCAGAAACATCTGTCTACCAGAATTTAAATCAAGAACAAAGCTCATTTATTATAAGTTTTACCACCACCAGCAGCAAGCATATACCATGTTTCCTGTCATGATGACCTTTATCTTTGAGTAAGAGAGCAGCAAAACACAGAAAGAACAAATACAAAGTTCCTAGAGGAGAGCACAGCATGTCCTGCCTCTATAACACAGTACAGGACAAGCAAGAATTAAAAGCCTTAAAGAAAGACATCACAAAGGCAGATGCCAGGGCAAAAGCAGATAAAGCTAAAGGAAGAAAATATAATCATTCAACCTACCACATCCTCTGAAATGCCAGTGTCCTTGTTCAACAGCAGGTTTGGGATTTGAAGGAAGTTTAATGCCAATGTTTGTGGTAAACATCAACCTGTGCACCGTTTAGTACCAGCAGAGGATTTGTTGTTCCAGCAATTGTTGCTACTATTTAGAAAAACAAATGTAGAAGAGATGAAACAGGTCCTGGGTCTGCATTGTCACTGAAACAGAAGACCACTGTTGAAGGGAGGGAAATAAAGGAAAACACAAAAAGCCAAAAAACTCTAACAATAATCCCAAAGACACTGGCAATAAAAGGAGAAGCAGACAGGAGAAAAAGCCTCAGAAATAAATTAATCTCAAATTCAGACTCTTCCTCTTCTACTAATTTTTGGTGGTGCTTTTTCACTGGTAGCTTTCTTTCCAGCAGATAGTGCTCCATATTAAGCCTTACATTCAGAATATTGTTTTAATGTAGTTTTCTAAAACAGAGAAAAGCACTTCAGTAACGAAAAGCTGTCATTATTTCAGGAGACAACATATCACAACCTTTTGACAAAAGGCAAGAAGCTGAAACAGAGGCTTGCCCTGCTGTGGTAAATTCTTCTTCAGTTACCAATAGCACAAACCTTTGTGTGGAATGACATACAGAAACTCTCTGCAAGGCCATCTAATCCTATTTAATCCTATATAATCCTATACCCATTTTCAAGATTAGAGCTCAAGTTCCAACACTCCTTCATGAAAGGTCTCTCCATCCCAAGCTTGGAAAAAGTCATGTTGGAGTTGTCACCAAATACTCCTCTCAGGCCTGCATAAACTCACTGAAATCTACTGTACTTGCAGCAGAACCTGACTTCATTTATCCCCCAAAACAATTAACACAAACCTTTTACTGCTGGGGGTGGGATGGGTATGTGCAAAACATAAGTAATCAAGTAATAAGTTCCCAAGTCATCTGATTTCCAAGAGAACCAGCTTGAAATCAGTCTTTTGCCACACTCTTCAGAACTTCTGAAAAAAAAATAAGCTACATTTTTAGGTATCAAATTCTAAATTTCAGACACTAAGTTCAGGATGCCTTTCCTCTGGACCTTGAGCCAGTGAAATGCTGAATTCCACCATCAATTATCACACTGCAGCCCCTTGGTCTTGAGGAGGTATTTAACTGAACTGCGTGTGCAGAATATCACGACTGGGGAATTTCAAATTTTCTTACATTTTGCAGATAACTCCATGTGCAGCCAGTCTCTAAGTTCAGGTAGAACAGGTTCCTATGGAAAACTTGAAAGCAATAGATTTACATTCAGCTGTAGNCTTGAAAGCAATAGATTTACATTCAGCTGTAGGAAAAAAAGAGCCCATGTACTGTGATAGAGTTCACTTTTCACACCTACTCAATGTCAACACCTGTTTAGCTGTAGGTTTTTGAAAAAGCAATGACTTATTCTAACACTGCTGTAGAAGTACTTTACTTCTACATACATAAATTAGTTTAATTTTATTTCATATTATTCAACATAAGCTATTTCTAGTATATATCTATAATGCATTGTGGGTAGAAAGAGAATCTCTGATGAACACATAGCAGTGAGTTCTAGAGAGGCAGATAATTTCCTTCACTTAATAATAGTTTTCTTTCCTCTTGGCTGCAGACTTTCATAACTAGCACCATGCCAAACATTCGAAGATTGGATTATGGCCTGTCGTACTTGATTATTTTTGTCAGCATGCTGACCCAGGGTGCCCTTTTCTTGTGTTGTTCCTTCTGTTTCCATTTTTCATGTCATCCAGCTTTTCATCTTGTCAATCAGCTTTTGACTTCCTGATTAAAGTGTCTGTCACACGAGCAGCCTGGTCTCCAGTCAGTTGTTTAATTTGTTCCTCATGGCATCCAATTGAGTTATTCATCTGGCCCAGCTGTTCCCAAGTGCTTCCAGCATCACTTATTCATGTGTTTGGGTTTAACCTCTATATCTATGTACAACAGTGTGAATTGTTCCATTCATTCTGTTGACTGTGGATTGCTTTGCCTCTGTCTAATGCCTTGACATTGCTAGGAAGGCTGCTACTGTATTCTGTGGCTTAACCAGCTGAGAGAAGAGCACTATTTCACCCTGGTGTTATGGTAACAAGTACAACTAAACACACTACTTCTCAAGTATTATAGGAGGCCCAATCTTTAACAATTAGGAACACGTAATGGAAAACTCTGCTCTCAGGGATCTGAATCCACCCAAAAAATAATGTTGATGACACTTGGCAGGAGGAGAGAAACGTTACTTTGCCAGGAATTTTTAGCATTCACTTGAAATCAGTTCGCTTCATTATCATGAGGGCTGTTTGCTCAGTGCCAAGTCTAGGCCTGGTATAACCCAGCCATAGCTCCCAGTGACTTATGTGGGAGTTGCACAAGCTCACAGCAGGGCTAAATTTGGTGATCTGACTGAAGTTGTACAGGCATCCTGTTGGAACAATGGAATTTAAATCAATTCAGTGTCATCACAGTAAAATGCTTAAATCTTGTTGTGTTGTTTTAATTGCTGCTTTTCAGCAAGAATTAGGCAGGAAGGATTAGCATTAAATTCTGACTCTAGTCCATGATTTTTTTTTCCCTCTGGAATAATAACTGTTATGCCTCAGTTTCCCTACAGGATATAACAATGCACACATTACATTGGGATGAAGGAATAATTGTTTATTAAATAAGTTGAAGATGAAAAATGCTGAGTATCATTGTTTATAATTACTAGAAGCTAATCTAACTGAGAAGAATGCTGGATTGGTTTTGAATTATGTATTACAGGGGAGGAAGACATTGTCTGATAACAAAGTCCCATATTTTTATGGAAGTCAAGTGAAGTCCATGTCATAGGGCACATGTTGATTGTTTTAGGGTTTGGGAAGAATGTCTCCTCCTTCTCAATTCCTCTATTGTTTAATCCTTTTGCCCTGTCTTCTACTGCATCACGAAGTATTGCCATCTGCTACTGGCAAGATGACTCAATTACCCTTCTCATATAAGAAATCCTCTGCTTTAGTGTAAATTTATATCGCATTTGCATAAGATTTATCTGATAAAAGCATAGTGCAAAAAATTTCATCTCAAGCTGGGTAGATTTTCAGCAGATTGCAGCCTTTTTCCCTATTGTGCTGACATCAGTTTCTCCACGGATACACCAGGATTCAAAGTGTTGATTCCATAGCACTGTGAGTTTTTTAGCAGAGTTTTATATACCAGAAGAATTTTATTAAACCAATATTAACTCAGTCAGGTCCCTGCTGGATGCCTGTCCACATCACAAGAGCCACCAGCTTGACTGGCACTCACTGGCACCCACGTGGAAACTCTCAGTGGGGAAGCCAAGCCCTGAGTGGACCTGGGTCCTGAAGTGCCCTTTCATCCCTACAGGTGGTCCTGGAGCTCAGGAGTGAGGTACTGTCTTGGAGCAGTCCTATACCTGTTCTGGGGCTAAACAAATTACTTCAGCTTTCACCAACTTCAGTCCAAAACTTTTCAAGTCTTACTTTTTCCTTTTCTTATTCTCTCTCCCTTTTTCTTTTTCCTTGGATAAAAAACCTAAAGTTTTGTTTGCTTGTTAAGAAAACCTTCCAACGGTAATTTTGCATTTATTTGGAAAAAAAAAAAGGTGTACAAAGGATCAGAAAATATCTCCATCACCATTTGGAGCTTGAAGCCATGATACATCTAGAAGATCCCTGCTTTCCTCTTACCTTCTCACTGACTCTGTAGAGACTTTTTGACAGAATGCAATCTGGCTTTAATAGTGCTAAATGGCTTCCATTCTACTAGAGATTTTTTTTTGAGGACTGGTCCTGAAAAACACTGCTGTGAAATGCATGATATTTGGAAATAATTTGTATGTGAAATGCGTTTTATTTGGTATGAGTTTATACTTCCTAACTTCACAATATCTTAGGACAGGTTAAAAAATATGACAGAATAGGGTGAATATGTGCACTCGGCTTAAAAAGTTTGCACTTTCTGTCAATATCTGAGTCTTTCCTGCGTGGAAAAATAGAAAAAGAAAGAGATAGTTATGAAAAATAAGCTGCATCCCTTGGCCACATGCAATGGACCTTTTCACAGCAGGCTGTGCAGTTAGTACTGCTGGGCTTGCTTGGAAACTTTGCCCTAAGTCCCGAATTTAGTTGTCTTGTACATTTTCCATGTAGCTCGACTCCTTCTTGGTTAGTCAAGAAAATAATTGCAGGATGTCTCAAACCTGCCCTTCCCCCAGCATCTTGTATCATAAAATAACTCCAGGCGCAATATGTTATGCAAGTCTGTGATCATCCCTCTAATTTCTTATAAAAGATATGACCTCGTTATCAATGAAGATATTTTTAAAGTACTGATCATCTGAGTTAAAACCTCAGGGAGAGAAATGCAAAATGCATTCTTATCTCTCTTAAAGCCCGGCTCCACACTGGTTGCACTCAATTCAAATTCCATGTGGTTTCCTTTGCAGTCAGAGCCAACTACACTACTTGGGGAGATGCACAAAGTACAAGCTGAAATTCTGTGGTGCAGCAAAATTCTTGAGAGGTTATGCTACAATATTTGAGGGTGTACTGACTTTACTAACACCTGAGAATGAAATTCGTTTGCCAGGCACATATTTTTCAGGCTAATTCTAAAAATTTGAACAGTAAAAATGATAAATCAGGGTGAGTTATTCAATTGCATTTCAGGATCATAACTTGAGCAGGTTATGAAGGAGAATGTAGTTGTCAGATCATGACACCTTTTGTTTTGTGTGTTATCCACTGTACTTCTGATCAGTCAGGAAACCATTTTATTCCCAATGCTCAATATGGACTGCAATAGGAGCATAATCAATACTCCTCCACAATACATTTTACATTTATTGTCTTTCTTTTTTCTTTTCTTTCCTTTTTTTTGTTTTCTTCAGCCTTTAAGAAAGGTTTCTTCAGGTAAAGGTAAAGCTCTATGTATATATTTTGCTCTTTATGCACCTAAAAGAGAGCGTCTGTGCTCTAAGAATACAGAAGATCTGCAGCCCCCTCATTCCTTTTACCTTTGATGTTTTCAAGAAGTGACTGAAATATCAATATGTTTACTGAACACAGAGGAAAAGCACTTTGCCCAGGGTGAAGTAACAGGTTTTAGGATGGCTTACAAGAACCCCCTCTATGGAAGAGGACGAGCTTCAGGGCACATATAAATATGCAATATATACGTGTAGTCATCCTCCCAGCCAGAAGAAATGCTTGTGTTTAACAAGCACATTTCATATGCAACCTGGTTTAGCTTCTGCTGCACTAACAACTCCTGCAATTAAGCTATGCTGGTAGCCAATTAACTCACTTTTTTTTTTCATATTGAAGGAGCCAACATAGGCAGGTATTTAACCCCTTTTGTGCCCTTGGGCCAGCAGCATGCCTAACATGAGGGAAAATGTAATTGTAAATCCTCACAGATACAGCTTTTCTTCTGTCATATTAGGAGGTGACAAAATGAAGCAGCATGATTGAATATTGAAAAGCCTGGAAAACTTTATGAGTATCGCTACTACTAATAGCCACCTTATGTTTAAGTGAAATCTTTGCATGGGAGGATCTAAAAGCTTCCCAATATGCATATAAGGATAATTTCACTTATCACTGAACTTCTCTGAGGCAGCCCTAGTGTGTGAAAGGAAGACTCCATCAGACACACAGCCAGCCCAGCACTCAGTGACAATCCTTAGAGCTCCTCTATAACCTGTACATCAGGACATATGCTGTGATGGGAAGGTGATACTGTGTAGTCCTCCCCAGCTTCTAAGCCACTAATTGTCACCAGTGTTGTCATCAAAAGGCATTTTATTCTCCTTTGTTCTGCTTGAGTATACGCATCTTGTTGTCAATTTTTCTCAAGCTATAAATAATGAATATATTATTATTATTATTATTACTATTATTATTATTATTATTATTACTATTATTTTACGTCCATCTTCAGTACATTCAATTTCAACACATCATCCCATATCTACCTATACTAAATGCTGGACTAGGTGATATTTTCATGCACTCTCATTTCCATTTAAAATCTTACTGGAAAATAGTGAAATATCCCTTTTTTATGTGTGTGAATAGAGCCTTTAATGCTTGAGGTTAAATGAATGGTGTAGTTTTTGGCTAGGTGTCAAAGACTTAACAGAACTTGTACTATAGTCTTCTCACAGGAAAAAACAAATAGTTTGACACTGAGGTATTTGGAAACAGGTGTGCTGAACAATTACAAAATGTTACAGCTCTTGGAGGCAGGTCTCCAAGAAATTAGGTCTGAAAATGCATGGCAACACTATCACATTGATAAAATTTCTACTGCCAAATCCCACTGGACAGGAGAAAACCTGAGTGGAGCACCAGGAGAAGATGTGATCACTATTATGTCAGGGCATGAAGCAGCCAGAGTTGCTACCAACAGGTCTGGAAGGAAAACAACAGAAAAGCTTCATTTGGGGTGTGGTTTGGAACAAGAGATCAGCACTGACCACTCCCACTCCCAGAGCCACCACCCCACCTGGAGCAGCCAAACGCCCTCCTGGACGATCAGCACATTCAGCAAAGTGCTTGATGCAGCCACCACCACTCATTTAGCATGTAGCTACACAGCTCTGCAAACAGAGCAGCAGCTGGTTTTGCTGATTGTCCTCTTTGCTAAAGCACCCCTTCCACATTCCCGTTTTACCGTATCTCCATCTCCTTTCCCTTCTCTGCTGAAAATCCACTCTTCCATGTTTCTCTTTCTTGGTTACGATCTAAGGAAGAAAAACTCTTCCATAGAAGTTGCAAAGCTAAGATCTCACTTCCACCTCCTGATTTCTACAAAATATTCAGAAGCAACAGTAAGCATTTCAAAGTTGTTATGGGTCCAGAAAAAAGGAATCCAGCCTTCAAACCACCCCTTGAAATATGCTTCTGCTTTTACAAAAGTTATTTGTGTTGCCAGGAACATCTGCATAACACATCTTTACCAGGATCTCTTAACTTCCTTTGCACTTTTGTACATTGAGAAAAATATTGTCAGAAATTAATTGGTCTTGTTCATCAATTCTGATTTATCTGCTACCTCGAAACAAGGTGATCCCTCCTCTTCACCCCACAAATCCACCATTTTACATGTGCAGTGTTTCCATGTGGCGTAGAGGGGAATTCCTCCCTGACTCTCTCCACATTCAGGTTATGGCCCTATCATTATTTTAGTATCTGTAGCTACACATTTTATTACTGGTCACAAAATTATTCCTCTCCATTTTCAAATTCAGCCACTCTGTTTGACTCCGTGCCCTCCCATGGCAGCGGATCCCGGAGACAATTCTCCGCCTTTGCCAAGGCTGCCACGGAACGTTTAATGTTGAAGGATGAAAACACATTATCTGATCTTTGATGTTTAAAGAGAGGGGAGAGACCTCCAGACCTTTCTGCATATTATACAGTGTAACACATTTGTATGCTCTCAGCAGAGCTGGCATGTCTTATTCAAGGTCAGCTCTGTTCCACAATCTGGTCAAGTAACCTCCCTCCCCAGGTTTTCATATTTCAGTTGCAAACCAAGTTGCTAAAATGGGAAGCCAGGCTAAAGCAAATGAGCAAATAGAAACAAATCCTAATACTTTGCCCTGCTGCTGTGTTTCTTTGAAAAGATGAACTGAATAGCACCCTACATGCATGGACCAGAAGGAATGGCAGGAAAGGTGAGCCAATGCCCTCCCTCAGCCCCACAGCTCAGAAATGCACACACACTCACATAAGATGGAGTAAAAAGTAATTTTACTTTACAATCTAAGTCTGCATCATCTGTCGCTTGAAACACCTAAGAGACAGAAAAATAAAGATTTCAGAAGTACCCATGATCCTCTTTGGGCTTGTCAAGGGAAAGAATGTTCCCACCCGAAACTGGTGAGATTTCCTGGTCTTATTATGGCTTCTAATAGGGCAGAGTCTTCCTATTCATATATTTATATTGTGAATTCCTATCTGATGGTGTTGAAGGAAAAGTATATTTTTCTTGAGAAGACTATCCTTTATTTCTAAAAGAAACCAAAACATATGACCACTGACATTCTATTTTGTGCTAAATAAATGGCTTTAGACATTATTTCTTTAAAATAAAAATAATAAAAAATAAATTTTAGCTCTCAATCGAATGATATCCATCTACTGTGTCGTGTAGTTCCTCTTTTTGGATCTGCCATTCCAGCCAATCTCACATTCAGCTCAAAAGTGCACACCAGGTTTCGATTGCCCACTGATTTTGTTGGTAGTGATCACAGAATATTCTGAGCTGGAAGGAACTCACAAGGATCATCAAAGCCTAACTCTTGGCCCTGGACAGGACAGCCTCAAGAGTCACACCAAGTGATCAATTATGTGATTAATTATTAATTTGTTTTGTGTTATTGGACGGATGGACAGTGAAAATGGAAACTCAGTACCAAGCCTAATGATCAAACATAACCATCCCATTATGCAACTGCATTCCACACGTGCAATATATATACACACACAAATATACACTCACACACAAGTTTTGTTGCACCAGTTCTTTAGCAATCCTTGCTGTATGTAAATGTAAGTCATTATAATCGCCATACAAAATTAATTACAGTCAGAAATTCCCACATTCGTATTTTCAGAGGGTTACCAGATAGTATTTTAATTTGGCTCTACTGTCTTTTCAAAATAAAAGCTCTTTCCCTAACGTTTATGAGGCCTCTAAGATTAATTGCATTCATCTTTATCAAGTCCTGAAACTGGCTGATATATTTAAATGAGCTAAAATTAAAAGGTTTGAGGCAACTGAAGTCTCTTCAATAAACTGAAGAAAATTTTCCAAAAGACTATGGAAGCAGTGTTGACCAAATCTGTAAAGAAGGAAGATTTTAAACTAATGAGTTGCCAAGTGGATCCTTTTCTTAATTATTCTTCCTTCCAAAGAGTTAGTGAGTGAAAGGCTTAAAGAAGATGAAGTGAAATTTGAATGTTACCCACAGTCTATAAATAAGACAAACTGGTCTTTCATTTGACCCGTGATAATTCTATTATATATCCTGCCATATTCTTATGTCTTTGCCTCACCTTTCTGTGGCTCTCCACTCCCAAGAGATGTGATCTGGACTACTGGAGGAGACCTGGAATGTGTTTCAGCCTGTAAAAAAAAAGATGAAGTACACTGGTACTCTTCTCCACTTGGTTTTTTGGGAGGGTGTTCGTGGGTTTGGTTTGGTTTGGTTTGGTTTGGTTTGGTTGTTGGTTTTGGGGTTTTTTTTATTATTGCTCTTGGATTTCATGGTTAAATGTTGTAAGTATTTTAAGTTTTGCCCTTGGAAATGGTAGTCAGGTATGGTGGGTTCAGCTCTGAGCTCTGTCACAGCCTCAGGAGGCAGAAGCAAGGAACCAGACTGTTCTCCCTGGGGCCTAACCCCTCTGAAGTAGGCACCACCCAGCTGTGGTTTGTGGACCCCTGAGGCTCAGAGAAGGACAAATATAATGTCAGGTTGTACCAAATGAAGAATCACCACTAGAAAATTGCTGCAGAACTCTGATCAGAGACAGATTGTCATGTAGCTCAGTGAAAAGACACTTGTCCAGTAAAAAAAAATTACCCTCTTGTGAAATGCCCTTCGATGCCTGAACACAACTTAAATTTTTCTGCATCTGAATTCCCAGCCAGAAAAGAGATGGAGTAGTGGGAATGCTGGGAATGTTTCCCACCTTGTCTTCTCTGTTTATTTTATAAACCAATAAGCTCACAGATTCTCTCTACAGAGTTTCTTCTGTCTCTGCAGGCAACGTTGCTTTTTTATCTGCGGTTATGAGGAACATTGAAACCATGATCACTGGTGAGCTCCTTCTCCCTTCAGGGCTCAGCTCTCCAAAGCATAATCCATGGGTCTGAGTAGGGACAGCAGCTCTGGCCCACACCACATGTGGGAACTCTGGGCTCAGGTTGTGACGAGATGGAACAATTTAAAATAAATGCAAAACTTTGAGACACAGAGCCCCTTTCTTCATTGTCCCAGACTCATCTCCCAGGTGAATCTGGGACTGGAACACAGCTGGGCCTAGGGGGCCATGATTTACTGGTCTTTATCAACCCACTTATTAGAGGCCAGGAACCACAATTTGCTTTGCCTCAGAGCTCAATATTGCTATTGTCTACCCCACAGTGTGGTCAATAGATGTGCCCAGGAAATTCACCTGGTGCCATAGAACCAGGTGATGTAAAAAATAGCTTTCATTTAGATCTGTGACAAATTCACACAAGAGCTGAGTTTCTCTAATGGCTGGAATGAGGAGGTACAAGCTATGGCAGCTCTAGGCAGATTCTTATTTTGACAGAAGCAATGACTCACTGTGCGACCATGGACAAATCGTTCAATTTTCTTATGCTTTAGTCAACAAAACTATAAAATTATTAAAAGACAAAAAAAAAAAGAAAAACATAAAGTCCCCAGATTTTAGTGAAAAACAAATCCTCCTCTGAGCTCAGCTGGTGAATAAATGACAAAAACAACAAGATGAAACATGGGTGTAACCCACAGCTTTGCCAAATATGCCACAAAAATATGGAGAGGTAGAGAGGAAGAAAAGGCAAGGGGAAAAAAAGAACAGCAGGCACACTGAAATGCCCCAGAGCACATGAAATCATATGAACAGAAACAAGTCCAACAAAAGAGAGTATGGATGCCCACAGGGTGGTGAGTAGGAGGATGCACTCCAAAGAAAAACAGCAATCAAATGATCTAATGCTCTTTTCATCACAAAGCAGCCTTTAAAACTAGATAGTGGTTGTCTCATCCTTTCATGGGGTGCAGTGTGACAACTATTTAAATGTGTCTGGAAACAATGCCAGTCAGGCTTTATCCCAGTTAATGTGTGGGGGTTTGCCCGGTGGGAGAAACATGGGTGCCTAGAACCCACCAATGTCAACTAGTGATGGTGCCCTAAATAAATCTGCTCTGGGACACCTTCTTGGCCAGGGCCACATGAAGAAACCAGGGGAGCTTTGGCATCACTCACACTGAGCAGGTCCTGGGAAAGAAAGCAGGAGGAGGATGCCTCAGTTCTGGCTGCAGCAGCCGAGTGGCTGTAATGGAGTGAGAACATGAAACAAGCAGGAAAACAATGAATAGCGGAAAAGTCAAAGTTAGGCCTGCAGCAGAAGAGAGGCTACAAAGGTATCTTCAAAGGGTTTTCTGGGGGATAAAAAAAAAAGGAGCAGACAACATACATATTAATGAACCAGAAACAATATTGAAAAACAACCTATTATCCTTGCTCAGATCAAAAGAACATGAAGATTAACACCTCAGACATCAGACCCCCGCAACAGGAGGGTGGGTTTAGCAGCAAGCCTGCTTCTCCCGTCTTCCTTTGGTTTTTGTGACTAGGACCAGGCAAATAAGGGACAGGTTTGTTTTGAGGAGGATTTGAGACTACAGCTGCATAGCAGAAGGTTAAAAAGAAAGGCATTAAAACTGAGAAAAAACTCAGTAAAATCTGGATGAGCATGGGAAGAAGGTGAAAATGAAAATTATATGGGCTCTAGTGCAAAGTCAAGATTGCCTCTCCTTGCTTGAAGGGAGTGCTGCAGAACTCAAGAAAGATGTGGAATTATTTGCACACTTCTCACTAAACTGCCAAAGGGGCTTCCTGGTGGCTGCCAATCTCCTCTCCCATCTTCCCACCACAGAGCCTTCTTCTCCTAGAAGCCTGTGAGGCTGCCAGGCCTTGCAAGAGAAAGAGAGGCCCAGAGTTCTCATCCCTGCAAAGGCATTTTTGTTAAAAAATCAGAGCTATTCTCTGCTGGGGATTGTATCCATTTGCAATAGGAATGACTCCATGATTTGATAAGTCTTTTCCATATTTAGTTTCTTTGATAGATAAAATAACAATCTGACCAAATTAGTTTGTCTTAGCAATTTTTCTCTTAGCAATTTTCCACAGCACAAACTATTATTTAGGGACTCTTATCTGGTGCATGAAACGATTCCTGCACATTTAGGGCATTTATGATAATGAAACAAGAGCTACTCTAGAAGGGGTTACAGTGAAGGAAATGTACCTTTGTGATGGCAACAGAGACACATTCAGTCTCTGCCACAGACTTCATAACAAAAATCCCTCTTTCTAGACACCTATCATTTGCTAGCAGCTCACATTTGCTCAGGGTATTGAACTTCACAACATTTTTCTCATTTTCTGCACTTATTTTCATACATGCACTGATAAAGAAATAGGGTCAAAATAAAAAGTTAGAATTAAGCACACTTTTCAACACAACTATGATGCTTCAGAAATTATACAGTCTGAAAACAAACTTAGGTTTGCCACAAATGAGACTGAACCAAATTTCCACCTTCCTGAGTGCAACAGAACTTTTGCTGCTGATGGCAAAGATTCTCACTCTGTTTTATATGCAGGATTCTTTAGGTAAGAGATACTTGTCTTATTTTTGCTACAGCCATTTTCATCATTCCAAACATTTAAAAGATTACCCAGACTTTTCCCAGCTTTGACAGGAAGAGAGTCACTGGTCACAAGGTAGAACATAGAAAATTTCAGACACATTTGAGGAAGAACTTTTTCATGATGAAAGCAAACAGCCACTGGAGCAACCGGCCAGGCAAACTGTGGGGCCTCCATCTTCTGAGATATTAAAAACTCTTTTGGGCACACCCCTGAGCAGCCTCATCTAAACAGAAGTGTTTGAAGCAGGACACTGGACTAGATGAACTCTGGAGGTCCCTTCCACTCCAAACTGTTGTGTGGATCTTCATGCAGAAGTTTGGTGACCTACCACACAACTGCACTGCATGGATTCCATCTCTGCCCTTAATAGCCTTCAGACATTACTGAAAACAATGTTAAATATTGAGAATAAAGTGAGAGCTGATGAATAAAATTATAACCACTTGCAGGAAGATGCAGACTTGGGTCCAAAATGCTGTTTTGCACAGTAGAAATGCTTACCTGCTAAAAGACTCATCATTTAACTAGACCCTCATATATTTTACTAAAACCTTGCACGGGTGGTGTGAAACGCACTCCAAACTTTTCTTTTTGCACAACAATAAGGTCATAAAAAGTTTTGGTTTACCATCAAGAAAGTGGAGGGCCAAGTTCTGGGTTGAGCTCTACCTCCTCCAGCATCAGCAATCATCAAATTTCACAGACAGTGAGGAGGGACAGGACCTGTTCCAGTGCTCTTCAGTCTTGCAAAGCTTCTTCCTCTTCAGTCTGAGTGGGAAATTTTTGCATGAACAGACTGATGCCTGACATTTCTAATGATTGTTGGTTAGGCCAGATTTGAAATACCAAAGCCTTTTTTGTAGTATTTTTGTATTTCTATTTCAAATTCTCCCCCTCTCCAGATTGTCTTACCTTCTTTTTCCATATATTCACCCTCTGCCTCACTCCTAAGAAGGTAAGAAAGAAAGAAAGATGTAGAAACTTGCATTACTGTGTAGGTGGGAGGAATTAGCAAACAGTTTTTTAAATTTCCAGTCCTGCTGCAATCAGGACTGTTCTAGTTTTATACACAAAACCAGCAGAACCCATTTCCAGTCTCTCCTATACCAGTAAGTAGGTTTCAGATGTCTCCTGAAAACCACTCAAACCACAGAATTTCTCTTGAATTAATCAATCAAAAATTACTATTTATTCAATTATGTTTATTGCCAGGCAAAAAGATATAGAAAGTGGTTAAGTGTGTGATGGAAAATAATGAAAGAAGGTTTAAGCAGATGAGTCACAACAGATCATTGTTTCCTAAAGTCTGAGACATATCCCCTTGTGGGGCATGAAGAGCTAACAATGGGTCACAGAAGATGAATACTTTACAATGGGTGTGTATTTAACAACGTGGTAATTTAGCAAAAGAAGATTTTTTTTTCTTAATGCAGCAGGGCTTGGTTTTCAAAAGTTTGGGAAACAATGTGGTACATCATGGTCTGAGGCAGTATGTTACTACCAGCCCATGGTACAGGGAGGCTGTTTCTATAGGAGTTTCAGGAAATTTTTGTACCTAATGGAGGTTCCAATGATCACTGAATAACAGGACAGAAGTGATCCCACTCCTCTGACAAAATATGCAGTTATTTTCTGAGCTACCTGCAAACTGAGGGGGGGGAAAAAAAAAAAGAGAGAAGTTTAAAAGACAGATGGGAGGGATGATTTCTTAACATTCTAAATGGAACAGCAATTCTTCCCGGACTTCGGTACATCCATCACTCAAGTGATGCAGCTCACTTAAAAAGTCCAGCCACAATTCCTCTGACTCCCAGGCTGTGGTTTCGGAATGGGCCCAGAGGTTAAATGAGCCAGCCCTTACATCTCAGGCTTGAAACTCAACTGCTCTGAAATTCCTCCTTAAAGGGTGCACTCAAACAGGAGCTCAGACCCACTAAGGAAGAGCTGTTTCTGTGCTGTTATTCAGGAAAGCACCATTGCTCTCCAGTGCAAACTGTATTTCTGTATAAAATATGTTGTATCCTCCTGACATTAGTCAGGAGTCAGAGTTTTCGGCTGCCTCCTTAGAATGTATTTTTGAGAGCATCCATCCACAAATCAACTGAAAAAATTACCAGGTTTTCAACATAGCCAAGAAAACAGTGCAAAGTTTTCTCACAAACAAAGCAAAAATTCTCACAAGGGCTGGAGACAAAAGAGTTCTGATGAAAATTGTGGGTCCTCTTGTGGGCATCAACCCTAGACAGTCTGGCATTCCAATACATTAAGAATATTTCCTCTTTTGTCTCTCCCACCTATCAGCCTCCAGCCTCACTAGCAAAGACCAGAAGCTTGAACTTTAAAGAATTAAAGCTAACATTTAATTACACTTATCAAGTTCTGTGTCAGATATGTGCAGGCACTTAGGTGTGACACAGACTTTGTTCCTCCTACTACCACAAAAAGATATCCTTCTATTCTTTATTGTTATCCTAACCCAAGAGTAATTTTCAAAGCTCCTAAGTCATTTATGGTCTAGGAAATGTAAAGGCCAAATTGTGGCGGCCATTTATTTCTAAAGAGAACAGCTAATCAATTCCTAGTTGAATTTAGTCCAATATAACAGTTGCAAAATATGTTCTATTGGCTGTTAGTGTTCTCTGGGGATCTGCCATGTGGTCCATGTTTTGAGGTTTTTTCTTTCAGCTATGAAATAAACTAAAAGTTTATTTTCAATAACTACATTAGAAGTTAACTTTCAATTAAAAAATAGAGACATATAATTTAGGCCAGGAACTGGTCTGAGATTAAGAAGACTGGAGTTTTGTTCTTGGTTGCACAACTGACCTCTTGTGTGGTCTAGGACAAGACACCTTCTCTTTGTCTGGCTTATTTTGCTCTGCTTTTGCTGCCTTTTGCCCAGTTGAATAAAGAACCTTCAGTGAGGTAAGTCATGTCTGACCAACTTGACTGCTTCCTACAATAAAATGACTGGAACTGTGGAAAAGTACAGAGGAGTAGATGTCATTTACCTTGACTTTAGCAAGACCTTAAGCACTGTCTCCTCCAGTACACTTGTATTCAAGTTGAAATCCCACAGCTAGAAAGCATGGACAACTTGTTGACTAAAAAATTGGTTGGATGTTCTGTTCAAGGCTCAGAAAGTCATGAGCAATGGGTCATACCCTGACTGAGTGCCTTCACTGAGACCTGAACTGTTTAATAACTATATTAATTTCATGTTGGACTGACAGTGTAGATGCTATGTACCTGCAAAAGACTCATTCAGCTCATTTCATTGCACACACATTGAATATGTGAGCAGGTCACAACACACCTGAGAAACCACCCTCACCAGGATACAGCTGAGAGACTTTGCTCTGCAATGTACCTATGTGCTCTCACTATCTCCCTACAGAATATTCAGGGAAGTAGCTCCAAAGCCTTCCTGAGAGCTATTCTGTGTTATTAAGAAGCTAAAGTATTGCAAGGTCCTTAAATAATCAGTGTGCCAAAGAACAGGAGCAAGCTATGGAGAAAAAGGCTTTTTAGCCGGGTGGTTGAGGGAGCTGCATTCCACAACCTCAGAATAAAAGAGCCACACACGTAGAGCTGGAGGTGAGGCAGGGGTGCTTGCAGGATACAGAGGTTCACATCAGATGTGGAAGGAAACCCAACTTCTGCCTACTGTGTTGTGGGCACAGAGATGCCCTTGGGAAGAGGCTTTTGCCTCTGCAAAACCCTGGTTTTCTGTCTCTGTGCTAAGGGCATACAATAAGCTTGGGGGGGTGGGACACTTTTAAGTAATATTCATGGATGTATATTATTTTTATATATATATATATATAGCATTCCCCATACCAGCTGCTAGATAAAAAGCTGTCACCTCTGAAAACCTGGCAAATCCCAGTCCTTTATTTCCTTTACTTTTCTTCCTCGTGCTTTAAAATGAACATTTTTGTTTTGGATGAAATGGAATGTATGTTTGCATTTTACACTAAATAAATGTTTTCAGATTTCCATTTTGGCAAGAAAAACAAAAAACGAAGTTCCATTTGGTTTGACTCTAACTTATTTTTTTCCTCCCTCTTTTTTAGTTTCGGCACTCTAGCTGAAAAAATCACAATTATTCTCACAGCCTTAGTCACACGTTTTCCAGGCAGTGCCTGAAATGTTTCCTTTCAAATCTTTGCAAGCATTTTATAGGTTGTCATTTCACTGCTGCTTCAAGAACAAGAGGCTGCAATTCTTCCAAGTGAACAGCTTCGATGACTTTCCTGACTGATGCAAATGTGTTACACTGTTGACAAATACTAACCATGAGAGATGACTTGGCTATAGCTGTTTGCTGTAACTGGTATTTCCCCTGAAAATTCTCTCTTCCCCCTTCCCCCTCTGTTTTAACAAGTTAGGGTTTAATAAATATTTTTTGATGCCTTATCTTTTATCAAGACAAATATTAACTAATTTGTTTACAAGAACCATAGTTTGGGACTTAAATGGCTATAAATTATTCCCTAATGAAAGGCCAGGCACTGAGTCCATGTGCCAGAATATCTCCTACAATTAAAACACACTGAAACACATGGACAGGGTAACATGGACATTTCAGCTATATCTCTACATATCTTAATTTCAGCGAAGAAACAATGAATGCTTTTGATGCCCCAAGCATGCCAGTGTTTAAGAGACACAGTATTTGGACAATGCCATAAATGTGCTTTAACTTGATCAGGCCTGAAGTGGTCAGGCAGAACAGATGATCCCTGTAGGTCCCTTCCAACTGAAATAGTCCATTCTTATTTCCTTAAGCACTGCCAACAGCTATAGCCCACAAAGAGCCATGTAGCTCCCAGCCTGAGGAATTTGCAATCTAAATGAACACATGACAAAACATGTGAAGAGATGCAGTGGATCACAGGGACAAAAGTCTCAAGCTGTACAAAATGCAATTCTGCCCCTGCCCCCTGGCCAAATGCTTGCTGTGGGAAATGCACCTATACTTATGGACCCAAGTCCTGAACCAGCTCCTTAAAAAACACAGATTAATAAAAAGATAATGGTAGCAATTTGGTCACTGTGGTTTAGCCGCCACAGTTAGTGCTGACAGGCTTCAAGACGGAGCAAATCTGGTGAATCCTAACTCTGACTCCATGTTCAAAAGTGGTTCTCAGCCACATCAAAATTACTACAAGGGAAAGAATTAAAACAACAAATAAATTACTTTTTAGAACTACTAATCCACATGGATTAACAGCCATAATTCAATTTTAGAGAGATGACTGGATTTTCATAACACATGCAGACACACACAAAATAGACATCAGGATATTTGGGCTCAGTTAAATATTTAAATAAGATCAAAATAAAATTAAAATCGTTTTTGTATTTCATATTTGTGTTTTTAATTGACTGGAAAATGGAAATAAGACATTGAAATACTGTGTTAATATCTATGCTATCTCCACTGGCTACACAAAGATTTTCTTCTGATTTTAAAGTTTCTCAGCTCAAGAAGATGTAGATTTTCTTGGCAACAGCTGCTGTGTAAAATATTCTGAGATAGAATTTTTTATCATAATTAATAATAGATGAAAATTTCTGCGTTTTTGATGTTCTAAACTCTATGCTGTTTGATTTACGATGTCTTTATAGTTGTTTTTCTAGTAATTCTATGCCTCTTTCTGTTGGTATAAGGGTGGTAGTCTCTTTTATTTCCCTAGTGGAGTTGGTACGGCACTCTTTTCTTCCTTCTCTCGCCTTCTTTTTCTGTAAATATATTTCATAAAGTTCCCCTTTCTTCCATAATGAGACTGATTCCATGTTCTCTAAGTTTGTTGCTGTGGTTTTTTTTCTTTCTATTTTTTCTTATTTTTTCTTTCTTTTTTTTTTAACTCTGCACAGAGCAGTAATAAAACCATGGTGGGGGCTATAGCAGCAAGGAGCATGTTCTGCCCATATTCTCTGTAATGAATATTTCAAACCAGATGGTGACTGAAGGGGTGCAGTTTGGTTTGGAGGTTGAGGGTTTTTGGCTTGCATTATGATTCTTTCCTTTGGTATTGAGCTTTTAGGGATGTGTGCCTTGCAAAATGTACTGGATAAGGCTCCAAAATTGGTATTTTATGAGAAGTTGGATACAGGGGCCTACAGGTATTACTGGGTGAGCAGTCCCAGCTCTTGTGACAGTGGATCTTTGACAGCTGGGGTGCTATTGATAGTTGCAGTTAAAGTGTAAAAGAGGTTCAGGACATTTTTTCAGGAAATGTTTATACCTCAAAGGTAAGTGTTTTGAATAAGCCTGACCAGTTCTTGATATGTGAGAATAAAAATAAGGAATTTTCAAAAAAAGAATAAGGAATTTTCTTCAGAACTGTAATGATAGGAGAAGAAGTGATGGGCTCAAACTGAAAGAGGGAAAATTTAGGTAAAAATTCCTCGCTGTGAGGGTGGTGAGGCCCTGGCACAGGT
This sequence comes from Nicator chloris, assembly GCA_013400495.1. Taxonomy (NCBI): domain Eukaryota; kingdom Metazoa; phylum Chordata; class Aves; order Passeriformes; family Pycnonotidae; genus Nicator; species Nicator chloris. The sequence goes on from WAAE01020645.1 coordinate 37,884, forward strand.
TACCCAGAGAAGCTGTGGATGCCCCATCCCTGGAAGTGTCCAAGGCCAGGTTGGATGGGTTTGGAGTAACCTGGGACAGTGGAAAATGTCCTTGCCCATGGTGGGGGGGCGGGGTGGAAAGGAGTGATCTTTAGTGTCTCTTCTACCCCTAACTATTCTATGTTATGATTCTAGGAATAAAGCAGCTTCAGGGAAAAGTGTTGGATCCTAGATTGGATTGTGAGGCTCTGACTTACTGGAAAGGCTCAGACAAGCTCAGCCCACTGAGGACAGCCTGGGCAGGGCAGGCACTCATAAACGCAATGAATTTTTATTTATAAATAAGCAAAACTCCGCCGCCAAATCATCTCAAAACAAAAATAAAAAATACCCTCTGTCGTTCTTTCTCAGCATTATTGCAGCATGGAAGCTCATGAAATTTCACCAGAGAAGCCACTGCTGTTAGTGCAAGGTAGAAGTAAGAAATGCCATCTTTTCTCCTGCACTGCCTGCTCCCCTGCTCCAGTGCCCAGCAAGTGTAAAAGGCCGTGCCCATCCGTACTCTGTAACACCCTTTAAGCAGCATTTTTGCATCATGACTGTCAATTACCTCAGAAGCATCTGCAGTAGCATCACTTGTTTGGATAGCTGCTTCTTACTATATATCCTTACAGAAGAGTAAGCTTTGCCCCTTGTATCATTCAGCTTCTGTGGTCTGGGTTTGTTTTTTTTTCCATAAAAATGATATATTTGCCTATACTGCAATGTGCCATATGGGTGTACTCATGATAGTGTGGCTTTTTCTACTGACTGCATTTTATTTGTAACACTGCACTTTCCATAAAAGACTTTGGCAAAGGCAATGGAGAATCATAGTTTAAATATAATAATACTAATTTACCATCCTTCCTTTCTTCTCTTCCCTTCCTTTTTTTTTTTTTTTTTTTTAATTATAAGTTAACAAACAACCGCTAGTGCAGAGACACTAATTTCTTCTTCAATAATCCCAGGAGATCATATTCTGGCATTTCTCAGTATATTGAGCCTTCTAAAAGCTATGTCTGGGTGGTCCATCATCATCTTTCTAGAACCAGGCTGTTCTCAGGCAACATTATTTTCTCTTAAAAAAAAATGCTGAGAAATATGTGTCCTTCAAATCAATGCAATTTTCAATGCTGATCAGGAAGTGAGAGTTAGGCTTATTAAATACCATTCACTTTCATTTTAAAACTACTATCACTGCTGTCTTAGAACTTGACAATTGTTACCTGATACTGTTACTTGACAAACTCTTGATCTGTTAATTTGAGAAATGTTACTACTGCATTAATACCTGGCATTTATACAACATTCCTCATCCTGAGGGATCCGTTCATGTTACTCAGAGCCTGACCAGGCATAGACTCATCTCCAAGAACAAAATTCCCCAGTGGGTTCCTGTACATACTTCAGCATTTTGCAACCAGTTCTGTGTGAGAAAAGGAAAGATGAGGAAATCTATCAAATGCATGTGGCAATCTGAAGCATCAGGAACTAATTGAGGCAATTAAATACTCCAGGCAAGGATTGGGCCTCACCCTTTGTGGCAGCACAAGTAGAGTCATGCATCAAAAGAAATTATTTTGTCTGAATGTGGTAAGAGAAAATTCATTTTACACACGACCACAGCCTCTGGTGTAACAATAGCCTAATATTTCTAACAGTGATGAGTTGTGGGCCTGATATTTCTGG